>JASXSY010000900.1:0-423843 GCA_034509805.1 Sipha maydis | reverse complement strand
TAATTACACTATTTTTGTGACAGTTGATTTTGCGCATACGCACAATAACCTTTTTTTTTTTTAAATGACATGACCTATTTTTGACCACAAATTATTTTATTTTTATTTTTTAATGAATTTTAGTGGTTGAATATACATATACGTGAATATATATATATATATATATATATATATATATATATATATATATATATATATATGCTATTCCGAAAGAATGCAAGAAAATTACAATACAATTATTCAAATTTAATTAATTATTACTGATTGTTAGCGATTTGAGTTAAATAACATTTGAGTGATGAAACAATTAGCTAACCACAGTATAAGTAATTATATTAGCATAATCAATCAATAAATATGATAGGAACAAATTTAAGAACTGTAGCACTTGAATATAATGTAGAAAACATGTTATTTGTTAATGAAATTTGATATTCGATATTACTGTATTTAATTTTTTTACGTCATATGTGTTAATTGTTAATTCAACAAAAAATAATCACTTTCTTGTTACTTAAATTATTTTTAGTAATGATTTATAAACGGTATTGTTTTCAATAAAATAAATAAACAATATAAAAATTAGTCGTATCTTTCTTTCGCTAAATCTCTCTCGCTATATTTTATTTTACTTCCGAAATTGGATCAGAGTACACTGTTCATAGTTAAGCAAACTATTTCTAAAGTATATTTACCAAAAGGTAATTTATTTTATGATCTACAGTGTTCACTGCATACAAATAGTCTTGAAATGCATTATTAGAGTGTTCTTTTCCATAAAAACGAAAAATCTGAAAATGTTGAACAGAATACGCGTAAGCCTGTGTGATAATGTGTGTGTGTGTATGTGTGAGTGTATGAAATTATTATTACATTATTACACAGAATATCTAGAATAAATTCTACGTATTGATGGTAAAAATAAATTATCAGTATCCTCCAGGCACCATATATTCCCAAGGGAAGCGTACGTTCAAAATAGTAATATTACCCAAATAAGCCTAAAGGTACATAGAATCTCTTCTTTTTTTTTTGTAAATTAAATTCAAAATAATACAGATGTACGTCATCGTAGTGTTTATAAAGTGAAACCTAAGTATAGAACGAACTAAATATTATTCATGAAGTAATAACACAATTAAAATGATTAAATAAAATTAATTGCTTTAAAATATTTTTGTTGCAAACAGTGCTTATTAAAAACAATTGTACTGTCTGAGCAACTTCAATTAAACTTGAAATTCAGTTGACAAAATTGAATATCGCGTCGAATTCAAATATCTTATAACGGAATTTGTTTGCCTAATTAATTAATTTCTGTTCCATGAAATAAAATAATGCCAAGTTCATTAATTTAAAAAAGGAAACAATATAGAATCAATTTTTACTGTACTCAATTGCTTATATAGCTCCGATTTCAGTTGTAAAACCAAATGAAAAATGTATATTATATTGTAATTAAATGTATTGAAGAAAATTATAGATAATTATGAAACATGTTATTTGATTTAATAATGAATTTTATATCGTTTTAATTTCAAATAAAAATCGTAACATTAATCCATTACCGTGGTAAAAATTGACTAATGTCATCCATGTCTGCAAAAATCTATTGAGATTTATTTTACTGGATACCGAATTACAATGTTAATATACAAACTATATTTATAAGTTATTTATTATTTAATTATCAAATTTAAATTTAAAATATCGAAATATATCTATAGTTCCATATAGCTTTTTCGTAATTGAGATTACATGTTATGATTGTAATTTCATTAAAAAACATAACTAAGTAACTTAGTCATAAATATTTAGTTTTGATGCATTTGGTTCTATAAATAAATATGAGTTACCAAATTGTAATGTTTTATTTAAATTGTTCAATCACTGTGTTTTTAATTATTGGCTCGATTTATAATCAATGAATTAAAAATATAAATACATTTGAATGAAAATTAAATTTCTAACATTTTTCTTCTCTTGTAAAACGTTAAAAACGGGGTATTCAAATTATTAGAATAGTGTCCTGATTTAAGGAAAGTCACAAAATGCGCATGTTATTTGGTTTAAATAGTTACCAATTTAAAACTTGAAATTTTGGTTTTTAATGTAAATACAATACGTACCTAGATTAATTATAAATGTTTAATTAGATAGCAATTCAAAATTAAAAACAAATTCGTGTTTTTTATTAAATTTTAATTGAAAAAATCTGTTTGAGTATATAGCCCTATTTCATAATGAATTCAAATCACATCGTTGGTATAATTTCATTTTTTGGTAATCAAATATGATATTCTTTTTATGTATAATGTGTAAGTTATTTTTCATTTATTAACTATATCAAAGCATTATGCAAAGATCATAAGTGTGTAATTTTTTTTTTTTAAACCTTGTATTAATTATTTTTCTTTTGTGTAGTACCTCTATAAGCAATATCTATATGCTTATATCTTTTAATTTATTTTTTATAAATTATTTCTTTTAATTATAATTATTATTTACGTATTTAAAAGCAAATTAGGGTTAGTGATTACAATAATAACAATAGCCTAAAATTATATAAACTTGAATATGAAATTCAATTATAAAAATAAACTGTTATTAAAATATTTAATTAAAATCAACTTAAGAGTTATGAATTTTGAAGAAATTGACAAATTATATTTTAAAATTATAATTTACGTAATAAAAGGTGTGATAATCTTAGCTTTTAGTTTTAGCTACAGGTTCCTATATTTCACGTATAAGCTCATTCTTATTTCTAAAAACAACTTTAAATGACTTTAGTAATACGAAATTTTTCAAAATATCGTTTCTTTAATTTTAATTTTGATCCCTTAGCATTGCCGAGAACTGTGCACTGTAGTTTTTCAAGAGACTTCTTGGACTTCGATAATTATAGTTTCCTATAATAACTTCGTAATATAATTAATTTTTTTCCCCCTTTTAATTTAGGGTGCCTCGTGTTTATTTGTATTTTTTTTTATATCTTTCTTCCTCCGTTTTCACCGCAACCCGGAAGTTCTTACGTCCAGACACTTGTAAATTACCCTTTGAAAACGAAAAACTTTATTGGAAACTAGTAGGTTTTCGAATAGAAAAAAGTTAGGACTGACCGTCGCAAACAGATCCCTCGGGGTGGAGTGTCAGGTTCCATTACACCAACTTTTAGTCCCTTTGGACCGGAATCGTGAACGTAGAAAACACTCCAGAGACCGTTCAAGTGAAAATAGAGGTTGACTGATAATAACGAAAGGGTAGAAATAACATCGATTTTGTTGGTTAATACCAATAACACTACGCGACACGGTGGCGTTTCAATTATTTTGGTATACTGGCACATACCCGCGGCCGTCGAGTCCGAGCGTGTTCATGATCTTCATGCGTAACAAGAGATAACGACGTTCCTTTGACTGATAATGAAATTAGCTGGTATTGATTGTGTTCAGCATTCGTACGGTAAAATGTAGGCGCATTTAATTTTCGTTTAACATGCGAAATATATCCATTTTCAATAAATGCACGTAACCTGCATACCAACACGTCTTTCCGCATGTGCGTTATAAGACGATAATAATTATGATACTGAAATTGAACAAAACGTTCATACCATAAAGTACATTATAGCGATACACTTATTGAGTTATGTAAAAAGTTATGCAGGGACCACTATGGCATACAGTTCACGAAGCCGTTCTTTCAATAAACAATATTAGTGTCTGTAAACGTTAAGTTTATTGGAAATTCATACGTTATGTATTACAGTAACAAACTATCAATAATTGTGATACTGAAAATAATAAATATCGAAAGAGTAGAAAAAAACGAGATGAGAAAATGATAACTTGTAAAAAAGTGTTGACGTTTAAACGGTACGTTATAACCAATTATTGTTGGTCGTAAAATATTGATTGCATTTAAGTACGATTTTATTGTCTTGAAATGTTGAAAAATAAAAAAATCAATAAAAAAAAATAAAAATAAATCGTGAAAATGTTTTGAAAACAAATTACATTTTTAACAGTTATGTTAAAAACAAAATAGATTCATTCCTACTCGATTGCATTTCAAAAACATTAATCTTTTCTGAGATTACTTACAAATAATAATAATATAATTTCAAAACAATACAATCGATAAGACGGTAAAGTTTCGTGTCATTCGTGTCGAAACAAAAGGTTTGAAATATTGTCGGTCTTATTCCACCCAATGGTTCTAAAAATATATGGAATACGAATTGGCGAATTTATCACCCGCTTAATGTACGCCGCCTCAACTTTAATGCAAATGATATCGCGATTTAATATTCATTCTTAATATACTAAGACTCTGTATAATTATGCGTATAATATAATACCATAACGAAGTGTGAAAGTCTATTTTGATATTTTAACACTATAATGCTGTTATAATGTACGGTGGTTTAAACCGTTCCGTGTTAAATGTAAATGTGTTAAAACATTTTATACGTTATAAGATTTTCCGATAGCCGAGTCATTATCGTCAATAACGGGGACAATTTAAATTCACGACCTATACAAATTATTGATCCGCGTTGATAAAATTGTTTTGGTGTTTTTACTACATTAAATAACCGTGTTTTTCATTTTGTGACGAATAGTTGTGCGTTTAAAAACCGTTCGATGCTCAACATCATCATGATAGCTGACAACACCTCCGCAATCTGAATGCACTCTATACTGATACTCCAAACGGAGTTGATTTCCAATCGTTCGCCGATAACGTGATATTATAAATATTATAACATTATAATATTACGATATAGTATAGAGCGCGGATATCGTACGGCTGAGCAATAGAGATTGCTAACGGGTTCACTGCAACGGACTTGACATGATTGCTTGGCAACGAAGCGCCAGTAATTATACATTATCTATCTAGACATAGTGTAATTTTTGTTCGATTTTACAATGTATAAAATGATGGTTTTTGTTCACGGTTATCAATTATCCAGCTCGTCAATGTAGGCGTGTAACGGCAAAGTGTATACGTTGTGTGTTCGTTCATTTATTATATTTTTTATTTTTTTACTTTTTATTATTATTATTATTATTTTGCAACAAATAACCAATGGCAACGGAAATAACAAACCTGTATGTATTACACTGCACAATAGCGACGGTTCTGATTACGGTTGATATTGACATTTTTTATTATTGTTTTTATCTTTATCGAATAGTAAAGGTAAATTCTAAACGTCCGTTCGGATACGTTAAACTAACACTGACGTAAAATTACCTCTTTTATATTGATCACAAAAACGTTAAACAAATGACCAATTCTTATTGGTTTTTATTTTGTTTTATTTTATTTTTTTTCACTTTATTTCCCAGTACTTAAGGATTACAATAAAAACCCAAGGCGAAATAAACGAATAAATAAATTGAAACTATGTAAAAAAGTTTTAGGTGTTCCCCGGGAAAATTAAATCGAGAAACGATTGAATGGCGACTTGAGTTCGTATTTTTATTCGACTGCAATTAATTTCGAATTCGGGACAATCAACAGTTAGTGTTGTTCGACATTATATTGAAAAACACTAATTTGAATTTAAAGCAAAGTTATGATTATTTATATCGATCCGTAACACACAAATATTAACAGTATACTAACAGAATCGTTCCGTTTTCCACGCATTGGTTAGTAGGAATTATTTATGTTGTAACGTGTGGTTTATAGCTATCGTGACAGTGTTATTATGTACCGCTTACGGAGTTGGGTTAGATTTTTGACTTATTTAGAAAACTGTTCGCTGCACTGCAGCACGAGCCCCCTGTTGTTTCGCAGCTGTTGCCTGCGTGCTGCGTGTTTTACGGGCAGATTACCGTTCGCTGTCGAAGGGCGAGGAAATATTTTTACCGACGAACGTCAATCCGCGGAGAAAGGGTTTTTTATTATTTTTTTTTTTTCGTGTTCCGTACGCCATCCGGCTACTGTTGTGCGTACGGTAGCGACCCGAGTGAATTGTCCATATCCTGTCTGTACCGTTTCACAGTACCGACGCAGCGTGCGCACATGTCCCTTCGACGCGATTCAACGGCAACGTGCCTAGAGTCGAAAGTGTAATACACACCGTGATGCACGCTAGTTCTCGTATTAACGTATTAACGGTGTAAACCGTTTTAATATATTTTTGCCGTAGCGTTCGGGACGACAAATGTATGATAAATATCACGCGCTGGCGGGATCGAAGCGACCCGGCGAGGTTACGGTCTACGCGAGTTCATCGGAGTGCAGGAAACGGGGGAAACGACGTGCGGTCGCGTGCAACTGCGCTTGCCTCATGCGTGTGACAAGACCGTGTCGTCGATATAGAGCTGTATAAATGAAATTCCGTGTCAAAAATCCATAATTTCCCCGGAGACTTTAAAAATCCCTACACGTTCCTTTTGGTACAGTTTAAAGAGCGAGCTAAAGTGGGTGTGCGCGAGTTAGAGAGAAAGAGAGAGAGAGAGGGAGGAGGAAATTTCTCGATTTTCCACGCTACACTAATTTTTCCACTCCTGTAGTTACGCCGAGACGTATTGCGCACGAATCGCACGTGTTACGTACGAATATACGAGTGTAAACGCACACTAGCAACGGTCGATTTCGGAAAATAACGATTATAACGCGCCAGTCGACCGACGCCGTTTTGTTTTCCGCCGCTGTGTGCTCGCCGCGCGCACCTCATACAGCCACCGGACCCGACGTCCATTAATAATCCGATGAAAAATCGTCGACGCCGCGCCGCATCGCGAAAACAAAAGTACCTCACGTGCACGTCACCGGCCCGGCCGATTACAATGCGTTCCGCGGAGCGTGATGTGACAATCGCACAATACGCGCGCACGCATCTAGTCGGAAAAATCAACGGGATTTGCATTTCGCCGCGGACGCTGATTTTACGGCGACATCGTGTTTTCACCCGTCATCGGCCAACAGGCGTCGTCGCGTTGCGTTGCCCATGATTCGCACGAACGCGTGCACCGACCATGTGCATTACCACACGCGTGCGCACGGGGGGAAGGGTGGTGCCAGATGTGCCCAGACTGTCCCCTCGATCCCGAAACAGGGCCTTCGAAAGCTTTTGAGGGCCTCGGGGCTGTTCGGTTCCAGCCCCCCCCCCTTTACACTTGTTTGGTCAAGATATACATACTACTTGTGCGCACTTTAGTACAATAAAAATATTAAAAATTTGCATCTTATGCTACGGCGAATGAGGTTGGAATAAAAAGCTGACACGACGGTGTCGCGGATGTTATCACGGCGTCTCTATCGACGTCCGCGAGAACGCGACCGAACCGGTCTGGTCGCCAGCGCCCGCCCAACCAACGGCGGACGGCTGGCATCTGGCGCATGACCGCCGAAGACAAAACAACGCGTTCACGTAATTTTATTATTATTGTAAATTTTAAATAAAGACTGTTATTTATTATGAAGTTTCATATGATTTTTTTACCTCGCTGACCTCAAAACTTACAACGGGCCCTTTCAAGGTACGGGCCCCGGGGGTCTAGCCCTAACTGCCCCATCTTTTCATCGGCCCTGCCCCAAAATGTTGTAAAAGGAGCCCTAGAATTTAAGTGCAAGAGTAAGGGTGCTGTGTATTAACCGGTGTTGCTCAAATTAAATGTAATTTGTTCCAAAACACTTGGTTACGAAGAAATTATGTTTTGTAATAGAAAATAGTAAAACAAAAACGTTCTAAGTTTAACGATATTCACTGGGACTTTGTTTAATTATTCGTACGTTACAATTCATTAAATGTTTCGTTTCGTCGAGATAACCACTGTCAATACAAATCTGCGCACGCCTACGTACATTACGCATCCACCGTCAAATGCCGTGGTAACGGTATAGTCCTTTTATACTGGTGCACCTTTTTACTGTCACGTCATAACACCCCATGCGTTACGTACCGATATGTTTACGTTAGAAAATCGTAAATAAGCCTCTTGGGTTTTTATTTGTTTTAGTGTATTATTTTTTTTCTCTTTTCGTTCTTGTTTTCATTTGACTAAACGTAATTCGTACCTTAACGCGAAACCGTCTACGTTACGGCGAACAAAATGGTTTTTACCCTCTCCGTCCCTCTCCTCTTAGCGATCGTTCGATAAATCATAATGTTTGTCACGGTAGGGAAAACACAGCCACAGCGAAATGTATATTTGATACGAGCACTTAAATAAATAAACAACAGTAAATTTATTATTATTGTTATAATTATAATTATTATTTTTTTTTCTTTCAGAAAAAGTGAGTTAAATCATATCGTGTTATTATACGTTTTCAGTAACGCTGTAGTTTACGGAAATATACCGGTGTTTCTCATATTTTATTCATATTATTCAATATTCATATTTCTGCATGAATATTGCTGAATTTTTTTTAGTTCTTTTCACAATATGAAAACCTATTAAAGACATTATTACTATTAAGCAAATTCAATTTCTCTCTATTTAATGTTGTTTTTCAAATATTTTATTATTTTTATAAAGAAATTTGTTATTATATATTGTTGGAAAAATACCTATAAACCTTAAATAACAATTTTCGTTTCAATCTTAATTCATAATATTTGTGATTTTAATAGGGAACGACCACAAAATTATGTTGCTGGTTACTGATAGAATTTAATGAAATATGGGCTAAGCGAATTATTCTGTTAATATTTAAAAATATTTATATAGTTTATTATAACATTAGAACACTTAATCTGTATTAATGCAGCATAATTATGCATATGAATTGTATACAATGTATATATAATTGTTCATATCTGAAAAATACAATTTTTTTAATGGTTTTTTTTTAAAAAAAGAATATATTTCTATTTACGTAAAATGATGAGAAGAAGGAAGAGAAGTTAAATTAATTTTTTCAGCCGAATGGAAAAAAAAATATTTTTTTTTTTTAGTAGAAAAAGTTCCATGGTAGTGATATTAAAATAGATTGGACCCTTTATTTGATTTGCTCATCCGTTAAATATTTCCTTCATAATGTAATGAAATAAAATTAGTGTAGTGAATGGAATTTTAATGTTATTCAAAACTAATGAATGTCATACCACCACACAATTAGTCGATTTAATTGTAATTTAATCGATAATTCTTACAAATGTAGTTTAAATTAGCGATTGAAAATTTTAATTTTTTTAAAATAAATTCACATAATTTACTGTGTATAATATATTTTATATGTATAACAAAAAAATCAAAAAAAAAAATCTTCAAATTAAAAAACGAAAAAGATAAATGAACAGTGGACTTGTCTGTAAATCATTAATATAATTTTCATTATATTTAATTAATATTTTCATTTTATGGATAATTATTCGATCGTTCTTTGATGGGAACAATGATTATTTATACGTTAAACAAGAGTAAAAGATTTTTGGCGATAATGTTTTATTATAATACTCATAGGTACGTAAAAATAGGCCAATAAAAATGAATATATCTCAAATCCATAGCGATTATAACAAATAGTCATATAAATCATTGTTATTCTCAGTTGTAAATATAATATTGGCATCGTTATTCATACAATTACGAATCGATAACAATCAATCACATGTCAGTTACATGTTATGTTTCAATTATGAGTATAAACAAAATTAACAACTATATATATATATATAGAGAGAGAGAGCAATGATATATATATACATATACCATTTGCAGTTACTTAATCAACTTCTGTCAGCTAGCTTTGTGTATACTCATACGTGTACTAATGCAACAGTCACAGTATGATTGATAGTTTTGTTTGGTGCACCTGATTTTATCGTTTACCACTTTATGTGATGATGAATATTTTTTACAACATTATTGTTTTACTTGGGGAAAAATGCAGATGGATATTGTTTTCAAGTTTTACCTAAAGGTAATACAATTTTTCATATATTGTACGTATGCGTTCGTGTAGTAAATACAGAGAACGAAATATATAGAATGAACTATTAAAAGTAAAAATCCGATAAGAGATGTCCAGTTCTTATTTGTATGCATTTAAAAGCAATGATACATTATAGCACTCGTTTAACGATTTCGAACTAGGATTGGTAAATGATGAATTTTTAATATTTATTGAATAGTTTGTCTGATAAACTTGTAACTCAAAATTCTTAGAATATATATGTATAGATCATTATTAATTTGATTTGAAAAAAGCACCACACAGAAAGAAAAATACGACCTTCGAGACAGAATCATAATATTATTATTTTTATGGTAAGAGAGTCTAAGAAAGAATATTTTTTAAAATCGAAACTGTCTAAATAATCAAATAAATAAAAACCTATTTCCAAATACAATAAAAAATACAATGGTTTTGGCGAGCCATTTTTGTCATGGCTCACCTCTTATCTTAGTGATCGATATCAATGGATAAATATTTTTGGTACCAAATCTAAGCTGTTCTTAGCTTCTTCTGGCGTTCCTCAAAGTGGAAATCTGTCTCCTTTATTGTTTTCTCTTTTTGTTAATAATATCAGCCGGGTATTGCGTCATTCTCGTATTCTATGCTTCGCTGATGATATTAAACTCTACCTGCGTGTTGGTTCTATTGATGATTGTCTTCATCTCCAAAGTGATCTGGATAGTTTTGTCAACTGGTTTAAAAATATTGGCTTATCCTTAAATATATCTAAATGTAAAATTTGAACTTACATACGTAGTCGTTCACCAATAATTCATTCTTATAATATTTTAGGTTCTGTAATTTTACGTGCTAATAAATCTGTTATTGATCTTGGTTTCAAGCTTACCAGCTCATTTGATCCACGACCACATATTGATATGGTATGTTGTAAGGCTTTGAAAATTCTTGGATTTATCAGCAGGCTAGGAATTTTAAACTAGATTCGTTATTTAAACTACTATATTGTACTTTAGTACGACCTATATTAGAATATGGCGTGGTTATTTGGAGTCCTTTTACTGCTAATGACTCTCTCCAACTTGAAAGAGTTCAACGCCAGTTCCTTCGTTCTGCTGGTTTCTTATTAGGCATTGAACACCCTCCACACGATTATTCTCCGGTTGCTGCTAAATTAGGTCTTGTCTCTTTAGCTGATCACAGGCGTATGCTTTGCTTAAAGTTTCTATAAGGACTATATTATATATATTATATATATAAATATAAATATATATATATTATATATTTTTTCAAAAGGGTTTCAAACCCGTTTATTATTATAAAATAAAATATATGTACTAGCTGAATTACTCGGCGTTGCCCGGAAAAACTTCTTTTAGGTGTAAAATGCTGTGGAAGCAATGTCTTCTTAAGTGTAAATTATAGAATATTTTAATGTGTACCCACATGTGTGTTTTAGTTTTTTTCATATTTAGAATATTATAGGTAATATTGTTGAGTGCAATATATTTGTTATGTTTAGTCAATTGTTTTTGCTTTATTTTTATCTATATATATATATAAAATCCAAGTACCACTTAGTTATAATACCACTTAATACATAGACACATTACGCATATCCGAACTAATGGTAGTACGGCATGCAAATTAAACGAACGTGTACAAAGTATAGGCACCGTGGCAAGGCAATGGAGAGATAACTAATAAACATAATTTGTATGTGTATTGGTTTATTTTAAGGTATGGTTTTCTAGTTGCAACTGGTCGTTGCAGCCGACCTGTTGAAATAAGCATAATATATTTGTGTATCGAATGTTATTGATTTTATAAATTCATATTGTTTAATAATTTATATAAATTTCAATCGGTAATTATTAAAATCAACATATTTTCTAGGTAACCAAAAAACGAAAAAATGTATACGTCCAGTCCAAAACTGTTTCGACCTTTAATAATGCGATTTCCAAAAAATCCTTTCTTATTGCACGGTGAAAATATGAGGAGAACCTCTAGTCCGTACGTTGCGTAGTTTTTGAGTTACAGCGATCAGTGAGTGAGTGGTATTTGGTTTTTATATGTATAGGCACATTCCTTTGTGTGCATAATATTATATGAACTTTTGATTAGATATTTTAATTGTATTTTTTATAATTTATTATAGTAATATTACATTGACAAGTTTGTATATAATTGAATCTATAAAATAATCTTAGGAAATCGAAAATTGAAAAGGTTTTTTTTTTTTGCCGTTTTCCGTCTATGGCGGCCGAATTTTTATTTTATATTCTTGTTTTTCTGGTCCGTATATTCTAAGACTACGGATTAGACAAAAATAATAATGAAATAATAGTTTGTGAATGACGGTTTTATCAAGACCCTACTGGAAACTACTGCTACAGATTAAGTATTTTACCAATCGTTCAATCGTATTTCACATCGACCGTTTGAAGATAGTTTGTCAAACGCACTGTCAATCTTATCTCAAAAACATCTCCGTTGATGATTTATATATTTATCATTATTATTTTACAAGTTTATAGTTTTAAAACTATTAATAAACGAAAATTTTTGTTTATCATTCATTTTTTTATACTTTAAGATTTCAAAACCATTTACAATTGTGTTTTATTTAATTAACTCGAATGCTTTACAAATGTGTTGGATCAAAATCAAATCAACAGATAATTCATGTGAAAAAAAATTCAAAATTTTACTATTGTTGATACATTTGATACATTGATGTGCAACTATATGACCTTTTTTTTTTTTTGTTGAAAGAGAAGAACAATGAAGGTTGAATAATTCGATATTATAAAGAAACTTCTATATCTAGTGTATTAGCTAATTGGACTAAAATTGACTTTGATTTTTCTCTAACTCGCTTACAATATGGCTTATTACACTTAAATCAGTTACTTATATTAGTGACCCTACCCATAAGACTTATTATGTTAGGAAAAATCTAGAGTTAGTATAGTACAGCTGTATAATACCAAAATATGAATCTAGCTACAAATCAGATTCTTGTTCAAGAAACAATTTATATTTAAAGTAAATTATTGATTTTACACAATATTTATACTGCCCAATAATTAAATTTCTGTTTAATTTAGTGTAAAGTAAAATTGAACGAGAAGACAACCCTTTTCGAAAATAAGCGAATTAAGTTTTGAGTTAAATAGTGCACTCATCAATTTAACAATATACAGTAATTTGAATAATAATTCACCCGGCGTGGTATAACGAAAAATGAAATATATTATATTTATAATAAACGTAAAGTGATAAGTCTTCAAGTTAAATAAACACTGGAAACATAATAGTCAGTTCTGAAATTGAATCAAAAAATAAAAAAAATAAAAAAAATTAAATAAAATAAAAAATAGACATGGTAGTAAGTACAGAAAAGTTTTATACTCAAATTTTTTTTCTTTTTTTTTATGACTGGCTTTGAAGTGCTTTAAAGTAGATATCCCGTGAAAGTTTTTTTTGTTTAAGCTCTGTTTTATGGGATTTGTTAGCTACAAATACAAATCCTATGTACATTGCACAGAAATCAGGCACTGGTTGTTCGTTTGGATTTTTCAGTAGCAATACTTATAGCTGAACGTGAGTTTGCTGAATACGATAAAAGATCGTTGATACATTTAAATGTGTATATTAGTGAAATTACGAAACGAACGCTGGAAATTAAATACTTATTAAGTAAAATCTGTTCCTTAAATACTTATAAAGAATATAATAATGTATGTATTATAACATATAAGTAAAATGTAAGACTGCAAAAAAGGTAAATGATAACAGGTTGTAGAAAAGGTAAAAATGATATGTGGATGTTAATATTCGGAAAAAATAATAAAAGAAAGAAAAATTACTGAGATTAACAATATGAGAGAAATTTATTTTCCTCAGAAAAATGTCTCTAGGCTCAAGTAAATATCTGAGAACAAATATATATATTTAATATAATTAAAAACATTTAACAATAACTGGTGTAGATGTATAATTTTTCAGTACTTTTTTTAAAAGGGTATTTACAAATCTCCTTTCCTTGATATAATAATAACCATCTAAATTTTACTGAGTATTTGAGTATTCATTAATTTTGGAAACGTTTATTTTTACTGACAAAAATATTGGATATTTTCTATTATAAAACGATTTAAAAAAAAAAAAACTTAATGAATATACAATTCATTTTTACGGCCATTTTACAACCCAGAAGATTTTATCTCACGACTCATAATATTTTCCGTGACTTTACGTAAGGAGTATTAATACCGATTCAATTATGATAAATTATGAAAGATATAGTACTGCTGTGTAATATTTCCAAACTCTCATCAAAACAGTACGAAACAGAAATGTTTACATTCAACTGAAAATATTTAATAATATGAAGAACGATCGGTTTACAATTACTCGTATAATCCCAAACATAACAGCAAATCAAATTAAAAGTGGAATATTAAACAATCGAGTACCTTAAATTCAAAATAATATCGATGTACTTATTAATGGCGGGTCTCTACTAAACCAAAACACTGCTGAAATATACACTTGAAAAATATGTACGACGGTTACGTGAATGCAATAAAGTTACATTATGTCATCGGATAAATACGAGTTATTATTATTTTTTATAATTTTTTTGTTTATGATTTCGATGACTGCGAAAACGATGTAATCATTAATGCGATCGCTTAGAAAATTAGACGACATACATGTTACAGTTAATATTTTTTGCGATCCGCATCGCTCGCAGTGTGGTGCGCTCCGAAACGGTCATGCTGCTACTACCACTACCTACTACTACTAAAAATACCACCATCACTACTACTACTATTACTACTACTATTACTACTACTACTATTATTATTATCATGTCTGCGGTGTATAATATCGTACACATCGCATGGACGCGAGTGTATTTTGTATGCGTGGGCGCGACAACGGTTTATTATCCCCCGTGGTTTAAAAATGAAAGAAAAAAAAAAAGGAAAATCATTAACCTTCCCCAAGCGAACGTCCAAATGGTTGCGCCGGAACGGTGCGAACGCGATTCGCATAATTTCGATCGCGAAGGATCCGCGTGCGGCGCATAATATGTAATGCTGGCAAAATGCTGTGGTCAGTATTGAAAATAGATAACTAATAATTTATCCAGATAATGATAAAGATGACTATACTAATTTTTATCTAGATACAGATAAAGAAAAATATGAGATAGTTGCATGTTTAATTTTGGAAATATGCAGAACACTACAGTTATTAGATAAAACATTTTAAAATAAATGTCATATTTTAAATTCATTTCAAACATTAATAAACATAAATATAAAGTTTTTTTTTCAAATAAACTTCACAAGAAAATGACAATTCATTCTCTAATTTAATAATAAAAAAACTTAGATTTGAAAAATAAAATATTAATACATATACATTTCTGTCTATTTTAAAAAATTTCAAAAATTTTAAAAATAAACATATAATATAAAGAGTTATTTCTTCATAAGAAGATTGTCATATTGTCAGTGTTATAGAGATACGGCGTACAAAAATATGTAAAAATGAAAGTATAAAAATATTTTAAATTTTCAAATTTTATTTTTATTCCATTTAAATAAATTATCTAGATAGGTACTCATAGATAACTAGAATTTTATCTAGATGAAGATAAAGATAACTGAATATACATTTATTTAGATAAGATAAAAGATAAATACATTTTATCCAGATAACTTATTTAGATAAATTTATCCATATATTTTCCAACACTGGTTGTGGCGCATACGAACAGAGCTGGGAAAAGCGGCTGGAGAGCTGCGTGACAACGACGTCTTGAAAACCCGACGCACACGTATATGACGGTTCCGATCACTGCCGTACTACCGCCGTAGGTGCGCCATAATTTACGTTTATCACGGGCGACTGATAGCGTGATTGTCCTTGGACTCGATCCGGGTGGAAACATCGATTTTCGTCCTCGCATCGATCATGCGTGTCGTAAGGTCTTTAAAGCTCTTGGTCGTATCTGAAGAGACTAGCCAAATCGTCCACTGTAGCGTATACCCGAAATTGCTGTTCTGTGCTCCCGTCAGAACTGTACTCGAATGCGGTGCAGTCGTCTGAGATCCGTCCACAGGTGATGGTTCCGGGCAACTTGAACGGGTTCAAAGAACGTTCCTCGAGTTTGACGGTAATCACTTCAATACTCGCTGCGAACTTCAGGTTTATTAACCTGTCGTTACGCTGCTCGGCCTATCATTACTCGCCATATTACTCGGGTACGTTACTGAACGGTAGACTCACCTTCATTATAATCATCGTTATCATTCATAGTACGTGCAACTCGATCTTATGTCTTATTATTTATGTCCCATACCGCTAGGAACTATTTAATTAATGAGTCATTAAGATGGTTGACGTTTGTCGAACGCCAATATGGATCCAAAATTCGCTATTTAATAATATAGTATATATATATTATTATTAACTTATCGTGTTCTATAATATATTTGTATTCAGTAAATATCTTAACTTTATATTTGCATGTAAATGTACAAAGGACTTGATTGTATATTAGTATAAATAAAACGAACTAATTGCGATGATTCTATTGTTCTACTGTGAAGTTGCCCACCCAGACTCGCGTATGTTGTAATAATTTTTCTCAAAGCACGCGCCATGTGTTGATTATAACATATATAACATAGAAGTAGTCTATATTCTTCAATTCTCAAGTAAAATAGCAAAATATATAATATTTCAGTCTATTTTGTTGGTAAAATTGTTTTTTTTTTTTTTTTTTTTTAATACATTTTACAAACGGATAAGTTAAAATATATAATATATAAGATGAATTGTAATACGTGATCTAAAGCACCCAAAATTTCTTACTTTCGTCTATATAAGACGTATATATTCACATTATTATTACATAATAATTGATTAAGCAGAAAACATAAACAAACGATTACAACACTTGTCAAAAATATAAATAAAAAGTTAATATAAATTGTAATGTAAAAACATTTATTGAATTGGTATAACTTTTTTTACTGTTGGGGAATTTGTCTTTGATATTACGCAACAAATTGTAAGATATACAGTTTTTGGTATTCGTTTTTAGATCCTATTTTTAGTTAAAGTACTCCAATAACTTAACTGCATGTTCTGCAGTATTATTTACAACTAGTAGATATTTAATTTTTTTCCATGTAGACGGGTTTGTTTCCAATTATTATTATGTACATAAACGTTCGGATGTGGAATTTAAAATCGGCACTTTCGACGTGTAATCAACGAAACATTATTACCCATACACCACGGATATATTACGGAAAAACACATCGCTTCAGATGTCGTTCGTGCGAAAATATAGTCAACCTAATATTTGTATAAGGTACATCGGCCCATTAAACGGACGGTGCCGGTAAAACGTCGTCATGCAAATCGATTGTGAATCGAAGCAAGTCAGGAGCGTATCTCACGACCGACGTTTTCCTATTGCACGACCGTACAATACCTGTATTATTATCTCCAGCGAAACACCATCGAAAGTTATACGGTTGGTAGATGAGATAACGTTGTACGATGTGTGGGTTCGACGTATGTACGAGTATAGTGCGTGCGGTAAAAGTTTGGATAAAATTCGATTGTTTCGTGTCTTATCAAATAATATACATAATATACACTATATTATAACTATTATTATACTTGCGTTACATTATACCAGGTTAACTCCAACAATACTAATCAAAAGTAAGCTGGTTTGGATGGTTTCATTTCACAACTACGTCATGCGACTTTATTGTGTCACACGTATACGTACACGCGTTATCGATTCCTGGTTTAAAATGAATTCGTGTTCGCTAGACGCGTACAGTAGCGTATCGCACTGAACTTTAAGATACTTGGAATTACTTCGTGAAACACGGGCTGAACAAAAGAACAACACGTACACCATCACATGGGTATGGTTTGGAAAACGGCGATAGTTTAATCTCATTTCTGTCCAATCTTGTTTTATGATTAGGGTCGATTTGAGTATTAAAAACAAAATGTCATTAAAAATAATTAATATATGCGCTTTATTGTGCACACCAAATATCTTCGTATGAAAATATTAAACAAATATTCACATCGTTTTAAGTAATAAATACGCTCAGAGATTTAAAATGTCATCGATTGTAATTATAATGATTAATGACGCGTATAAGAATACGACATAACGGAAACCATATTGTTCGTGTGCGCTTGAAAAATGACAACGGTACTCGCGAGTGTATTCGAAATTCGTTTTAGGGTTCAATATTAATTATAAAGGTCTAAAGTAAATAAAATTAAACACATGCTGTTATTTACACTTACTTCCGTGGCGAAACATTTATACACTTTACATCACTACCTTATATAGAGATGATTTGCTACGACAAATATTTACTCGCGGTGAAATATCTATTAATTATTCTAATTCGTTATGAAATAAATTAAAGAAAAAAAGAGTCGTGTTTAACAAACTTCCGCCTTTTTTTTTTTTTTATAAAAAGTTTTATGCGTATTGAATGATCGATTGATCATTTAAGAATATGATAATGTATTTTACATCTGTGTGTATTACATTTCAAATACTGCAATAATTGTTAAACTGCTAAACTATATGGCATTCTTAATTGAAATACATATAGTTTTTGTTTTTTAACATTGGCGAGATGTGTTGGTCGGAAACGTGTATGGGTGGTTGCTGTATCGCGTTGAACGGGATATTTGTTATAATCCTATTACAACACTTAAGGTCGCTACGTCTAAGCCATTCAGCCGTGCCACCCACCTCCCACATCATCGTACATATCAATAGTAACTTCGTATTCGCATGCCGTTTGGGCGATAGAGACATATTCAGAATGTTATTAAATTTATTTTTTAACAAGGGTTCGGTTTATGATAGACTCATACATTTTGATAGAATGATATCGTATACGTGTACTAATGGTTCATGCACAGATCAGTCGGTAATTTATTGCGTACCTATGGCTGTAAACCAACCATAATGTACAATAGTAAAAGGTACAAGATATTGTAAACCACGAAGTAAATAATTAATGAACATTTCGCTCTCCGTAACTATATGTTGGGAAAACAAACGTGGTATAATTATTCTATAGTTGTCCAACTAACCAATTCCTGAATAATACTGATTTCAGGCTGATTGACACTCAAACATATCGAAGTAACTTATGTACAAAATATTTCAAAGGTAAAGTGGCCAGAAGAACACTACCGTTTGTGTGATCGAATGTTTTGATTTTCGGTTTTACACTGATTTTTACATGTAATAATGTCTGAAGGGGTAATACACATAGGTGTATTAAGTTTATATAAGAGGTAATATTGTTGTTGAGTAAATTTTCAAATACGATTGTTGTACCAAGGTCAGTGTAAGAATAAACCAAAATTTTTCATACTCAGGCGAATGTTTTTTTCAAATTTATTGATCAAATACTGATTTATGATGAATGCGTTACGATTAATTTGTAAAACCTTTATGAGTATATAATCCATTGAATATTACATAATGGTACTGATAAAAGTATACTATTAAATAAGGCGAAGTTATAACGTAGATGTGTTCGTCGTCGTATGTTATGTATTATAACGAAACTGTATTGTGGAAAAATCATGATCATGTCGATTTTTAAACAACTTAATAAGCTACACATGATAATGTACTGAAAAATGATTTGTCAAAACGAATTTAGAAAATCCGTATAATAATAATAATAATAATAATATACACGTACGACACAATACACTAGTATATTATATCTCGTGATATATAATATTAAAACTTTTTGAACCAAGTGGAAAACAACGATAACAGTATGGAAGAAACCATGTACCGAATGAAAATTTAACGGCAGCAAATGCTTACAGGACTGTGCTGTATTTTATGTTTCATAAAAAAACACATTTTGATCTTGTAACATTGTACAAACAAAATTAACTGATAGTGGGGAAGACAAGTTGTTAATAACATAAGATCAGCGAAGAGTCAATATTAGTTTAGTGGCAGAGTAACTGCGAAACAACAGAAAATGCTCTACTAAAACCATTTCCCAATAATACACTTTTTTCTCGTACCCACCGAATTTAATTGATTTTATTCTAAAAACCAATGTACTGACTAGATGAAATATAATCCTGTACGTCCGGCACACGAAGAAAAATTGTTAAACGATAGTTTTTCTTTAACCCAAACCCACTATATTTCAAAATCGTTTCCTTAATGATAAATGTAGTATTTCGACCAGAATTAATGGTAAAGTTTCCTACAATTGGCAGATCAAGAAAAATTTCCATAGAAAAACATTTTATCGAATACAAATTTACCAACGTTCACACGTATGAAGAATACTTAGCTCTTTTTCTCATATATGTAATCCATAGTTTTTGATTATAACATGTAAACATTTATGTATATATATATATATGGATTTTAGAGACATGAATCTAAGATTATAATTCGTATTATGGTTTGTAGAAAATGTTCCCATATTTCAAACAGCATAAATATAATTTGTTAGTACACGTGTCATCTTGACCTATAGGTTAGGTATATATATATATATATAGCTTCGTGTTTCAAGTTAATTACGAAAAATTTTAATTGTACTCAATTTTCGCGAAACAAGGATATTTTTCCTATGTTTGTAGAATGATATAATACTCAAATAAACGAAATTTTTAAGCGTGCATTTTAATGATGAGTTTTCAACTAGAACAGAAAGAATTTCTATAGATTATCTTTGATGTATTTGAAATGTTAATAATTTACGTGGCGTTGGATCATAAGAGTATTCCCAGTATTCAACAGTAATCATAGTATTTTTTGTTTAGATGAGAAAAACATAATTAATAATACAATACCGATACAATCTTAAAAATCCAAGCACTTTTATTATTTGAATATATTTTACGTACTTGTGAATAGGAACTGGTGTTTATGAGTTTTCCATTTATTTATATATGTTTATTCTCTTTGCGCATTTTTATTCACATACTATAAAACTCAATAGTAAAAACACAACTGTACTGACTACAATGTTTGATTTTATTAAAAATAAGTTATCATGAAATATTTTATTAAATATTTTAATTTTTTTTTTTTTTAATCGTGAACAAATTGATTTGTTAAATATATCAATAAGGAATAAATTATGTTTATATTTGGCGAAACTCAAGAACGTTACCTAAAAAACTAAATACACTACCGATAAATGTATTATTAAGATCCTTTTCACTTACATTAATTGAAACTTAGTATTATATTTAAGTCATTTTTGATATATTAGATGCACTTAAAAGGAAAATCATATAAATTAATTTCTTTAAAAGTCAATGAATTTCCGAATTATTAGTCAATGTCTAAAAAGGTTTTAATAATATAAATTGAATCTATTCAATTACACAAATAGTCGTTCGATATAAAATTCAGTTTAAATAACGATACCATGAAATGTATAATTATAACCGTGTATCAGGCGAAAAATTGTTCTATTATATTATTTAAAAAAAGTAAATTTGAAACAACTTCTCTTTTTTATTTAACTTTATATTAATTTATGCAATTGATTTAAAGTGGAAAAAATAATTTAAATACTAATTTAATCCAATAATACACAGAACAATTAAGTTTAATTTTTAAACGATTTATTTTATAGGATATAATTAATAAATAATTACTTTTCCAATGTTTGCTTTATTTTTATAATTAATATTGATTCATTCACTGAATGACGTCGAATTTGTTTGTATATTTTTATTGATTCTGACCTAATTATTACTGGGTGAAAATATGGTTTAAAATATTAGCAGGGAAAAAATAGCGTTTGATTTCAAATGCAATTATTCAAGTTTCAAAATCAAGTAAATCAAGTGGTATATATTACACAGAAATATTTATTACAGAAATCATTGATAATTAACTAAATCCTGTATAACATTAAACTTTAATACTATTTCTGTAATTTAGATACAATTAGAAGATTAAGTGCTAATTCAAAATTTTTCCTCGATAGTTCAAATAGTCAATCGATAATATTTCTTTTCAATATTGTTATACATATCTAAAAAATAATATTTGTACACAATTCGTTTTTTATTTATCATATTATCTATTATCATCTACAACTAAATATTACCTTTCTCTAAAACATAATAATATGTACACTTCCAGTAGCAAATAAAACTAATTGCTTACATTAATTTTCTTTATAAAATAATATAATATTTGAAAAATTTGCGTTACACTAAAACTTCTGAAAAGAACATTTTCAAATTTGATTTTGATTTTCAAATTTATTTCAGTGTACTAGTATGTAAAATGTTTAGATCTATTTTTACAGCAAATAGGTCATATTTTTAAAACCAAAATTGGCAATATATTTTCTAATCTATTAAGTTTTGATAAAATTACCCTTTTTGAATGGAAATTATATTTAGATTATAAGATGGATATTTTATTCTGTTCAACATACATTTTTACCGTAAAGAGGAGATAAAATATTTTGAAAAATAAAAAAATAACAACAAATTTTTCGTGAAAGTGTAAAACCAATAAATATTATTTTGGAATTTTTACGAACCAGATATATTAGTATGCTTGTATGCAATATTGCAATTTGATATTTTTACTGTGTACTTAAATCATTGTATATTGTATCGGATAACTATGAAAATAATAATCTATATGTAAAATATTTACATTTACGTTAAATTCATATAAACATATATTAATTCCACAAAGATTAAAAACTGCACGTATACTAAATTTTAAACGATTAGAAAATTGAAAAAAAAAAAAAAAATAATCATAATTCTTAAATTATTGATACGGTCTTGTCGCGTTTGTGATGTGGAGATGTCAAAGGTGTTAGAAGTCGAGTGAAAAAAAAGTGCCAACGAGTTTTTAAACCGTAACCCTTCACACTAAATATCGACGTACAATCACCGGGATACCACGCCTTAATTATTAATTTCATGTATAGTGGTGGATATTTGCGTTGTGCGGCCGAGGAGAGATAATGCACTGCGTCATAACAGGATTTATGACTAGAGTTAGGCTATAGAGTAGTTGATACAAAGTCATATATGCCATTAGAAATCGTTTAAAAATAATCAGAGCGTGAAATCGTTCGTAGCTGAGAAGATGTAAACATAAATAAAAATCCAATCGGTGGAGGGACGGGGATAAAGACATTAAAAACATACATGCATAAGGATACAATATTTTTAGATTACTATTTATATATTTTAAAACACTACCAAATGAGACCCCACAAGACTTTAATTGAACACGGATGTTTTAACGAACGGAGGATGCATAAATTTCAAAACTTTGGTTTCGTGCCACAATAACCTAAAACAACAACAATAAAATGGTGTCGAACGGTGCCGAGCCCATGGGATTTATAACTTAACTTGTAATCAAATTCCAGTAACGGTTTACGACCGTAATTATTATTATTATTGTTATTAGTGGGTGCACATACATGTTTATCTAATTATATAACACTTACTGACGGTGCACCCGAGTAGAATGCACGTGTACCCCAAATCGTATTTACCGATAAAAATTATCGAAATAAAAACCTACCTGGGTGTAGGTCATCCAGCAACAGGGTTCCACTTGGTTCGCGTCCAGGCCCCAAAACTCCAATTCCTCTTCGAACAGCGGCCCACAAACGTCCGTCGGGTAATGAAGTTTACCAGTCCTGGAAGACAAAATATCAGTAATATACACGAGGTTTTAAGGCAAACTGAATATTTAATAGAATTTATGAACCTGGTATACCGTTTCATGATATAAATGTTCCAAAGAAATTTCAATGACTATGGTAGATCACGATAGAATACGTTAAAACATTAATATACGGTAAAACAAAACGAAATCAAAAATGTATTCAAGGATTTCAGTATAAATACAACTAAACACAGCGCGATTAGAAATGTATAAATAACGTTTATTGATTTTAGAAGTACTGTAGTGATTCCAGAGCTCTCGATGTATGTTACGATACTTTAAAGAGCCATTTGACCTTCCGAACACAACTATCAGCCTATATGTATGTTATCGAACGAGCAACTATAAAAGCATTGAACAATTTTGTTTTATAATTTTGGTAAAGCAAACAAGTAAAATATGACAATAGTAAGATACATACCGTACAATAAATGAGAGAGGGGAGAGACATTTTATATTATGTTACAGTTTTAGGTTTTTGATTAAATACAAACGTAATAAGAGTTATGAGCAGTAGTTACGTTCTAAATTTTTATGAGTATGAAATAATAATAAGAATGTTTTATTACTCCTCTTTTTATATTTTTTCAAAATACAAAATGCAAAACGTAGACATTGAGGAGAAATATGCATAGCAAACATTGTGATGAAATAGTAAAACATAACATGCAGTAGTTTTGGAACAAAATGCACTGTATAAAACATAAAAACAGGGGTTTTATTTTATACATGCAAGAATACGGAAACCGGCAGGGAATAATGCCTACAAATAGTGTAGAAAAATATTAAATATTTTCTTTATAGTCATTTTCGTAAAACAAAACAATCAAATATTATATAACTTCTGAAGGCTCGGGAAAAGGAGAAAAACATAAGTTCGCGAGATAGTGGTTAGACTGTTGTAGGTTTCAACTGATAATAGACACTGACGGTTTTTTCTTCTCGAGTTAACCATATTTTACTAATATTAATTATAACCCAATGAAAATCAAATATTTAAAAAAAAAAAATATTAAAACATATCTGTGTTATTATATATGTTACAATTAAAACACGAAATCTTTCAAAACAAATGTTATATTATTTTTGTTTGGTTAAAACTAGCTATGTCTGCAATGTATTCGTAAAACTAGAATTATCGAGTGAAAATCCGTAATGTCTACATTGATAGATAAAACTAGTTTTACCTAGGAAGAAATAGTAGTATAGTTACAGATTAGGATTATTATTATAGGACAAATATATGATATTATTTATTTCGACAAGACCAACAGTTGTAGCAGAATTAGAATTTAGAATTGCATGGTATTTTATTTTTCCTATTGAATACTTGAATTTTAGTTAAAACTAATAGGTTTTACTGACTTATTTAAATATACGGTCAACTATAGTTTTAATTAGTCAAAATCAGAATTGACAAGAGTGATTTGTGGAAATTAGTTTTTAATGGATTTTGAGTTTTATTACGTAATTACTTACTATGGATTGTAGGGATGCAAGAAACGTTTTGGTTTTACGTAGATGTGATTTTACTTGTTAACGATAACATTTTTAAGTAGTGCGGGAAATAGTTTTAAATAAGTTATATATTGATTTTTTCCCTAATTAGGTGTAAACTGAAAGAACTTTAAAATGGTTAATATTCACTCTTTTCAGCGAACTTTTGAAAATCATTTTGACAGAAAAAATATATTAATGTTTGTAACCTAAAAGCTGTATGGATGATTCGCCATAACTAATTTGCATAGTGCAGTATTTACAATAATGGTAAAAAATTAGGATATTTAAAAATAATTTTTTTAATATAAATTAAATTATATAATCCTTTAGCATAATGGTTTTCAGAATTCAGTAAAAAATATGATTTATAGATCAAAATACTTATTCATAGAGCCAGTATTTTCTAATAGCAATATATCATTTAAGTTCTGTATATCAACAAACAGCTCTTATAAAATTGTATTAAGTTATTAAAATAAATGGATAATGCTTCAAACAATAATATTTTTATTTAAAATACTAAAACATGCATTTAATACAATTAAATATTGAAAAAAAAAGAACCAGATGAGATTACATCCAGATTACAATGGATTTGTTAAATTTGAATGCAATGATAGATATCATTGTATACGAATAACGATTCTGAACGGAGTTAATATGTTTGTCTAGGATAAAATACATTGTTATTTATAAATATTGTAAAAAGTATATTTTATTTTGAAACGATAAATATATTTTTCAATTAGGTTGGGTTGGCAGTTGCATACAGCGACATAGTTTGTCAGTCTAGAATATTATACATTATATTATATTTTACATGTAATTTTATGTCAATATTCGCTTTTCAAACGCTTATAAAAAAAATGTTTGAATGACAATAAGAATTACTTCTGTGGAATCTTTTATTAAATTTTCAAGTATTTTGTACGAGCCAAATTTTTTTTATCAGCGATTATAAAAAAAAATGTAAAAGAGTCGAATATTTTAAATGCCTATAAGTGGCTTAAAAATCAATATAATATTTTGAAAAACATATGACATAAAGGAAATGCCAATTTTAACAGCTGGTAAAAATTTCAATAATCTGCGACTTATACTTTTTGAATTATAACAAATATTTAAAATCGTTTGAGAATAAATCGCTATTTAAGTTATAAAAATAGCGATTAGAATTCTTGAAAAATCAACGAATAGGAAATCATATATAGTTCATAAAAAATATTGTCCAATCTTTAATAATCTTGTCGCGGTTAAAAAAAAACCTATACGTCTAAAGTAAATAGACAATTCACGTGGACGAGAGAAATAATTGTTAGGTAAGGTTAAAATAAATTCAGGGAGTACAATGTACAGAATTCCTTCTGTATACTGCGTTTACTGAAAAACTGTGTAACTCTTGCGAGGTTGTATGGTTGAATATTCAAGTAGGAGATGTTAGGTTATGTAATGCTTAATACGTTTAGGATGATTGTCACACTGCTCGTTTTGGAACAACACGTGTACATTTATAGATCTAATTAAAAGATTATAGGTAGACACGTTTATTTGTTTTCGTAGCTTATTAACGCTCCACTCTAGTCTGCATATAAATGGTTTTGTTTTCAAATCTCAAAACATTAATTTATATTTAAACGTGTTTATACTATATGAACTATTGGCGGTTAGAACACAGATATTTTTCATGAATAATCAATTCTATTCGGATGTTACTAGTTAGTAAACATAATAGCTCAGTTTTTAATGACGAAAAATAACAATTAAGATTATGATATCGCGTACGCGTGTTTTTAAGATCCTAACCACCTGATTTTGTGTAAAATATTTTATCTTATCATAATTATTTTCTACCGTTTTACGACGGTAAAAACGCGCTGTAAAACAACATAGGATACATCCCGTACAAGTGCAACACAAGTGTGAATAAATCGTGTGGACCTATAACCGTCGACTAGATAAGTATGTCAAAATCACTTGTTCGGAATTTTCGCGAGCGTATTACATGAACACAATATCTTCTCCTCGACACCATATCGCGCGCACACACTATTCGCACATGAGTCTTCTGCCACCACTGCGCCTCGTCTACTAGCCCCACCCTTAGCCGTTTTTCGTACCCTTCCGTTAATATCTCTCGCCTTTTCCTTTTCATCTTTATATACTTGCTATACACCTGATCATCCTTCTCACCACGTACTGCCAATAGCGTCCACGTGCACTCACACGCGATTTAACGCTCACCCGTAGTTGCGAGCGGTCGGGAGGCGAACTAATTTCATGCTGTATATGAAACGGTGTTCTCAGTCAACCCGCGTAAGACTGGTCTCATCTGGCTCGTACAATATGTATAGAAATACTTGTGCGTATGTGTGTGTGTGTATAGATATATATATAAAGAAAGACATTGTGCATTCCAATCTTCTATCCAAGCCACACCGCATTCCGGTAATTAAATTTTACTCAGTTTATAGAGATTAAAGTTAAAAGAACTGTGTGTGTGTGTGTGTGTGTGTGTGTGTGTGTGTGTGTGTGTGTGTGTGTGTGTGTGTGTGTATGAGTGTGTATGAAAGAAAGTGAGAGAAAGAGAAAATTTCACATCGACCCCATATTGTATTGTTTTTATCACAAACTGACTAATACTTGGTCGATTGAGTTAATGTGTATGTGATGCAATAACTACGTCTGTAATAACTATAATAAAGCCTTCTAGTCATTTATGATTAATATAAGGAATGCAAGTTTTCAATAAAAATTAAATATTTTATACCACAAGTATATAATATATAAATAATATATGAATATAATATAGTTATATTATTGAATAACTAACATTGACTTATTGTTTATTTTATTACTGTTTTACTATTGGTTTTCAAAATACTGTCAAACCAGTACGCAAGGCGATTTATAGACATTAAATTCAGTTAAGTATTTATACTATCATACCATCAGTTTTTCACCGAGTAATTCGATGAGAAAGTAAGTTTCCTCGTAATTCAGAAACCCCAAATTTTACGGTTCAAAATAAATAATAACGAAAATGGAAAAAGTTTTCAATTTTAGATCGGCTATCTGCTATTGTATAAGTTAGGTATGAAAATTTTTCATGAAAATAGAACATCCAATATCAAAAAAAACTTCTTTGCAATGGTCAAGATTTCAACAGATTTCAATAATATTATGTTGAATCTAAAACGTAAAGTTATTGTTCATTTCTTACATTCTGGAGAAACACATTGCCATTTCAATTCTTTGCAAAGCACAAAGGTATAATTTAAAATTTATACTGTGGTATACGTACTGATTATATCATGGCTGTTTTGATACATTTAACTAATCTTAAAATATGTTTGTATCATCGTTTTTGTTTGTATTTTATTTTATATACGAAATCTTGGCTGTACTTATTTTAATGAAATAGTAATTTTATACTTCTTTAACATTTTCTATCACTATTATTCTAGGTATTCCTTTCGTTTCATTAATAAATTTTTTAGAATACGAAATTTCATTTGTTTTTAAATAAACCTATATATATATATATATTATATAGTATATTATGTATATTTACTTTTCATTCAAATTTTTTCAAAATATGAAATTTCTTTAAAACTTTTATATTATAATTCAATTTCAAGCAGTTACGATTAATATATATTTATTTAAGATAAAAACTAAATTACTAATTTTGTTTAATGAAAATTTGTTAAAATATCCGATTTCGTCGAAATTGGTTTTTACAACATTTGTAAATAACTCAAGCGAATTTTTCTTTGAAAATTGCCACATTTTTTTTTCTCATTCATTTTCAATTGATATGACTTGAGAAACTTTGTATAAACTATTGACAAAATCAGATATTTCAAAGAATTTCCATTAAACGTTATAAGTTATTTGGTTAAAGACATTCCATACTTTTGAATTATCCAATAAAGTTTGTGATGTTTATAAGCACTTGGCATTTTCGATTTTTTTTTTTCTGGAAGTTAAAACATTAAAAGTTCAACCTACCTCATTAGATATTGATCCTTCTACTATATCGAACATCTTTAGAAATATTAACTGATCCATCCGACCTCTATTATTCAGAATCGTTTTTTTGGAGAGCAAAGTTTAAAAACAAATTCACCCATCTTTGTATCATTCCAACCACGTAATCTTATCCCACATTGAAGTTTCGCCCTTTTTGTTTTAATTTATTAAATATTCACTAAAATTACATTATTACATTAGACTTAAATTGTTTATAAGAATACGTTTTTAAAGTAGTTTTTTATGTACTACATTATTTTATCTAATATTAAGATATTTTTTTATAGATTTATAAAAATCTATTATACTATACTATATTTAAACATTTTTTCTGCGCAAAATCATTAAAATTAAATAGCTAGTTAATTAAAACGTAGTCAGGTTTACATTATAAGTATTAAATTTTTTTTTAAAAAAAAAAATAGTTCATAAAAAATAGTTTTTTACATATTCTGAAAGAGGATTTTGTGTTTTCTATGAAAACATTTTTTAGGTTACTTATAGGATTGAAAACTTTGTACTTTTATTTATACATAAAAATGTGTGTATGTAGGAGTATATTTAAGAAGCAAAAAATTATGAATTATGTAATTGATAGAAAATAAATTTATGACGAACGTTAATTATAATTAATCAACACTAGCATGTATTATTTGATAATTATATTATATTCCAGTTATATAAATATTTTTTATTCATTAATTTTCAATTAATTTTTTAAATATTTATTTTAATAAAAATAGATACTAAAATAAAATTACCAATTTTTATTTACGGATGAAATTTTTTTCTTTTTTGTAATTCGTAAAATAAAATAAACATATAAAATACAACTTTTTTCGTTGTTTCTCTAACTCTTTCTCTATCACACACATACACACATATTCTCACATACTCTCTAATATATTAATTTTACATGCTTGTGTGTGTACGTTTGAGAAAAATCAATATCATGTGAAACACCCCACTTACGTGCACAAACGATGTGTACGTGTATATATATATTTTTTATGGCCTAAACAAGTTTTCGGATATACCAAGACTGACAACTTGTCAATTTCCTTGTTTGACAACTGCTATTAAAAGCGTATTAAACATCTGGGATATTTTGGTTAGCATGATTGTGATGACAGAATGTGGAGGTGAATATTGTACATCGGTGTTTTCAAAACAACTCCATAACATCAACGTAAACCTTTGAAATGTCGGAGAGGTGAAAACAATCATCACCTGCGACTATTCACTTTTCTGAAATGATAATGACCACGACAGCGCGGGTTTGTCGAAAACTAGAATATTTAAGCCGATTCCAACGGGAAGAGCGGTAAAGAAAGAAAATCATCGAGTATATTTAACTCTGGGACAGTAGTACAAATACTCATAATGCATTTAGTAACGAATAAACTCTACTACATTAAATTTACATCTTATGTTTTGAATTTAAATGGAAGTAATACGAAATATTCGTTTGTTAAGACTTAATTATTTAAATATAAATATAATTTTTCAAATTTAACCAATTTTAACATATTGTTTATACTTGAGAAATTTTATAAATAAACTTCGATTAATTAAGTTATATAATTAGTTTTGTTTTTGTGATAATTCACAGTGTACTTCGGTATCTAAAACTACTAGCGCATAGCTCATTAAAATTAATTCTGACCATGGGATTGAAGATGATAATACTCAAGCGTTGTTAAAAAAAGTTTTGAAAATTCTATTCTTCTATATTTTCAAGAATGATTTTTTTAAATTACATTTCAGACAAAATAAAATAAATTTTACATAATAAACGTGTATTATGGACCTCAATGACGTAGTTTTGTCAATATTACGCAGTGTATACATTGTTCTGTACTTGAAAATATAATGAGCAAAACAATAGTTTTATGGTTTAGAAAACGACAAAGTTTTCATCGGTATTTGATGCGATTTCTGTGCGTTAGAATGAAATATAGTTTTATTGATCATGTAAAGTAAGTTATTTTGCTTCCCGTTGTGGTGAGAGATGAAACAAAAATAAATATTTTCCAACTAACAGGCGTGCGAAACAATAACAACATCGAGATACAGAAAACGTAACCAATACTAATAACATATAATACGTTTTCAAGATATAAATATAAAAATATGTCTCTTTTTATGCGTTTCTCGACGAATGCACACGCACACCTTCCTTGCATCCTTGGTAATATTCTGTTCTTTACCGTTCTCTTGAGAATTTGCACTATGTATATCTATCGTTACCACATGCCATTCAATGTTTTCGAAATGTTCCTTGGAGAGCCGAGATGAATGATTGAGCTATTAACGTTTATAGTGCTCCACTTATACAGTATTTTAATAGTAAAGATAAGTTATTACTCAGCCTATCATTGCGCAGATCCAGTGATTTGATCGCGGCTCAGTTAAACGATACCACAAGTGCTTACGTTGTGTATTGTATTATTAGATGAGGTACGAGAGGTAAAAAAGTAACACCATTACTATATTGTGTGCGCCATCGGGCGACAGAAGGGTGCGAATAGTGGGTGCGTGGCATATGCTAATCGGAAAAGAATACGAAAATGAGCTGGGAAAGGTATGCCCTACAATTATAACGAAAAGTTTAAAGATATACTTGGATTGATGTGTTTGATTGGTTATAGTGTAGTACACGTCGATTAATATACCGTAAATTACATGTAACGTTTGATTATTTTTTTTTTCTTTTCGTCACGTCCTTTCGTGTCTCAGTGAAAATTTAAATAAAACTAAGTTATAACCAATGATTGACATAAAAGAGGTATTAATATTGAGTAGTGAAAGTCTTACAGAAGATGGATGAGTATAAATGAATATTCTGACAGCTCACTGTTGTCTCCATAAAATAATAAATAAAAGAAAAAGAAAACGTTGGCAACGTAAAATGCAATTCAAATCACAATCTGGTATTAAAAAGAACAAAACAAAATAAAATTAAAGCATTAAACAATTTTTATTTATAGGTATAAACTAATAAATATTTAGAATAGTGGTTATTTACTTAGATCGTGTATTTTTAAAGTTGTAATTGATTACGTTACTAGGTACAATAATGTTGATATATTATGTGCATTATAGTGTAATAACAATTTGGGCCCCGAACATGAGCAAAAAATAACCGACTTTATCAAGATAGCCAAGTTCACAGCGAACATGTAGGACAATGGATCAATGATACCACACTTTCACTGTGAAAAAAATGTAAAAAAAAAAATGTTCTTGAATAAAACGTAACTTTAAGCGTTTTAAAATATTGTAAGCTAATAATATATGTATTTGGAGCCTTTTTTTTTTAAAAAAAAAAATAACAATGAAAAACAGTTATGTTTGATTTAAACTCGTTGAACTTTACTATGGTATAATTTTTTTTTATTATGTATATAATGAATGTATAATAAATATGTAAGTATAAACTATAACTTACACACACACACACACACACACACACACAGACACACAAACATATATATATAAATCGGTACAGATCGATAAAACCACAAATGTATCATAAAGAAAATAACGATTATATGATTTCATATTACGTATACAGAGAAAAAGAGTTATTAATGTTTCATTGATATTTTATATTTTTAGTGATTTTAAGTTAAGTTATTCTAAGCATTTTTTAAAGCTTCTTTAGTTAATATAACTTTAATTGGTATTTTAATTAGATTTGTTTATATAATATTGTGAAAATTTATCAAAATTTAAATTTAACAATTCCAGTTACTATTTATAATTTATATCTAAATATGATTTTTTTTTTTATAGATTTTAAGTAAAACATTAAATATACTAAATTGTTTATTTTTATACATTTTATTAAAATTCCAGTTTTTTTTTAAGAGGATTTTTTAAAACATTTTGTTGTTTTTTTAGTTTTAAAGATTTTATTTAACAGTATAGAATAATATTTTTATTTGCTCACCGTATTTGTCTTTCGGTCAGATTCCGAAAAAATTTCATGGTTACTCATGTCAGAGCTTAATTTGTACATTGAAGTTCAAAGAAGACGATTCGATTACCACTGGAGATTTAATTTTTTACCCAACAATATTAAACAACTTATTATTAATTTATGGGATTAAGGCTAATGCAATATTATAGTAAATTCGTTTAATATTTATTATGTTTGTACAAAAACATGGAAATATATAGTTCGCTCAAAATGTTTGATGTTCCTTTATTTTTTTTATTTTACAAACATTTTTAATTTTAACTGCAATGACTTAATTACTTAATCCTCGTATATTTTATATTACTTATGTAGCTTTTAGTTTTTATTATTTAATATTAACAAAATAATAAACTTGCTTTATATTTAAAATAATTAAACTTTTATAAAATAATAATAAGTCGTATAACAATGTAAGATAAGATAATACGTAGTACACTTAAAAAGAATAGTATTTTACTTTAAATTTGCTATTCAAAATATCAGATGCTTCATTTCTGTAATAAGTTAATTGAAAAATTATACCTCAATAATTTAATTTTTACGAGCAATTTTCGTTAAATTTTAACAAACTTGGCTACCTATTTTAGTTTAAGTAAACATTCATGGTCACAATTTGTTGACTTTTGTGGTAAACTGTATCGATATTGACAGTTTCTCTCTGAAGACTTAAAATGTTTGTGGGCAACCAATGCGGTAGTTGGTTTCATTAAACTAACAAATCAAACGAATCGATACGTTGACACAGGGTGAAAATATAATTTTAATTTCTATGTATTTTGCATTCCGTCGTATTTACATTATTGTTATTGTTTCGTTTTGAATATTTTAAAATCAGGAATTAATTTCGCAAACGAAATCGTAATTCTACGGTTTAAGTTGACGGCATAACAATGCGGCCAGTATAAAATATTGTAATTTTTAATGTAAATTTGTCGAATATATTTGACGTGACGCAAAACAGCGAGCACCTGGGACACTTCTCATTGCGTTCATTCATCCGTCACTGATGACAGAACTACAAAAATATCGCGCATGTAATGCGAATTGACCATTGACGTTTTACAATTCGTAATTCGTTTTACAATTCACGCAGTGATGGACTCCGCGTTTATAATGAAAATCGGGTAGCTAAAAGTATCGTGAGTTATTTTACACGAACGCGAACGATTCGAGAAATAAACGGAACGCGTGTAATTGTCGAAAACCGAAAATATTCCCCCCCCCATCCCCTGCGTAATTTTTTAGTTCATCGTTAATTTTTCGGGTTTCCGCAGAACTTCACCGCGGAGAGCTAGGGTCGACCGGCTCATAACAATGCCGACCGTCGTCGGTCCGTTTGCCGCACGTGAACCGTGAACGTTTTCGTTTCCGAAACGAACGAAAAAAAAAATGAAAATAAATAACCAAACACCGGCGCCGGTGACCTACCTGTAATAATTTAGGACCTGCGCGAACACGCCAGGATGTCTGTCGAAGAAGTATTCGTTCAGCACCGGATCGTAGTTGGCTAGCGCTTCGGTCAGCCGGCTGAGCCTCGTGGCCGGTATTTTCTTCAGCGTCGCCTTGTATGTCTCGTGCCTGATGCCGCCGACGTTCAGCACCACCCGGTTCTCGGCGTCTATGTTCAGTATGTTCATCATAGTGCCCGTGCAGCTGGTGCCTCCCGTCGATTGCGGCTGGTGACCACCTACCATGTTAACCTGAACAGAACGAAACCACAATCACCGTGATTACCGTCTCCTCCGACCGGGCCCCAGTTACCGCGACCGGACAAACCTTAACATGGCGTCCGCACGTCTTCAAACAAATCCGGACGGACTTCGACCGTCGATCGTCTCATCCGCGAGCTGTTCTTCCACCCCATTCTGGAATAAACAAATGCGCGAGAAATTAAGTTTAATGTTGCTCGTCATCATTGTTCGTTCGTAAACGGAATTTTATTTTATTTTATTTTTTTCTACCGGCTTCGGTAACGTATCGTTTAAGCCCGTTTGAATCCATTCGAAGCAACATTTAAACACTATTTATCTATGACATCATCCTTTCGTTTCGCATTACGTTTTATCATTTTACATTTAAGAATTTACACTATTTTTCGACCGTTATCGTACCCACTTGTATTATATATATATATTTATAATGTATGTTTTAGAATTCGAAAAAATACTTTGAAAAAAATTCCAATTTGATTTTATTTCCCAACCCTTGGAACGAGTCTTTTCCGATAACAGCTTGGTGATAAAAAAGAAAAAACGACTATGCGTCGAAGCATGTTGCTCGTATGTGATTATTTGAATGGTTACTGATGACATAAAATAAAAAGGATGAGGGTTTCAATAACCATCTTATACAACAGAATATCGTGGGAGGGGGGTGGGGTTGTACTGCAATTATTATACTCGGCAATATTGAACAAATCGATTTTTTGGTATATTGTTCGAGTGGATCGAGGTAATATTTTGCTATTAAATTCCTATTTGATATATCGCATTTTCTTTAAAGATTATTACGAAAGTCATCGTTGAAAGGATTAAACGGGCTCGTTATTACGGGGCTTTTAAAAGAGTTGATTAAATACTAGCTTCCGAATCCTTTATTCCGTTCCTTGCAAGATGGATTTTTAATGAAAAAGAAGAGATCGGCTTATTACCAGAGTGAATGGAACGTGTGCACAATATCGAAACGCGTAATTTTATGAGACGAATGGCCAACGATAAACGTTGCATCGTCTTACGACTTTTACTTTACTCCATGCCTTTCTTTCTCACTGTTCCATCTCAACAAAGGTGGTTTCCGTTGTCCGTCCGAAAAAATATTTATTTTAATTATAATGACCGTCATTGATGAAAACGTTTCGTTTCGCTTGTATAAACATTTTCAACGAGAAAATAGATTTTTAATGGCGAGTAGTAGCAGTTTTTTTTTTCATTCATACGCTGAGGCGATGGTAAAACTCAGTCAGTCATTTCATAAACAAATAAACTCCTGCTCTCTCTCCAGTGGATGTCGAATAGTAGATGGGGAAGTATATATTTAACGCGCTCGATAATGTCTCATCTTCTTCGTGTACAAACGCACGCACATTGTACATATATAGTACACTGCATATGACATCACGTGCGTACAATTTTGCAGAACACAGTGATAGGATAGAAAAAATAAGATTTGAAACTTTTGTCACGTCAACGACCACACGTTACCATTGATGCGACAGCGACATAGTTTTAAATTTATATTATCCAGATTTAGTTTTACGTTTTTTGCAAGAACAAAACTTGCTTACTCTACTCCTCCTGATCTCACATATAGCCACCGTAAGTTGTTCACATATTGGCCCTTTTACTTTGTAAAAATATATAATCGTATAGTTTGATGTACGAGCAAAATAGAGATAAATGTCGTTATATTGGAGATCTTACTGATACATTTTAGTTGATGATGATTCAAAAGTTTATCTAACAACATTTGGATTTTATACTGCTGAAACTCGATTAAAAATTTCACTATAACTAACAACTCGTAAAGCATTTACAAATAAATGATTATTTTAAATTTTATTTTAAATTAAACCCTTTCACTGCTGTTGACTATTGCATAAATTATCAATATCTTATACAAATATAATAAACTACAAATACTAATAAATAATCAATAATAGGATGCATATATTCAATAAGTATTTCCACACACCATAGTTGTACATAAATGTTTCTGGTTCAACATGAAAAATCAAATATTTGTTCAATTTCTATAGTGTTTTTATTTTAAATATTTTAATTCAAATCATATATAAATATATTTTCAATCGTTATGATTAATTAATGCCATTTGATATTAAATGAGTACCATCTAATTATGATTATTATTATAAAATAAATACATCATTTATTACCTATATGTCCTATTATACAAATCCAAATAACGCATATGAGTTTTTTCTGAGATTTATTTTGTGTGATAAAATTTTTTTTTTCCGTACAATTATAAAAGAAGCATTTATTAAAATAAATCTATAACAAATTTTAAATATTTTTCTATATTGATGTACAAGGAAAAATGAATTATTTATTATATTTGACATTTGAATGAAGATAAGTTTTCCTTTAACATAAAAAAACATTATGGAAGTTTAACTGTTAAATAATTAATTTCAAACTGTCTTATTGCGGTTATAAAATATTTATATTTAATTAAAAGTTACGTTTAATGATAACTGAGAAACGTTTTTAGGTAGTAAAACATTTTCTTAATTTTAAAAGGATGTATTTAATTATATTTCAAGTTCCTTCTCAAATTATAATTAAATTATAAAATATTTTTTTTAATAAATAATCAAATATTAATTAAAATAATATATAAGTATATAATGATTATATTGATTTTATGTTAGTCATTCTCACATACATTTTTTTAAAGTTTTGAATATGATTTTAAACTCGTGTGTGAAAGAAAATAAACTTAATCAGTAGTTTTTAACGTTATTTGGAACGGAAAAACAAGGAAAACGTGGTTTTTGTTTGACTAGAAGCATAGAGTATTGTGAATGACGAATTGGGATCCATTAATCAGACGAAATTCTCCCTTTTCTACCAAAAAAAAAAGTTTTCAATCAAAACTATAGAGAATCATACGTCATTTAAGTATATTATAGTATAAACAGATTTTTTTTTTAAATCAATGTTTAAATTAGGAAATATATTAATAATATAATTTACTTTGATAGTATATGATTTAATCTATATACATAATTAAACTTTGAGAACCATATGCCAATATTTTATACTTAATATTTAATGGTACTGCGTATAGTAGCTACATTAAACATTTTTTAATATATGACGAAAAGCGAAGAAATAAGGTCGCACAACGTGCATAGGATTTGCGGTATTGCTACTGATTTTTTTTGTTCAACATACAAATAGTTTATAATATATTAAAACAGTTAATCTCGAACTAATATCACAATAGGAAATATTAAAATTTGATGTGATTCAATGATAGATTTTTTTTTGTTTATATGAAAAAATACGGAACATTTAAAATTAATGAATGAAAAAATATACATTAATGGAAATAGAACGATCCAAACTGTATTAAAATAATCTAACTAGGTAAATTCTTAACTACCATTACCATAAGCTTAAATAAGCAAAACCTATGTTAATACTACATAGTATTATTTATCCGCAATGGAACGAAGGTAATAATATCGACATTTGAACGGAATTGTACCACTCTACTATTAAATAAATGTACATTTTGTTTTTGAAAATAATTCGATGAAGAGAAAATAATATAATGAATGACGTTTAAATCGGATTCAACCTCGAATAGACCGTTTTTATGTTGGAGAAGTACCTGTACATTGGTTTTATAATTTTACTGACAACAAAGAATTTTAGATACATTAGATTTAAAGGTTGCCCAAAAGTTGGGAGGATTAAAAAAAAAAAGTATTGGCAATTACTACCTTTTCCTTGTAGAACCATATAATCCAAGATGAACTCTTTTCCGACACAACACGTCTCTTTTACATCATGTAACATTAATTGAAGTCGTAACAAGAACATAATGATTTTTTATATTTTCCAACACTACAACGACCACTGAAATTCACGTGGAATTTTAATTACTAACACAGTCGAATACAGCCGGTATTGATATGAAATACCAAGATTATAAGTGGAACTCAATTGATTCTATTTTTCGACACAATAATCACGTTTGCAACGCTACAACATCCGGAAATAATGGCTCCGTACCATTAGTCAGACAAATAATAATTATTAATTTGCGTCACACGTTAACAGTGACACACACCGTAGAGCCGAAACAACTAAATAAATAAAACTAATAATAGTAGCCTCGAACGCACTGCCAATATGTTCGAGGAGCTCGATTGTCTCGCTTCGAATCGATGAAAGCCACGGTGAGAATACATAACCTGAATGACACGGACCACTACAAATACCTTATATATATATATACACGATGTGTACACAGTTATTTTCAAGAGTAATTCGTGTTTTGTAATGAAAGTTAAATTATTTACAGGTGAAAGCACAGCTTCTATGTATTTGTGTCTGTAAAGAACTTAAGATCATCTCGTTCACATTATACCCACACATACACACACACACACACACACGCACATATACAGGACACGTCGGTAAGAGCTCGTCCTGTCTCATCTGCGGTGTATAATGTTATAGTTACAATCGGTCACAGGGACTACCCTCGCAGCCATCAGTGACGAGACTCTTTCCATGACCTGCGCACTTACATGGTCTACCGCTGTAAACTTTACACCGTGCTGTGTGATTACAACGCGTTATTATGCAGCACACGCGTACATATTTACCTACACATCCTATTTCCCGTACTTGACCCGCAACAGTGGTCGAAATCGCCATCCAACGTCCTAATCGACACTTCATATTATTATATCATGATCCCCCCTCAACTACTAACCCTAATCGCACCCCTAGGTATACATTTTTTTTCGTGTTCAATGCACGTACACTGAGCTTTAGGGAAAATTGTGATCTAGCTTTTTATCGAAAATCGACGGCAACAATGTTGTCGTGCATATCATCCCGTAAAAAACCTGAACCTGAAACTTTAGGATTTACGAGCAACTCCGAAAAAACAAGGTTGATGTTTAATATAATAAATTAGCCAAATAGTATTTAAAAGCCCAATTCAACCACTTATAACCGTCGTAAATAAACGTAATTATTCTAGTAAATTGTTACGAATGTATCAGTAATACTTAATAACTAAATAACATTTTGAATTATGTTATAAATTCAATCAGTCGACCCAAAATAATTAATAATCCTTTTCGTATTAAATTAAAATTAATTTTTGCTTTTAAACTAATTTTAATATAAATTGGAAAAGTATAATACTTTTTTCATACGTACATCTATATATGGTTGGATAAAGCTTAAAAAATTAACACTTTGCAAAACTTTGATATACTATTACTTCTTTTGAAATAAACTATTTATTTTTTATAGCCACAATAGTATAAATTACGATGCACTAAAAAAACTATCTTGAGACAAATTTTGTTTCCAACACAAATGTTTTTTTGTATTTCTTTCTCATATTTTATTCAGTAGTAAAATAGTTACATTTTAAAACACACACACACACACACACACACACACACACACACACACACACACACACACACGCGCGCGCACACACACACACACACACACACACACACACACACACACACACGCACACACACACACACACACTCACACAATTACATTTTAATACCTTTAACAGATTATTAATATGTTTAAGTTTTTATTAACATTATAATGATGCTATTTTAATACAAAACAATATCAGAATATCGTTTGTAATAAAATTGATTTTTATAAAGACCAACCTTATATTATTATTCAAAAAATAAATAACAAAAAATAACCCGTTATGGCAATACACCCTACGAACTATAGTGTTATATACAACATCTTTAATAAAGCGGCCGACTATCCGGTGTTGGTTAACGCAATATACTCGCACAACATAATATACTTATAATACCCCATGACCATACGTGCCGTGTATGTGCATTACTTTATAACTAGTTTATAGTCGTACACGCTCACACTATATACCGATGTTAATATTAATGTATAGTATATATACTTTACCTAAGTCACATATATACATATTATTTACGTACATACCATGACGTTTATATTTATGCAGAGCAGCGGACATTAAAACCACGTTCTTGGGCCGTCTGTACCGTGGCTTTCGAGGGAAAACTGGTGGTGAGGGGATGTCAAACGAACTCGGGACATGCGAACCGTACATTTTAATAAAGTCTTACGATTGGTCATTATAAATACCGCTGCGAAACGCGTTTGGTCTGGATGACGAGGGGAGGGGGGAGTGTATGAGTTTTGTGGCCCAAGCTCACCCTCCACCGAACGAAATTCCTTCGATAACCACATCACCCATTTCTCCGCACCATGGCCAACCGCCACTCGATCGTCACTCATTTCCTCAACATCCGCCGACAGCCCGCCGTCGCGCCCATGTCCCACGAACACGAATGTCAAAAATATCCACGGAACCTTAAAGTCGTGTGGCGTGTGTCCGCCCGATATCGATTTTTACGTACACCTATGTGCACATCGCCACCGCGTCATCGGGTAACATTCTCGGTGGAACTGGATGCGGTGGTAGTGGTGGTAGTGGTGGTGGTGGTGGTGATGGTTTAGGCAACGGTAGTAATAGCAGCAGAGGGGTAGTAGGTATGTGCCACCCTTATATCGATTCACGAGTCGTCGTCACCCTCCCTCCGTTCGCCTCGTTATCCCGCCGCCTTAGGGTAGCGCAGCGGCGATAAGCGTATTCCGCTCACGGACTTGCACCCCAAACTTCTCGCCCGAGTGCGCGCGCGCGCTAGCTCGATCACACGCACACATCCATACATGCTCACGCGTGCCACCCCGGACATCTGGAGGGAGGCGGCTCATGGCAGACGGCCGAAAACGTCGTCAAGTACTCGGGATTTCCGATCGTACACATGGCCGCGGAGAGCGCGACGAGAACTTTAAAGTTTGGCTGACCATCACTCGCTGCTACACTTTCACCCATACCAATTGCATGCACACCACCATTGCCACTGTTATTTTTGTACTATAATCGCTCGCGTGTTAAACAGTGTTCGTCGACGAATTATATTTTTTAATAACATTGTGTTAACAAGTTTATTAAAAATAAAATGAGAAAATAAATCAGGAAACCGAAATCATAATATCACGACTTTATACGTACGTATCATTTCAAAACTGGGTACGAGAGACGTGTACTGTTTATACGGTGTTTCTCGCACTCTGTCCACGCAACAGGTATTATTTACATAATTCTAAGTGGCCTATCGCAATGTTATTCAATAATAATGTGTTGTTCGTAAATACAATAATATGTTGATACAGTCAGGGGTGGATGCATCGAGAGGTCCAGGGGGTTAATCAATTGGACATGTTATTACCATGTTTCAACCGAAAAACATTTTTACTTAACAGTGCTCAATGCATCTCAATTCAGGTATTATAATATGGAAATTAATGGCGTTTTACTATTGTATTTTAATATCACATTTTGTATACAAGTATAAAATAATTTTTATTAATATGATCCCATCGAGGGCCCTGAAAGTGATTGACCCTTTGCCTCTCTGGCCGATCCGCTCCTGAATAGAGTGAAATAATTATAATAAGTGAATTTCCTGAAATAGTTATCTATTTTACCTTTGACGGTGATAAAATATTTTCTCGGACGTTTTCGTCAATATCTAATCAAAGTAGGACATAATACCGCAAGGCTTCAACAAAAGAAAGTATAAGTATATTAGCTTATAATGTACTATATGATTCTAAGAGCAATATAATCAACATCACAATGTAAAATAAAACATTATGCATATTATCATTAAATTATTCATATTATTCAAATTCGCTTTCACGAGGAAAAACACAATGACGTTAGACGTTGTAGATCTTATAGTGAGCAGCTTTATAAAATAATATAATATGGCATTAAATATTTGGAAGCGACGTGTGAATAAACCACGAAAGTCTGTTTCCATCGGATGCATGCGTTCACGCTTCGTAATCAAATAAGTCTGTAGAATACAACCATGACTATGACTGTAGAGTAGCAACTTGTCTTAGAAGCACATGTAGCTTTCGATGGTTTAAATTTAATACATTTGTCTTCGACGCATTGCTTTTTCATTTCAGACCAATGGAATGAACTGAAATTAATACGATTTGATCTAAAGTCGAATTGACGGATTTGCACGGTTATAGAACATGTCCAATTCAAATGTTGAAATAACCTAGTTCATTATTGTATTTCGTTTTATAAACGTATTCGGGTGGAAGTTGTTTTATGTAAACCATGCCAGGATTATTCATTTATGTACTGGCTGGATTAACAAATTTGTTTGGAATGAATTAAGGAATCATAAAATTAAAAACTTTGACTAAATCCATTTAAAGATTTTCCATGAAAAAAAAAAAAACTCTATCAATTGAATATTAATTTAATTAACTCTTGATGTTTATACAATATTTCCCTCTTTGATTTTATATTTACGAAAAAAAAAAATAAGCAAAAAAATAAATAAATCTAATGACATACACACACAAATATATATATATATAAAAAATAAAAATAACATAATTCATTTAGGTGGTTTTTGGTGAACATAATAATATTTCACGCAGGGTCGCATGGATATTCGATTTTCAATCGAATACGATTTGGTGTGTAAATATAATAAAAATACTCCGAGGTCAAATCACTTTTCTTTTTTTGATTTTAAATTGGACAGTGACCAATGACTCTTTACGTGACCGACCACGACCGAGGATGAAACTGTTTGAGTCGGACTTGTTAGCGTACTTTGCGTGAACAAATATAACGGTATAATCGATTAAATTGTGTAAGGGGTCGGGAACTTGGCGCCTGAGTGTTGGATATTGTTTACGAGTCAGGTGCTACCGGTCGTTTACACGTCGTGATATCTTACAACCGGAATGTAATAATTTTTCACCCACGCGTTTTCACGACAGTATTAATACGGCTGTCCACAGATGTGCGTAAATACTCCGGAACAACGCAAGTTAGGACCGTCTGCGTACGCGTTCAATCCCACGCGTGACACATTTAATTTTTTGCCATAATATATTAGTTATCGCTGTACTAGAGATAGCAAATCCATGGCACGTGAAATATTTAAGTAATGCTATTCTTTTAAATTGAATCTCTTATTTGTGTACAAAAAAAAAAAAATAATAATAATAAATGATCCAACAGGCTTCGCCCGTTAGGTAATACTTTTTTTTGTTTAGAACTGAACAAAATTTAATTTTTACTTTAAGCTCGAAAAACCAAGTACATAATAGTACTTTCATGAATTCAAATACTTCTTGGTACGTGTATTAAATAACTTGACTGATGATTACGATCATATAGACTCCGGTGACTTGGAGAACTCGAATAAATTTGCATAAATTCTTCTTCACGATGTTGACTATTATTTTTGAAACGTTGGAAGATTGTATGAGTAGTTTCGGAGATCGCCCGTGACCAAAAAAATACTATTTCTCACATACACATACACGAACATATATATATACGTTTAATAATTTCTTGGAGGAAGAAAAAAAAACCACGTAACGTTAGAAAAACGTGCCGCTACAACATCTCAATTGTTTTTTTTTAAAACACGTGTTTTTTTCTAGGGACATGATGCACCGCGTAACAGAAAAATCCTTGGACGCATGATCGTCTGAGGGAAATCGTAACGGTGTCCGGAGAAACGGCCGGTCGACCGATCGACTCCATTCCACCACGCGAACACCTCACGTTATCGCGTTTTCCACGGACCGTTGTACACGGCTCGGCGATAGGGAAATAAACAGGTACCCCGTTGTGATTGATGACGGTTTTTTGGCGATAGGACGTTCCGCAGATGTTGCGCCGGCCTCGTTAGCGGGCAACCATCGTCCGGAGGTCCGCGAGTGCGGTCGGGCTGCAACGAGAGGCTGTGCGGTTGCACCGAATAATATATCACAACAGAACGGGTCGGGGAACAGCCGCGGGACGTCGTCGCGTGTAAAAGTCATGCAACGCATGTTTCGCACGTCGCGTCGTACGGAAGACCGAGTCGCCGAGGACCGTACTTCGGTAAACTTATAGCGGATTCAGGACTCGATAACTTTTTCCAAGGAACGTATTGTTCGCGTTATTGGACTTCGACGAAACGAACGCCCGGACACGAACAATGTAAACGCTCGTGCGGTTATTTTGTTTCTCACGTTTAAATACGTTTGAATTTTTTTCTTTTTTTCTTTTTCTCCCAAATCAATCAATAAAAATTTTCCACCGCGTAATATATCTACAATCTTTGACGGGTATAGATTAAATTCGAACATTTTAAATGAAATTTGTTCTTACTCGTATTACGCTAATCGACGTGGCCACTAGTTATGCTCGTGTTTGCCATTTCGGGATAAATAAGTATGAAATACTGCCAGAACTAAGTTTACTTTACATTATATTCAATGTATATCATCGGTGATAGAAATTTACCGTCATACGATTACACAGCGTACAGTGACGATCATGTTTTCGTGTAATTATTATTGTTCTACGTTGATACCACCAAACAATTGTCTGAATAATTGTTTTCTTACAACGATCGTGTCTGGTGTTCTATATTCGGATCTTTTGCGATCCATCTGTAGTTCCTTCGACCAATATGATTATCTTTCGTGTTAAGGTAAATTTTTCTTTGAAGAGGAAACATTATTCGGGTATGGTTTTCGAGGTATTTTTAATAAATAAAATAAAATGTATTGAACGTTTTAACGAATAGCTCTGTTCAAGTTCGTACTTGGTCAGAAATACTTAACGAATTACGATGGTTATACCCAAATGAACTTTTCGATTGTAGTACAGTTTTTCCAATATATTTTTCCCAATTTTTACTATTCTTAAATCTAATATGCCCAACCAATTTTTTTCCAATTTCCAAAAAAAAAAAAACTGCTTAATTGGACTATATAATATATATATCATATCCAACAAGCTGACACTGAGTACATGTTACGACAACTGAATCTTGGACAAAAAATAAGGAAATGTCGTAATAAGGTACAACTAAAAATAGAGCAACGAATTTATAATATTGTTACTAAATATTACGAATTTGTTAATAATAATGATATTATTGCGTACCTGACGATCATTGGTCATAATTTAAAATGTTAATACTCTTATTTATTTATAATAATTTTATTTTACTTATACATTTTAAAATTAACAATAAATCATTTCTGATTTGTATTAAGGGGAATATAATTTTTAAAAAAATAAATAACTTTTTGAAAAAATAATATTGCGAAAAGGAATTTTTGGGAAAAATGGTATTGTGAAAAAGAACTTTTGGGAAAAAAAAAATTTGATAAACAGATTGGAAATAGTGTCTCTCTACCGAACTTTTCACCGAATGTTTGAAAAGTCTACGAATACCAAAAAATCAACCTCAATATAACATGTTATCGATATTACAGTAAGCTCTTTTAAAAAAAAAAAAAAAAATAAAACATGAACAAATTGGACAGCCGATCCTTCCTAAGAAAATGTTGCGATGACTACAATTATAGTTATTATCGAAACTTAATCAAAAATATTATTAAAGTGAATAAACATAATCAAATTTATCGTTGTACTAAAATAATTATGACTATTTTTATATAACGTTTATAATTTAACATTTGTGCTTGAGTCTATTTTGTATAAAGCAAATTTAAACTACGAGTACACTTTACAATGATATAAAAAAAACTATTTGTATTCAATTTGAATTTAAAAAGACTTTATATATCTAAATGTCAATACAAGTACCTATATATTTAGATTACAAATATTACTGGCTATATATATTTGAATGGGATTTATAGTAGTAAAACTTAAGTAAATATTTGTGTTCTCATAACATTTTTTAGTAAAACCATTTAATTATTTAATTTAAAGTATAAATAAATATATAGGTACTTATAAAATATATTCTCGTTGTGTACGGTCAGTCTTCAAATGACTACATTAAAAATAACTTTCTACTTTAATGTCAGAATCTCTCTTTTTAAAATTTAAATAAAAAATGACGTAAATTAAAAAAAAATATAAATATTATTCTTTTTATTTAACCAATCAGAACAAAGAGAATAATAGTTATATTGAAATATAAGTAAAACTAATTATAAATTTATTTCGATAATACGTATTCCTAAAAAAATGTATTGTGTATTTTTCATTTAGATCAAAATTACGAAATAATAGTTAATATGGGTAATAGTAAAAAAGTAGAAATAAAACTAGATTTATACCTGTACCAATCGAATTATATTTTTAATTGTTGAAATAATTGTTGTAACTCGGAATACCAAAAACATTTTAATGCTTAAAAACATGGCAACAAAATACAAAATCTTATTTATGTAGTAACATTTGAAACTGTTGAATAACCCGAGTGTAAATATTGGAGAGTTTATACATTATTATCATGCAATAATACATTAGTAGAAAATAATAATACGCTACCTAAAGCAATTGCTATAAAACTATGTATAAATATTTTCTCTGATAAACGTATAAGTGTTTAACAATATATTTAAGAATGTTACACAAAGAAAATTTCTAACAAAATAAATAGCGCTTTTGATATTAATAAACGAACGTTTTCACTTCAATAAATATCTGCATTTTCATTATTATTTCTTCTTTTATAAATATAATATACAATATAATATATAATATGTATATATATATTTTTTCAAAAAGTCCGTTTTAGTAGTCCATTAACCATCTTTTTAACTCTACCCATCCAATCATACTTTTTTTTTAATAAATTATTTTTTTTCCTTCTCAGTCATCCTACCTCAACTCTGTCAGCTTGAAGATTCTATACTTTTCTTATCTAAGGGCACTCTATAAAAGTCATGTTGGAAGCAAATGAAATGCATAATTTCCCTACTCTTCTTCACCACTATGCATACTGTCCGGAACTTTGGTACTTCAAAATGTAATAACAATCCAAGCCTAAAGACTAAATGTAATGAGCTCGACAAGTGTGACCGAGAAGCAAAGAATAAAGTGTTTTAATATATATATATATATATATATATATTATGTATTACTAGTAATTAATTCATAAGCGTATAAAAAACAATTTCCAAGGATACCGCATAAAACGTATAAATCATAACCCTCAAGTCCTAATTTCACTCTACTTCTAAAACCCAAAATATAAACTTGTATAACTTATCCAAGAGCAACTCATATCGTCATAGACAAAAAAAATTCAGCTTTATGTGGATTCTATCTAACATAGCAACCCAGGAAGCAAAAAAGCGGACGCAACGACTAATAATTGATTTCGATCAAAATCGTGAACATCATAAATAAAATGCCTACTAAATACTTGGATAGATGAAGATCAAAAACGCATCATGCACTGAAAATCACAATAATACCATTCAGACTCAATCCCAGTAAATAACAAGTTGAATAGTATAATACTAATAATAATAATAATAGATAATGACTTGTTCAGACTTATCCTACATGGTCCGAAGAGCCGGCTCAAGTTTCAAATTCTTCTGAATCCTGTTTTTAACATTTTGCATACTCTTTAATTTTATGTCCAGAAATCGTCAACTTTACGACTTAAAAAATATAAATATTCAAGAAATGTAGTCTACACTAAAAATGTATATCATATGATAATATAAGTGTACCGTAGAGCCACTAGAACAATATCGATTTTCACTTCAAAGTTATAGAGAAAAAGTCGGAACTGAATGAGTAGCTAAAAGAACACTTAAAGAAATAGCAAAAAATATCGGAATGCAAAGTTCACTGCGATAAGAGTATGGTGACTTAAACTGACCATGTACTGGATACATACGATGGAAATACCTATAGATCTATTATATTTTCTAATATATTTTCAGGTGTGAACTTTGACTGTGGACATCCGCACCAAGTCATATCAAGTATAGTGAATGTTCTACGGAGAAGTTTTTCGAAAATCTTGGAGGCAGGTTTATACCTCTTTAGTTTCTAAACAATGAATAACTCGACCCTAAATTATAACTTGTAACTAAAGAAAATATATTCAGCATAATTTAGTTTTTATTATAATTGTGTTGTTTTTAAAATACAGTCAAACGTATACTGTCAATATTTATTGTTTATTCAACGCACCAATAAATAAATATGCATATAAATATATCGACTCTAAATTGGACACGTTGTTTTAGCATTACTATTTTATTAATATAAGCACAGAAATAGATATCCAGCAGAATTATTATATAAAAATGAAAAAATAAAAATATAAATAAATAAAAAAATGTAATATATACTTTTAATATGTAAGAATTACATACATATTATTACACAATTTATGATCTCGTCTATTCAAAATGTGTAACAAAGATTTTAATCTCGATGAGTCATAGTTGAAAAATTAAAAAGGTGTTGTTAAATTACCTGCATAAGAAATAGAACATTTTATGAATCGGAAAAATTAAACTAAAATGTCGACTGAAAGCAGATGTACAAAATGTTTATGAACAAAGGAACAGTACTTTATTAATCAAAGACATATCCTAAGAATTTTTTCTTTTACCAATAATGATTCAAAAATATAATCATGTTCCACAATCAATAATCAACCAACCAGATCAAGTTACATTTAATATGCTTGCCTTAAAAGTGTTAATTTTCAAACTTTCCATGAAAATTGACCACTTATATTTTTGCATAGCACCGTAAGTAAGATAAATAACAGTCGAACAAAAACAATCTTGACTGTTAGAAATCTACGATTGAATTACAAATTAAACTGTTTTAGGGTTGTTCGAATCTTTAATACTGCCTAATATTCAAAAATTGTATTAAAATAGACGGATTAACATTATAAATACAAAATAAAGGGGGGCGAAGTGGAAGGAAAACCCTTTAAATTCGATACCAACACCCGGGGGATGGACGAAAATTAAACCGTCAATTCGTTACAACGTTTACTCGATGGTTTTCACCATACCGGAAAATAGACCAAAACCAAATTATATTATAGTTTGATTATATATAGTGACCGCAAGGGCACACCGCCACATCACCACCGGTAGTACCAAAATGTTGTTCAATAATAAATTGGATATACATGCACGATGTCGTTGGGTAAAGGTTAAGCGATGCGGAAAACGTCGTTGGTGGTTTACATGAAGATGTTACATACTATAAAAATCATGAAGTTTTGAGAGTGCAAAAGAAAATAACTTTTATTAATTACTACTCACGAGATTTGCTTCGGTAGTAGTAAAATGTGTACGTCTTTATTTCGCCACCAAAACAGAACAATATGCTCCTTCTGGTACTCTACGTCTGCTACCACTGCGTCAATCTTTGACTTAGAATACATAGCGAGAAACGAACGAACACAGATAGCATTTGCGTGAACACTGACATATCTAAAATAAAATAACAGTTTTATAGTACATTTTATACACAATACATTTACAAAAAAAGGTGGAAAAGGGGTTCCATAGCTTATAATTACGTTACATTAAAATAAAACTATGTAAATACACTTTGTAAAACAAAACGTTCTTTCTTAACATTACATTGTTATAAATTCATCACAACATAGCGAATATAGATAAACTTCAATAGCATTATTATTATTGTTTTGTAAATATTTTATCATAAAGATTTATATTTGGAATGGAATAGATTTTAAAAGTTTTGTTTTTAAGTTTTAAAAATATTTATTTTCATTTAATTTCCACGTTTTTGTTTAATAATATAGATATTTCGGGAAACCTTTATTTAGATAGACTATCTAATTTTTTAAATAATTCTTTATTAAAACAAAAACATAAAAAGTAATAATAATAAAAATATTTAATTTTTGAAAATTCATTTTTCTTTAGGAATATATATGACTGGGATTTCACAATTATTATTATACACCAATAAAGTAATTCTATAATCACCATACATTGGTTGCATAAAATACAATTTTATTTAAAGTTAAAATGATATGTGGTTACGCGCTATAAAAGGCAATACTATTGGAAAATTCAGCACACTGATGACTAGGGCACGAATGTTGTAGCATTTTCAACTTTTCTTCTACTTTTCCAATTCATAGTTAAATAAGTTTTATATACGTTTCATGTATGTACGAATTCAAATCCAAAAGTTTTAAGTGCAATTTTTTTGAATTTACTCATTTATACAACTATTTTAACTATAGTCGAAACTCGACAGTCGTATAGATAAGATTATACTTTAATATCTCCAGAAAAATTTAATTAGTAGTATAGTATTATATAGTTATAAAGGTGTCTTATCTTTATTTCGATAATATTAAGTTAGTTTATATTCAACACAATAAAAAAAAAAAATTGTGAAATGTGACTGACTGTTATAATTTGTTCTTCAGTCATTTCGTGAATTTTGAGCAATCGTTTTCTGTTATTGTTCTATAAATATTTTGAAAAGTAAGCCCACTATTCCCACTGTTTTAAAAAAATACATATGAGAATTCGGTGGGAATGTATTTTCATGTGATGAATCTGTTTTTTTAGTGTAACTTTTAAAATTTTAAGTGCAATACTGCAATCGATTTTACTGGTTTATTACTACTACAACATCCGTGCCCTACTGATGACGATTTTCCATTGAATGTTTCCACCACATGATGATAATTCTGCTTACAGTCAGCTGCCTAAAAATAGTCCGCTTGTAATCCCTTTAAAATAATTGAACAATAAACTTTTTGCTCACGGGTAAATAGTAACGTTCTTTTTCGGCGGTTGTAAGAATAAAGAGAAAAAAAATGATAGAAATTAATTAGAAAATAATTTAATTGAGACGTCTTGGACGCAAACAATTTTATAAATTAATTAAATTTATATTATTTAAAAAAATACATAACAATTACATGTAAAATAGATGATAAATAAAATATGTTATTCCATTTTGAAGTTTCTTTATGGAGTTGTATTACAATCCATACATCATAATACTAAAATATCTTTAAAATAATATATAAAAACGCTTGTTTATCGTAACAGTATAATACAAATAAATATTATCGTCGATGAAATAAAAACATTGGGTTTTCAAATGTATGACCAAATAAACAATTTACAATAAAATATTAAATGACGATTAAATATTGAATGACTATAGTTTTATAAATAGTTAAGGGCAATTATATTGTAAAAATCAAGTTTTATAGACAAACATAAAAATGTATTACACCACTATAATTTTTTTAGTGAATCGTTTGCTGTTAAATAAAACCGTTTGTGAAAATGAAGGTCATAAGTGTCATACAATTTTATCAATAAAAACTTGTTACTAAAATTTGACTACAAAAATCATAACGCGATAAAGGAATTATAATGATCAACTGAAATGTTTACTTAATATATATATATATATATATATATATATATATATATATATATATTTGTACTATTTACACTTTTAATAATAAGTCTAAGAGACTAATATCAAAGCTCAATAGAATTGTTATGGTTAGGGACGCGTTAATGGCATTAATGACGTTAATTCATTGTAATCATAAAATAAAATCTTCCATTTTATGGAGTTAGATTTAATTTGTAAGCTTTTTGCCAGCACCGAGGAAATTGGTAGGTTTTTAAAGATTCTGTTTAGATTAATGTGGGTTAAGAAGAGTTTTACCAAGATTTATAACGTACGTTTTAAATTTTAAATTTATTTTTATTTTAACCAAATCTTAATATTTAAATTAATACTTATACACAGTGTTGATGCCTGTCTAGATAAATTTATCCAGATAATTATCAAGATAAGAATGTGAATTATCTATTATTTTTTATCTAGATAAAAATAGAAAATGTATCTTAAATGAATACTTGAATTATTAATTTTTTATTTATCTAGATATTTTTTTATGTTGAATATTCAATTAATATTTTGAGTGCTTTGAGGACTTGGGGATTTTGCAGCGCATCGTCTGAATAGCTATGACAAATGTATTCAATAATGGGAATCATGCAGTTAAAATTAATATGATTGATCTATATATGTACCTATAAATTGTCATTAATTTTGACAAACTTATATCCTAATGAGAATTGATCAAGTATAGCTATTATTTAGTGCAGGAATATTTATAGGTATATATTATATATGTAATACATCCATGGACTTCATCAAGAATAAGTATATATAATAACACTATTTATAGTTTTTTGAACAATGGTTAACAATTAACAATAATTTTCGTTATCAACAAATATTTCTTCATTAGAATTAAAATCTTATCGAAAATAAATCTTTTAATCCATACGGTTCAGTTTTATTTTTGGTTAATTTTATATAAATAAATAATAAAATATCGTGATGTGCAAATCAGCCAAATTGGTAAATCTAATCGTTGCCCACCACCCCCAATAACCGTTTGGTAGTTTTTTTCTACAAACGACTTACAAACGGCAACCATTATTATGAATTACACGTTCAAAGATTATAGTTTTAAAATAAATGCAACTGAGACTAAACCCCTAGAATGCCACAGAAATAGCATACCAACAACAGACATCACTAGATGACGAAGTAATTACACAAGTAGACCATTTCAAGTAAATAGGCTGTAACAGAGATGAAAAATCAACAATGGAAATCAGAAACAGAATTGGTCAATTACGACTTATTCCTTAAAAAAAGAGACTATTTACTTCGAAAAATATGACCATATCCGCTAAAAAAATAAGAAAAAAAGGCTTATAAAATCATACATCTGTAGTAGACAATAAATGAAAAAAGATAAAAACATGCTTGAAGTTTTGGAAATGTGGTATTGGAGAAAAGTGCAATGAATAAAATGGACTGAAAAAAGAACAAATTATTACGTCTTAATGGCAATAAGAGTAAAGCAATAATTTATAGACGCCTTAAAGAGAAGAAGATTGCAAATGATTAGACACATACTGATACTTGTAGACGAATTGCATAGTTTAATAATTGAAGGAACACTATAAAAGGGAAGATTTACCACAAAATACATCAGCAAAAATAATAAAAAAATTCTGTAGACACTTTCTACATAGAGCTAGAAAACTAGATGAAGCAAAGAGAAAATTGGAGAAAGCATTCGTTGAAATTACACTTGAAAAAAACTAATCTTAAGAATGAAAAAAAGTATTTTTCTAGCATATTAAGCCTTAATACGGAAAACGTTAATGCTTAAAATAAGATTCATAAATAAATATATATATATATATATATATATATATTATTACATTTTTACCTATTGGTTTTTTATTTTAAACAAATAAAACGCGTTAAAATCGAGACACATTTCAGATGTTTTGACAGGTCTGATGTTTTGTTCTAGTGAAAGTTGTATATAAATCATTGATTTTTAAAAAATGAATTGTTTTTTATCTAGATTAGTTATAGTTTTATTTTTATCTTTTACCTATATCTTTTATCTGTAGTTATCCTTTACTCTTATAAAGATACATTTATTCGAGCTTATCTTTATCTGTATCTTAATTGATTTTTGGTAAACTATATTTATCTAAATAAAAAAGTATTTATCTGGGCTCAACACTGTTTATACAGAGTATGTCATAAGAGTATTTAAACTTAGTTAAAGTGGCGGGACAAATTAGGATTTTATTACCACCATTATTTAAAATAGTTAACTCTCGAAATCCCTTATAAAATATACCCTCGTAACTGTTTTATTGTAGGTATTCTGAAAATAATAATCTGATTATTATAAGATTTTGTTTGTTTTCTAAATCTGTATTCTGTATTTATATTTATACTTCAATTATAGTGCTTGAATTTTATACTCATTAAGAATAATGACTAGAGTGCATATTAGTAATAAAAAATTATAATTACCTTTACATAATAATAATTATTACATTGTTTACACTTTTATTTTTTTTAAATTATGTTTTATATTCATTTTTATATTGATTTTTCGATCAGCATTTTCGATTTTTCGAAAATATGCCATTCTATTTGAATTTATGGAGTTGATATTCAAACGCATTTTATCTGATTATATAAATCACGAATTTGATGATTATTAATTTTTACTCAGTTTAATGTATGCGATACACACTATACGTTTTAATACATTAATGTATAAATAAATTAACTATATTGTATTTTCAAATCCTAAAATATAATGTATACAAATATATATATATATATATATATATATATATATATATATATATATATATATCATGGTGATGAAATTTATCATGATTTATAACATTATTTCCGCAGACCCACCTTTGTATCTGTAACCAACCAACACCTGGCACGTAACCCGGATACACTAAGGTCCATTCACGAAATGATGTGACCTATATCCTAACCAAAAGTTATACGGAAATCGACTAGGACTTCTAATTTGTCCAATGTTCTTCTGAAAAGATGTTTTTGCCTATGGACAATATGTATAATCATTAAGATGGTACACGCATTTCTAAGATTTCAGATAAATATTTTTAAGGTGTACCATTCAGTAGGTACAATAACGTCGATAGCACATGTAACTTTTTCTTGCTTACTACGTGTATAAAGTTATTATAAATATATTATGTTTTTTATCGTTTTATTTTAATTATAACTGTATTATTTTCAAAAGGCCATTGCATAACACCTAATTTAATACAAAAAAACGTATATTTAAAACATATTCAACTGGGTAAATATTCAATACTATAAAATTTTTCATCACATTGATCAAAATAAAAAACCATACCTATTCACTGTTCGAAAATGTCCGGGTCAATAAATTTGAGTTTCCCAATGTCATCATCAGTATCTGATCGGTATAACCCAGTCAAACTCAGTGAACTTGGGTCAACCTTATCTGAGTACACAAAATAAGTGCATTGGCTTTAACGACCGTAGACATGCATATTCCACATATTTACAATTTAACAGGAGCAAATAACTTTGTTTTCAGAATACAATCAGGAAAGACTAAACGGAAATGTCATACAAAAGATAATCTATACGTTTTTTATATTGTTATAGCACATCATCAATATTATTGTAAATAATACATTTTGAATAAGTTTGAGAACCACAATAAGTTTCTAAAAAATAATAGTGCTAAGTGTTCGAAAAGCGAAAATAATTATACGTAATGTACATCTGCTGGCACATTAATTACTTTTCGTTATGCAAATAAAAACATTCGAGCGTAATTCTATTTTTGAATATAAAACTTTTTATTAATAATTAATTTAATGTTGGGTTGCAAGATGTATTATTATATTTACAAGAAACGCGTTTAACGTTGTCAAATAAGTAATATAAATTGAAACTTTTGTGTAGTTGTTGGAAGTTGATGCAAAGCTTATAAGTTTGTAACATTTAGTGATAACGACTTTTAGAGTAAATAAAACGTTTTTTTTGGCTTGTAAGCGATAGGTTATTATTTTTAGCTAATTACTCATAGGTAACTTATAATTTTGGTGTAGATTTTAGATCGTACTAAATATAGCATATTATTATAATATACTAATATTATATTATAAGTACGTTAAATTTAACAAAAATATATGTTTTATACTAAGTTCTACAACAGAAACATTTTGAAGAAATAATAAAAAATACAAAACAAACTGGATACCACCTATAGCATGTGTTTATAAATATTTAGTGTTTTTGAAGAGTATATCCGTAAAAACATTTTTTACAAACTATTTTAGTGCAATTGGATTCCTAATATTACGAGTATAACATTAAATATTACAATTTTAGAGTAAAGAATTTTAAACATTTTAAAAGTATAGAAACAAACGTGTAATTCATAGATTAGAATTATTATTTTATTTTTATTTTTATTCAAATATTCCTTGAAAAGGCTTAAATAATACTAAAAAAAACCAGCCGCAAATATTTATTAAAATGACAGCAAATTAATCAATAGTATACACTTTTTTATTGCAGTAGTCATCTGGAATTTTTTAAAGGTTAGACTATAATTATATTTTCAAAACTTTTTTTGTGGTTTAATTAAAATTAATTAATTTTTATACATTAAAATTATAAAAACTTCTTGAACTTTATTGCAAAAATACATACAATAAAAATAAATATTAAAAAAAAATTCAAATAATTTCTATTAATTGTGTTTCATATGAGAAATCGTGCTATATTAAAATGTTCTGAACATACTTTCCATTCATAAGGTCATGGCTAATATTAGTAATTCTCTATTGACTACTTAAAAGCTTTCGAGAAAAGTTAAACGAATGTTGCAATATTCGTTGTTTGCTTTATGTTTCTAAATAATAAATAGATATAACAGTACATTACAATAAAATATTGTGGAAATTTAATATAGTTTAAACAAAAGTACGATTTTGATACAATGCAGTTTCAATAAAGTTATATTTCTGTTTAATAAGCCTGGGTACTATAAAATACAATTTCGTGAACAGTGTTCCATTGTTCGACAAAGAATAAACAATTCGACTCGATACATTTTTAATAAAATATTCCTTTGGCTTCATAAACGACCAGTTAATTTAATTCGCGCTAATGATAATTGTGAAATATTTAAGAAGTAGCCATATAAATTTTTTTTCATATAATTAATTTAAATTGTTCACCACCGCTATTATTCGTAATATTACCATTTAAGGTATTCAAACATTTTTTATCTGAAGGAAATAAATTATTTGAAAATATTATAATTTTAATCGTTAATTTGCTTAAATGATATGAACACTTAATTATTGGCCTACAATTATTTATTTAACCGATTTTAATAAGTGTGATCTTGTACTTAAATATTGAACTAAGTATGCGTGAAACAGTGTTTGAAAGAAGTTTTAAATTTTTATAAAATAAATACAATATATTATGCGTTAATGTATGGTAAATAGATAGATAGATAGAAGAGAGAGAGAGAGAGAGAGATGAGAGAGAGAGAGAGAGAGAGAGAGAGAGAGAAAGAGAGAGAGAGAGATAATAATTTTTACATAGGTATTTAAAAAATCAAAAGCAGTTTAAATATTTTTATAATCCGAACACATAAATAGTAAAATTATTACTAATTTTATAAAGATTTATAATTATTAAGTTGTTTTATACCAGAACCACATTAAGTCGGGATAATTAATCGGTATCTAAATATAATTGCATTTATATTTTATCATACGTGATTATACCTATAACTTTACATTTGTTAGGTCTTATGATTGCATTTGATTTAACAACATGAATTTTTGTAATAATCGTTCCATGATTTAACAAATTATATAAGCGATATTTAATTTCAATTCAAAATTCAAAATGTATTATTTTATAAATTGTTACTAAAAGATAGTTAAACGAATAACTATTATTTGTACTATGATAATTCCATAGCTAATCTCAGATGTTTGCAACATAATAATGTTCTTTTGTTTGAACTTCAGAAAAAAAAAGTAATTAATTTTACTTAAGTATATTTCACTTTAAAAATCTCTATTATTTTTACTAAAATAAAGCTAATGGATGTAATGGAATATATTATTTAGAGATCCGAGTAAAAATGCATTCAAAATGCTATCAAAATAACGTTATGGATTTAAAGTATATTTATCAAAAGGTAACTCTTTTTGAAAAATAACAAAATAAAAAGTTACTTTAAATAAATAGGATAAATTTACATAAATTATATTAAACTTTATAGTTGTGTAAATTACACATCTACAAATTAAGTTAATACTTATATATTTTTATATAAGAAAAAATTATTGATAAAAGATTTTAATATAAAACAAATTTTACGATATTTTATAGTTGAGATACACATAAAATAATGTTTGTTAATGCAAATAAGAATAATTAAACTTGTTATTATTATTACTTTAATTTCTTACTTCAACTTATAATAACCGTTTTCAAAGAATATTTTAAAAATTAAAAAAACTAAAGGTATGTGATGTAATTTATACATTATACTAATAGTCGGCATATTACATTTAATATTATTTCTTTCTCTTTAAGATCGATCAATGAAACAAATAATTTTGACACTGTTATTGTGTACAAACCAACAACGAGAAATTAAAAAAAATAAAATGTAAACATTTAAAATTATATATAAAAAGTATGCTATAATAAAATAACTTTTTAAGAGCAATTTAAAATGAAATGGTTTACATAAATATATAATTTAAAGCTTGTGATTATTTTAAATGTGAAAAATTTGAAAAATAAATACATAAAAACTAAATAATGCACTAAAACTATAATATAACATAGAACACGTTTCATATTGCCTTAATTAACATTTTAATGATAAAATACTATATACATTATGGTGTTTGTAATAAATTGATTGTTTTGATACACAAGATAATATAATCACCCTATAATTAGCATTAAAAGTACTATTTGTAAATTACAGTTTTTGTTTTTTTAACTATTTGATGGTTTTAAATGTATAATTACTCGACATTTACTTATTACAGTTAATGACTTATTTTTGATTATATTAAAATTAAATACTTAAAATAATAATAAAATACCATCAACCACAATTTCTTAATCATTACATTATATCATTATAAAAATATTAATACTTTCCACAAATGAACGCGATTCAGTGGCATGAAAATCAGTGCAGATTAATGCGACTAACGTGTGGACAAAACATCTAAGACATCGATTATATTATTGAAACTTATTGCTAACGTCATCGTATTCGTCATCTCTGTCAGATCGCTGGTTGTAATCATTTCAAATACATTAAACACATATATTCACATAAATACCTTCTCAGTCATTCCGATGTTCTTCGCTTTTCTCCATACATTCTGGAATATCTCTAATGCTATTAAATGGCGTCCAATATTATTTTGTCATTGTACGAATTCCCATGCGTCTTAAATCGTCTTCTTTTCTTAGCCTCTAGATCGTACCCTCACACTTATCATCTTTTGTCTTTATATCACGTGTCATACATATACTAACTACCCCCGTTCACCATATTACATATAAACATTAATATGAATTACACACTTGTGCTGCCAAAAACAATGGCCTACGGGGTGTTGGTGCGCTGGATGGTGGCATGACTATGGGGAGGGGGCGGTAGGTGATCGAGGGGGGACATAGAATGACGATACTCCTTGGGGACAAATTACAGACTATTCGAATGGCACGAACGGTATTAGCAGCAACTGTAGCAGAAACGGCGACGGTGCTTAAGGAGGTCGTTCCGGATAAAAATACACAGGGTAATTAATGGCCCGTCTCTACCCATCCATCCCTGCACATAACTTCTCATACACTATAACCCTTTCCTTTTCCCAATACTCTCACTAAGAGAAATGGCGAGGTCAGGACACGTGGGGTATAGTAGATATGCTGAACCCATCACCGCGCGCTCGATTAACTCGTTATGGTATACCGACGATGGATTACATTTCGGCGACCGAAATTTCGACCGTTGTTAAAGGAACGGAGGAAGATTGGAGTTCCTAGCACCCAGTATAACATTTCCTCTCCTCTTCCAATTGTACCCCGTATTTCAATTTTACGTAAAAGGATATGCACAGCACAAGCGTCATTCGCTTACATCATTAAGTCGCTTTACATAGCCTTGGGAGAGGAGAAAAATAATTAGTCCCAATGATCAGTAACACACCAACGGGCGTTTGCGCGCCGTGGTCTGAAATATACGTATATCTGTAGAAATATAATTTAGCTTATGCTTTATATTGTCTAATATATATTATATAAATATATATGTGCGTGTTCTATATGACTCCGAGGTGGAATTTATCTAATGGTTTGTCAGCAAAAGTAACTAAATAAAACAATTATGTCAATTCGTTGGCCCGATGTTTTATCATGTATACAATTATACATTATTTTCATGAAAGCAGCGATAGATGCGTAGTTTCAAATTTATTTTTAAATAATTCAGCCACTTCCGTTGGTTTAAAATATAAAAATAAATAAATAAATAATTAAAAAATATTTTCATTGATACATGGTATGTTTTTTTAAAAATCTGCTTAGTAATATATCTAATCCGTCTACTTTTTTATTTAAAAAAAATATTATTTTTATGATATCGCATTAAGATATTAAAAATCTGATAAAAGTACACACACGCCTATACATTTAAATAAGCAACAAAATCATAAATCAAAATCTCATATATATATATATACGAGTACCCTAAAATACGTTCATAAAATAAACATAAATTAAATTAAGGTATTAATACTATTTTTAGCGCATAACTAATTTAAAATGTTAAATTAAAAGATAATTTAATTGTATGCCAATCGAAAAATTTTAACGTGTAAGATATTTCATGTCATGAACTATATTATAACTAGAAACTATATTGAAATTGTAACCTATTTTTTGATTTTTCTTTGTTACTTTAAATGTATTATACATACCACTCATCTTGATATTATGCTCATATTTTTTTATAAATTTTGTATTATATTAAAAATAATTTAACCTTTTACTCGCATATAGTTTTTTTTTATAATAATTATAGAATAATTAATATATATTTTAATTATACAACATTTTTTAGTTATATGCTTCTTAGAGTATGTATATATAAACTATATCATGAAATTAAAGATATAAGCTATCTAGATGTATTTAAATTATAAAATTTATAAGATAAACTATTAAATTTTTCATTAATTGATAATAACTAAAATCGCTGGTTATGGGTTATTTATGTTTATTATAATATATATATATATATATATATATAGTTATTCAAGATAAATTAAATAGTATCATTGTTACTGTCTGTTTAATTATAGAAAATCGTTTAACAAATTTAGTTACGTTTTATTTTACATAGGTAATTGAAAAAACTCTTGTTTTCTGAATAACTTAGAGCCCCTTTGATATTCCTCCGATTAAATCTACTACACATTGCACAACAAAGCATATTTTAATAACGTTTTATAAAATAACATAAGTCTAAAAAAGGTTTACAGAAATACCCAACTCAAACAATGAACTATAATTTACCTACAAATAGAGCAAAACAAAATGTTTATTTTCAATGATAATTATAGTTATAGTTCACGACAAAGCTAATAAAAAGTTTTAGAAGAGAATTACATTTTGTAATTTTTAAAGTTAAAGTTTTTTTAATGTATATATTTGTTCAACAGCTGAATTTAAAATTATATCTTAGTTGGATCAGATTTGAAAAGTAAATCAAATATGTATACGATTTTTTTGGAATTTTGAAGAAAATATCAAGTTCGTAAATGTAAAGATTAAGATTAATAAAATTAGACTCATATTCATCAAGTCACTTAGTTAAATAGAGAAGTATTGAGTCTTGGTCGACAAATGTTTATATTACTATAAAATATTACAATAAATTAGGTTATTTAACAAAATCACTATGAGATAAGATAACATAAGATAAGATAAGAGATAAAATCTAAGTTATAAGTCCTAAATATATCATAATACCTAGATTTGTACACTAGACGACAATAATCGTATAGGTTATGATTTTTACAACTCACAATAGTACACACATAAACATAGGGATAAGGTATATTTTTATTTTCTTGTCATCATTTTCATTACTATAAGATTAATAAAATCATCATGTTTACATAAGCCAAGTTAGGTTAGATTAGCAAAGGCCAATCCCGGATTTGTACATTATTATAAAAGTTTGTGAATATGGTTATCAAAAGCATCAGTAAGATTTGTCAATTTTTCAATTATTTAAAATATATATTATAAATATGAATATATTATTACACACTCTAACTTTTGATTTATGGTACTAAATGGCAATATTTAATATTTATTGAATTAAATACTGTATCAGTCGTTGTATTCTTGTACGTCTAGTAGAACCAACATTTAACTCAACTATTTCTATCTGTTTTATAGTTGTTAACTTATTATATCTATGAATTTAATTTAATTTATTATTTAAAATTATTAAATGTTATATTATATAATACAAGTAAAATAGCAACTACATACAACGATACGAAATAATTTAATAAATTAAATTCGTATATATTTTAATGGTAATTTCAGTTAAGTAAACATTTTCATATAAAATTAATCTTATTAATAACTTTTTTTCTTAATTACACATAAAAAAAGTAATTTCATCATAGAACCATACACATTATTATTACAATATTGATGTAGGGTGGTTTAAATATATTATATTATAATTATTAAGCTGTTTTCTTAAGTAAATCCAACTAAGGGAATTATGGATATTTTGAATATAATATTCTGTCATTATATTTGAACTATAATTCCAAAATCGGGATAATTTTCCCATTTTGTAATTTATTATTTTTGTATTTCAAAGTATATTCATTTTAAACACCATAATAATATGAGTAATCGTCTTTAAATTCTATAACCAATTAATCTTAAGTTTTTAGGATATGAACATACATAGAATGGTTAAATTATTCTAAAATAACCTAATAAAATACATTTTTAAATCGAATAGCTATAAAATGTTGTTTGTAAAATATTAAAAAAGGAAAATATACTAAAATAATTTAGGTAAGTAGCATATATTATGTTAGCATAATTAATGTTAATTGATTTTAAAACTGCACTATGAAAGCTTTTGAATATATTCAGTGTAGCTTAAAATAACGTGCATTTAAAATTATACTGGGCCTCGGGGTATGTATTTGAATAAACTACATGAAAACATCATGCTAATGTCTTAATTCAGGGTTGGATACTCATACTAATATCATAGTATAATCAGACAATGAGTAAGTTTAAATGCTTTTCAAAAATAATGTGAACATATATGCTAAAATTAAATCGGGTGTCATACAAATTACACTAAAATTTTATTCCTTAAATATATTATGCACCAACACATTTATTTGCATAAGAAGAGGTATTATACTGTTTAATAAGAAAATAATAACGAGGAAAAACAATTTTTTACACCATCTACATTAGATTCCAAATTCATATCAGCCTGGAAACATTTTATATCTACGCTCATGCAAATTTACGAGAGTAAAACTGACGTAGAAGCGTTTTTTAAATATATTTCTATATATATATATATATATATATATATATATATATATATATATATATATATATATATATATATACACATGATATTCGCATAAAATAAAATCTAAAAGGTAAATCGTGTAGCATTACTTCAGTGGAGAACTTTCAAAATCTACATTTCTTGCTAATACATGTTTTATGATTTCATATATAAAAATATGAAGATAAGATTAATGGTAATAATAATTGCAATGTTTTGAAACATTAATTATGTAAGAAGTAAATAAAAATGTACAAAGAAATTCTAAAAGGAATAAATACATTTTATTTTATACTATAGAATAGTAGATTAATGTTTTAAATAAATTTTAAGATAATTTATTGAATATGAGTATGACTTACTAGAAAATGTTTACTGTTTTTTTTTTTTTTTTTTTTTATAGCGTAGCTACAATAAATTAAAAAAAATCAGTAAACTAAAAAAGTTCCGCATGAGATCAATTTCCATCATATAGACATATTAAAAACAACTTTTTGAAATACGTTGGCTGTAACAAAAATAACTTTACGAACTTTAAATCGCATAGCTCTCACAAAAATAAAAAATGTGTACATTAAATATTCAGGTCCAACGTAATCGTAAAATGGTGTTTTATAACATATTAAACTGATAGTAAATAAATCATAATAAAACTGATTGATAAAATTTTAAATCCTGAACTCAATCACAAGAATATAATTGACGCTTGCACAGTAATAAATACATTTTTAAGAAATTATTAAAATATTAAAAGGCACTTATTTTCTTAATTTTTACATACAATGACTTTCACGTATTATTTTAGTTTCTGTTGTTAGGTATAAAATGAACTGTCATTAACAAAATTAAAAACAATAATGGAGTTATAAAGTTGTACAGTTGTACATAAAATATTTTTAATTTATACAAAGCTAAAGGGGTTTATAAACATAAAAATAATAATTATGGTATTTTATAACTTATTTTCATTAATACAATTAACTCGTTGTTTCATTTGCATGGAAATTCTTAAATAAACCATGTACTTACTTTAAAAATATATGTCGTAAAAAAAAAAAAACCCCAGTAAATTTAATTTTAATTCAAATGCGGATGCCTTTTAGCCAGTCACCATAGCAGTAGTAAAGTCACAACACGCCGGAGTTCGAAAAACCGGAATAATGGGTTTTTAGTAGGGATAGATGTTCAATATTTAATGAGTGGATAAGATGCCAGGAGTGTATTCAATATGCACATAGATTATTGAGCCGATCTAATGATAGAAAGAAAATTATAAATATTTTATGCATGCACACTAAACATTATAAACATACTGACATAACCCATTAAGATAAGTTACGATAGAGAAAATTAAATTAAAATTTATACTTTAAATCAATAATTAAGAAAAAAAACTTATGGTGCACAAAACATAAATCAACGATTATAACTTCTACAGAGTTGTTTCCATAGCTCATTGAATCATGATATGGACAACGATAATTAAATACTAAATCAATAAACGATCCAAAGTATAATTATATTTATATGGCCCGTAGGTAATGGATAAAAAAAGCCCGTCGGCTATGGGTCACAGAAATGCAAGGAATTTCGTGTTTCAGAGTGATACATTTAAACATCTCGTTATTAGAAAAATAGAACACGTTATTAACTCATCACCAACGAAACTATGCTACATAAAATACTAACAATCTAAATTGAACGTCACACAATCAGGAGAAACACCAATAGGTATGACAATAAATTAGGTTTGACATAATGTCTGTATGTTTTTTCGGTGATACATTATTCAATTCTACGGCATTAAGTTAGCCTTACGTTAAATGCAATAATAAATTCTAAATAACTTCTTTTTTCTTTAATTTCTATGCTAATAAGTAATCAGGCCCATTATGAGTTACTCAAAAGTTTTCCACAAAATCTCTTTGACTATATTTACCAACTATTGTTTTGTTAGATTAGGATGCTATCTTTTCTCCTTACTATATTTTTGGCCTGAAAAAATAACTGTAATACAATAATAACTGAATATTTTTTTCAAAGAATTCAGAGATTTATCGTTTACACTATTAGTCTTTAACGTAATTACTATTTCTTTTACTTATTATATTTTAGTATTCTTAATCATTTTTTTTTCGATTGCTAACCACTACCATCGTTTCTTTTGTTCTCTTTTGCTTATATCTTGAAGAAATATTTTTCGTATTTTATTCTTCTCTTCCATATTTTTATTTTTTGTTTCTATCATTTTTTTTTTTTTTGTTGCGAATTTAGACTATTTGTAATATTTTCCGGTACAAATCCGTTATGTTCCTTTTTGTTCTACGTCATGCGGAAATTCATACATCTTTTTCTCCTGGATATAATCTTTCTCTCAGCAGTTCCATATTAATTATTTATTCATCAATGTTATATCTGTCATTCAACTTATATCTTGGATTTAATCTTGACCATTGTAATAAATAGTCTTTACTTTCCACATTTAGCACGCCAGCTATTAGAAGCTAAACATATTATGATCTATCTACTTAGAGATTTTTCTATATGGAAGAACCAATATTTTTTATCCGTTTGTCCGTGATAGATACCATTTTTCCGATATAAATTATGATTATAATTAGATTATTTAGTATACGTAGAGAATAAAAATCTTAACTTTACGCAATGAAAAATTTGCATGTATATGCTACGTGTCTAACCATATTAGTATACATACGAAAATATTATCTATGAGACTTAGCATTTTTAGTATTTAAAGTTTTTTCTTTTTTTTTTGTGGAATGTAATACTGTTTTACTCGTGAGGAAATCAAAGAAGAAGAAAAAAAAAATTCACCAATACCAACAACTTGGACGACCAGAGAACATTACTGAGAAACCAGAAAAAAAAAAAAAGAAAAAACCATAATTTCAATACAATTATATTAAATCATTTTTCCGGAAGATGATGACAATCATTTAGCATTAGGTACGATACAACGGCGACGGTATGTAACGGCAACGGAGTGTATATATTATAATATACACCACGGAGTAATGCGGATGAACAGGGCAATCGATCAACGGACGCCGGCTGCGGCGTTTTTCGATGGATGCCGGAGATTAAAGTTGCCGGAGAATTTTGTGCCTTTGTTGCCGCGACGGCAACCAAGCATTAATTAATGTCTCTCCATCACCGCTCGCGTTATGTAGACATCGCCGAGCGCTAAGAACTATATAATGTATACACAACTTGCCGCAGCTATCACCACACGCTCGGACACTCTTGGTCCTTACGCCGAAGGCAAATGCATATAATAATCGGATCGTCCACCGTGTATAAATATATAATATATATGTATATTATACATGTTTACACGTACAATGATTGCATAGGACTCTGTGCCATTCCTTTCGCACATAATGTATACGTATACACCAACGTTCTGTGTTGAAACTTTGTCGGCAAGCTTTTGGTCACCATCGTGATTGCGACGTTATCGATGCACGATGAATAATATTTTACGCGTCTGAAAAGTACGCCTTGTTGACTCTTGCGTACTGTGCGTACAAGAAATAACACATTTCTGTGTATGATATATACGATAAAATGTGCATTATACATATACCTAAATGTCGTAGTCATTAGTAAGAGTCAAACGAATATTTCGAACTATCATCCGTACTGTAAGTTTATTATGTTATGTTGAACCTTTTTTTTTTTTTTTCTTTTGAATTTCAACGGAATTCAACTTTTAAGGTTTTTAAATGTAGCCACACGTTATATTATACTGAGTTAAAAATAAAACTACAACAGTTATAGTCATAGTTCTTGATAAGTATTATAATTAGGCAGGTAAATTTGTTAACAAACTTAAAAAATAAAATTTATTTAATGACATTTTTTGTTAAAATGTATAATGTTGTCTAGGACGGAATATACCATTGAAACTGTATTATAGTTGCCGTATTATAGAAAAGTCTATGTACAATGTCTAAACACCAAGAAGCTGTAGCTTTTCAAATTTTTTAAATTACAGTATTCAGTGAATAGTTTTTTAACGTGTACGTTACGTACCATTTATCATTTATAAATAAATATACATTAGTAATGTAACATTACATATTGATATATATTTTTTTTAAATATGAATTTATTATGCGAGGAGTAATAATTTATTAATAAAAATTCTACATGTTCAGGTATGTAAATTATGTTTATTTGTTAACATTAAATATTTGAAATTAATGATAAGATTTTATGCAGTTTATAAGACGGTCCTAAGCTATGCTCGATTTAGATAATTTATCGTACAATATTAAATTTATAAAAATTATAATTCAAATTTTCTGAATTCTTACAAGTAGGTAAAATGTTTCGATTTTTATAGAATATATTTTACCATTAAGAAATATTTTTATTCGTGTTAATATATTTAAACAGTATAGCAATATCGATTTTTATTGAGAAACACGTGATAAACTTTATAGCGCAGGGAAACTAAAGCATAAAATATAAACTAATAAAAAAATATTGTACTCCAATAAGTTAGTAAATACTTTTTAATAAATGTATTTAAGTTTTATGTTATAATTGTTATTGCTGTGCATTAATTGGCATTTATAAAATAAGTATTGCATACAACTAAGTTACGTTGTTTTTAAAATAATTAATATTTTGAATAATTTGATGATAATTACGAATATAAAAACAAATTTAAATAACTAAATATGAATAAAATAAACACTTTAATATAAGTTGATTATGACTATAAAATTAATTGCCAAATAATCTGTAATAAGTCATAGTTATAAATTATGTATACAATTTATAGTCGTGTTTATGAGAAAAAATATAATATACAACTTGCTACAACATAAATTTGAACTGACATATACAGAAAGATTTTAGGATAAACGTATTTATGTTAAACTATAAGTTTAAACCTTTGTAAGTGGAAACATTCATTTATCAAACACTATGTAAAAACCTTTATCTTTTTGAAAATTTTAAATGATTTTTTTTTATAAAAATATACCATACGTCGTTGAATGTAAAAAAATAATAATATGCATAAAAATGAATTAAAATCATGTTTAGTAATTATTTTGACGTTTTTAAAGTTTTAAGCTTTAGTCTATCTTGCCATTATATTAATTTTTTATGTAAAATGAAATATAAAATTGCAATCAACATTTATGTTTTTGGTTTATACAAAACAATTATTTGTGTTATTTATATATTATTTGAATCTGAATATTTTATTTTATAGAATTTAATAATTGTTTTTAATTTAAAATATTCATTATTTATACATCCTTTGTTAAATATTATTGTTTAAATCGTAAATAAATTGAAATTTTTTAGATTCGGAACGGAGTGATGGAATCTATTGGTTTTACAATTATGTGTGTGTTTTTTTTTTATTTTTATTTTTTTTTTTTTTGTGTCTGACGACACCTTTCTTGGCAGTAAAAATGCTTCGATTTGCTTATAAAGCAACTTTTCTGAAAGGAAAGTGAATCTAGTTGGTACTTTGGAGGGTCAAAAGTAAAAAATTTTCAATATTTTTTAAATGCGACGGGAAAAAACCCTAAAAAAATAAGGGAAAAACGGTAGTTTTTATGCAAAACCAGTTTTCGACAAAATCAAATTTTTTATTTTGCTATAACTCAAAAACTAAATACTTGAAATTTTCACCAAATTTTTAGATTAGCGTTCTCTATACACCGTTAAATTTTCAAATTTATTGAGCTATTTATAGACAATTGAAATTTTCAATTTTTTTAAGTATTTTTTTTTAAAATAACGATAAAATTTTTTTGGCCGCCCAGAAAATCTTGAAAATTTAATACAAGGTTTCTTATAAGTTGTTCCTTAACTGATAAAAAAAATCTAAAATCGTAAGTCACAATTTTTATTAGTGCTCAAAGTTCCAATTTATACGAAATATGTAAAAATTGCGAAAATTTGCAAGTTATTTTGTAGATAAAAATTCATAAAATAAATTTTTTCTGTTCATACTTAAGGTTCAACATTTTAACACTAGGTTATCTATAAGCTATTCTTCAAAAATCTTTAAAAATTTTTTTACCGGAATTAGAGGAAAAAATTGTATGACTGTTTGAAATTTAAATATTTACGAAATTGCATAAAATAACGATTTATTATCGAACGATTTTAAATATTTGTTATAATTCAAAAAGTATAAGTCCCAGATTTTTGAAATTTCTAACAGCTGTTAAGATTGGTATTTCCTTTATGTCATATTTTTTTCAAAGTATAATATTGATTTTTAAGCCACTTATAGGCATTTAAAATATTCGATTTATGTGTATGTGCTATAAAGTACAGATTTAAACGTATGAAGTTGATTCTTATGTGTTGTTTGTTTCGTTTGATCTGCTATGTCGATGAATTTGATTGTGCTGAAAAATGTATAGGGATCCAGGTTGAGGGAGTGACTCTGGGAAATTAGAATTGTTTCTGACTTTGTTATTATAATATTTTATTTCAATAAAAAATGTTGAATCTAGAATTATACTGAGTTTAATATGTTAAAAAGCAAGATTTACAAAATTAAAAGTTACCATAGTATGTAGTTAATCCTATTTCGAGACATTGAGTCAAAACATTTCATCCCAGACACATTTACTATAAATGTATATAATATTGCAATATTAATCTACTGCAGTTATGTTTTAAATGATTCAAATAATTAATTGATTTAATTGATTGTATGTGCATTACAAACATTTCCAGAATCTGGTCCGATGATATAAAGCCCATATTACTTTTGAACTTTAAAGATAAGGGATGATAATTTATCTAGGAAAATATAAGTCTAACAAACAAATATATCATAATAGATAAACTAACAACTGTCTAAATTTTGAAACATTTATTGTTACTCATATATTCAAACATTATACTGTTTGACTAGCAACCAATATCTATAAATTTGGTTTCAAAATTGTATTTCTGAATTAATTATTTTCAATACTTAATTTAAATCCTTATAAAAACAAAAATATTTGTGGATATATAAAATTTTCTATATAAATTGATCTTAAGCAACAGTTTTTACATTTTTAAATATTTAATTCAAAAGCTAAGATTATTATTTTCTGAATTATAATAGGTTATCCAAAGAAATTGTTTCAAACGGTATTATCGTAAATGTCTATAAAATGTTGTTGAAATTATTTTATATTATTTAGAAATTAAATTTTAATCCAAGTTATTTTAGAGAGTACCAAAAAAATACTTATGGTTAAATATTATTTGCCCAGTATTAATATATGAAATATATACCACACGGGAAACGATAAAAAATTTTAATGAATAAATATAGCTATTTGAAAGAAAAGTTTTTTGAAAAAAGTAGACATGTGTAATAAGAATTAATGTCCAGCTGTATCAGTTATACAAAAGGGAAGATGTGGTCCAATTCATTAGAAGGATGGGGATATGTATGGTGGGCCGAAGTAAATATGCTAAAGAGAGCACTGACATATATGGTGAGAGGAATGAAACCAAAGGGAAGACCGCGAAAATGTGGAAACACAGCGACAAGGAGTTAGTAGAAGAAATTGGAATAAATTAGAAACAGATATATAAAAGAGAGCAATAAGATGAGGTAGTTTTGTCGGCTAAGAGCCTAAATGGCTCGTAAAATCCAAAAAAAAAATAAAAAAAAATTAGAAATTATTTAGTTAATTAAAAACTAAGCTAATACAATGAATATTTAAACTAATTTCTTGTCAGTTATAGTAATGTAAAAAACATAAAATTATTTCTTAGAGAATAACAAAGTAAAATAAACCTTTGGATAAGCATTATTTTCCTCATTAAAAAAAAAAAATAAATAAATAAAATAAAATAAAATAAATTAAATAAAACAAGTAAATTTTTTCTAAATAAAGTAAATATTTAAGAAAACTATGTGAATTTATAATTTTATAAAAATAATTAAGTATGATTTAAGTCATTTAGAAAGTAAGATATTCACGGTAGAAATTGAAACATTTATTTATAATTGAGAAAAAGTCTAGACAAAGCGCTGTTGGTATAAATAATTTTATTGAAAAAATAAAATAAAAATATATTATGTTTTGGAGTTGTTGTCTTGTAATAATAATTTATAATGGAAAATCGGTGTACTGGAAGAGGGAAAATAATAACAAGAGACTATATCCACCGTATTCTATAATCTGTCCACTAAAGGTAGTATATCGGCAGTGAATAAAGAAGAGGATAAAATGTGAAACGAAAATTGAAGAACAGCATCTGGTAGGGCTTTTGGTGCTAAATCCGAAAAGCTTAGACGTAATGTTTTGTACATTTGTAATGCGGTTTTTGTAGTGCTGCGAATGGAAAATCCTTTTGAAGAATAAGATATGCCGATTAATATAGTATACGATGACACGTATTAGTCAAAATTAAACTATAGATATTATTTAAAAACCTTTGAATTTATCACACGTTTCACTCATGATTCACTCATGATATCCAGCTGACAAAAATTCCATATAAAATGAAAAAAAATTAATATGTCACTCTTAAGTACTAAGAGTAATACATTTTATTTTGCTTTTCAATTTACATAAAGGTCCTCGTTGAATTAAACTTTTTTGTTGAAAAGCTAAAACATTAAAATAAAACATCAAGAATTTAAACATTTTTTAAAAAAAGAATGTTTAACTGATCCATTCACAATATTTATGCAAAGGAAATTTAAATCAATATTTTTTTAATCGACAACGTTTGTAAATATTTATACATTAAAAATTTTTCTTGATAAAACTTTTATTTTTTATTAATATCTAATATTTTTTCAATAAATAATTCAAATATTTAACTAGAAATATTTTATTGTTTTATAATAAATTTTATGATTAGATAATTTCATATTTAATGTTGCTTTTCCAAAAAAATAAATACTACTATTTTAAAAAGCATATGATGCACAACATTTTTGACAATTTAATTTATTATAATCCTAGAATATTAATTACGTAATAATTACAATTCATACAATTACCTAGTAAATACATTTTAATTAAAATACAATACTACAATTTAAAATACTTTCTTTTTCTTATAAAACAAAATTGAAAATATAATTTTAATTTTAAGTTTTCTATGTAAACGAATTTATTTCATATGTATCAACTTGTCATTCCACCACAACTAATAATAATAGCACTGACTGTATAATCTATGCAATTTTTTTTTATTTTTGTTGCATTATGAAATTATACAATATTTATTCTAAAATATTTGACGAAAAAATCAATGTAAAATCAAAAAAACGCTCAGCTTTTGAAATAGAGGGTGGCAGTATAATTACATATATTAAACATACTATAATAGGCACTAGGTTTATAGAAATGAAAAGTACTATTATTCAAATAACAATAATCGGTTAACAATTACGAAATCAAGAAGAGTCTATTTAGCATATAATAAATATCGAATAGAATAATGATAAATATGTTAAATTATAATATAAAAGAACGAAGATAAGAGAATAAAGATCTTTCTATAATGGTCGTTTGTCATATGTTATCTTTTCATTTTGATTTGTATGTTTATATCTTTGTATGTTTATACGAACGATTTAATGGAAATATACAACAAATAGAATTTAAATTATCGGTTTTTAAAAAAATTTGCAATCCCCAATAATCTCGATTTTTTATGAATTTCTATGGTAACAAATTAAATATACTATTTCCATAAATAAGGAAAAAATGAGGTTTATAGTATATTTATATGTGTGATACGTAAAACTATTATAAATAATAAAAATTTAAATAAATAAAGTATGACGTGTATAATATAAATAAATAAGGAAAATATAAAATAAACGTGGGATAGAAAAAATATTTGAAATGGAAGTCATTTTAAATCATGAATAATGAACACCTACGAAATTCTTTTAGCTTAAATCGTCTTCAAAGTTTTTAAAAATTGGATAGTACAATGCAGAATAATAAAAAAGCAGAAATAATTTATTTTGGAGTTATTATGCCATTTTTGATTACAATATATTATTTAATGTCTTTTTGATACACTTAAATAGTTAAATATTTAAATGCATTTCTTGAAAAAAAAATATCTTCAGAAATTGAAATTTCACGTGATAAACAAAAACTGATAATATTAATTAAGATCGGAATTTAGAGAATCAAATTTTACCGTCAATATTTAAAATGTAGGAACTCTTACACATATGGTAGTGAAGAATTTTACCAAAATGTATAATATGATAAAATAAAAAATTATAATGAGTAAGTTACGTTATCCAAATAAAATTGATTTTTTATACTTGACTAGGTCTGAAAATTTGTATTCACTATATTATTTATATATCCTTGTTATATTTGAGAAATATTAATAAATCAAATTAATTAAATATTTTGATTTTATATTGAGGAAAAAATATTTAAAAATAATTTTAATAGATATTATTATAATATAAAAAAATTTCAATTACGAATCGTAGGAATAACCGTCGTGATATTTTTCTGCTGAGTTACTGATCAATAAATTATTTAATTATAGAATGGAATTTTATGAACAGACCTATGACAAAGACTTTTTGTAGTTTATTGGTAGTTTTATTCAATAACTTTGTAAATTATGATACTCAAAAAATCTGGACAAATCATATGAAGTTTTGCAAAATAAAAACATTCATCAATAAAGTTATCAATGTAACCATGTTCGAGCAAAATACAAGATTGGGAAAAATCATAAATGAAAATAAAATAACCGGACATGTAAATGCCATTTTTTATGTTTTTTCATGCATTTTTATCTATCGAAAGCATATTTTTTTAACCACTTGTACTGGAATATCGGGACAAATTTTTCATATAACCTATTGAGATTCTTAAAATGCTATATTTTTCCTTACATATTTTCTTCATCTTATTTTTTGAAAAATATAGATATACATATATATATATATTTTTTTGTGTAAGTTCAGCTACCAACACGCGCTTAGTGTTTTCGTTTATGTATGGATCACTAACTTTTACATTTAATTATTCGCATATTAACGTCTATTTGAGGCCTATTGAATAATAAATTAACATTTTGATAGTATGATAGTAAGTATTTTTTGTTATATTGTTAGATCAATTTTAGTATCAAAATCATCTATAAATTATTCAATTTCAATGCAAATTTCTCCAGCTATTGTGTTAGATATAAAGCTAACGGGGTTACTTAATTTGCCTGTAAAAATTTAACTTTTAGCTTGTGAAGTACATATACGCCACACTCACTTATGACATGCAGTATAATTCAATAAAAACTATTTCGAAACTGATGCCCATTGTCCGTTCTTATTAACCCTTTCAGATCCACTACTAGAAATCATTAAAATTTTATGTTTTTTTTTTCCTTTTTAATATTTCTATATTACGCTTTTTTTTCTTGTTATTTAAAAGTGTGTTTTTTTTTTTTTTAGTTCAGTACTGCGTTTTTGCTTATCCTTAATGCTTTCCTTTTTGATGAAATTCTAAATAAAAACATTTTAAGCCTTTTCAATCATCAAAAATGAAAATTTAAGTATTTTAAAATAAGTTGCTTATCTTTTTCGGAAAATGTGAAAATATATTGAAACATTTCACGAAATAACTAAAAAAAATTAGAATGATGTTATAGAAGTTTAAAGTATAAGGTATAACAATCATATATAATAATATTATTCATTTGCTCGGTAAACTATTCTTTTCGTTTTTTCGTCGCTTTTTTTTGTGAATGGTTTTAGTATATTAAAACATTTTTTGTTTTATTACGTTTGATTAAATACGATTTTGTTTTAAGAAACGCCTTTCTTTCTCTTAATTTCATCTCCACGTGCCTATATGAGCTACTGTTTAGTTCAGATTTATTAATATTAAGCAAAAAAGAAAAAGAAATTCAAACAGACGTTTATGAACCACACTAAAAGAAATATGAAACATCTTTATTAGTACTAATTAGATTAAAAACTAGTGTGTTATACATTTTTTAGCTCGCACCGATAATGGTATTTTTACTTCAATAAGTGAACATAGCCAGTAGATTACTTCTTCGAAATAAACGTAAGCACACGTAGCGTTACTTTTAACACAGGCGGATATGTTTCATTTTCACACAAAATAGTAAATTTAGATGCAAATAATATATTTTTGCAAAAAAAACTGAAAATGTCAATATTCTTGATATATTTCCTTTTCCAGTTAACTCATTAGTATTTATTATAACTGTAATTTATTAAATATAATTTAAGCATTTTCATTACATTTTTCAAAATTATTAAATAACATGATTAGAGAAATTAATAATTTATGAATTCATTATTTATTCGAAAATAAAATACAAACATTTTCATAAATTCAATAACACATTTTGATATAATTTGTGAAATTTTAGTTTTTATACAAATAAACTGTACGTAATTTACTTGTACAAGATAACATTATTTTCTCTAATACATTACCTATGGAATAAGATTAAACTTATTTGCCTTTGTATTGAATTATGGCTCTTTTATATTGTATATTATTATATTTTAATAATCCTCAATAATTGATCAACTATTGATTTATATAAACGGTTATTTAAAATAGTTTGAAACATGCAAAAAAATCTAGTATACAAAAGTTTTGATAGGTAATTATTTTTATAGTTTTTGAAAGTAATTATTTCCCCATTCTTAAATTATGTGTAAGCCCTTTGGCAGTTTTTAAAAATATAAACAATTAAAAATTAATAATGTCATTTAAATTATGTAGTTGACATTTTGTAAAATGTATTTAACTTTTAAACAATACAAAAGTTAGTCCAGATTTAGAAGTCCTAATAAATTTTAGTGTATTGTTAATAGTCTGCGTTTCTGAAGTTTTTATTAGATTTGAGGGAAATATTCAAAGTTTAATGTACATGATCATATTTGAGACACTCTAAGAATTTGTGTTTGTTTGAGTATCAATCATTACGTATACTTAAATACTTAAAATAATATATAAATAGAATAATTTGTTTTGAAAAGAAAGTGTCTACAAACTTTTCTTCTTATCATATTATTTATTTGAGATGTAAATTAATTTATTAATTCGAAGTTAGTAGGAGTAACATTATTAGAGATTTTCCAATTTTTTATGTCAAAGCCATTATTTTTTATATACAACCCATAATCTTATTTTACCTAAAGTACAGATTATATATTTTCTTAATAAAAAAATAAATAAAAAATAAAAATATTTGTGAAATAATATTTGACAACAAATGTCGAAAAATAAAAGTAAAATTTTTTTTTTTAAATAACTTTTTAATTCACATGATACTCAGTGATACTATTACTCAGTGATAAATAGTCAAATTTGAACTAATATAAATTACCTTGCAGAAGGTCTTAGATTGACATGAATAAGACACATTTAATAAAATATTGATAAAATTAATTATTGTATTTAGCATTAATTAAAATGCTAACGATAAGCTACTTGTGAATTGAATGAAATATAGATTCTTGAAAAAATATAAACATATAAAAAGAAAAAAATTATATGTGATTTTAGTTAACTTACTGTTCTACTCATTAATTTAACAATGATAATCTTCGAAATTAGTCTTGCTCAAAAAAAGTTTACGCAGTTTTAATTACATTAAATTATACATAGTATAATAATACCATAAAATAAAATAATTAAACAATTAAGAATATTACATAGTGTCAAATATTCTTATTGAATAGTAAAGTACGGTTGTTCTGTGTTAAAATATTTACTTCATTCTCAAATCAAAATATAGTAACAATAATATAAGTTCAAAGCATACTAAATTCACTATATCCTATGTATTTTGTGTTAAATATAAGCAATATATTTTATCGATTAAAAATGACTGAAAAGTACATGTATAATAGTGTTTGAAACGTAATTATAGAAAGTACACGGTAACTGTATAATATTACGTACATACATCATACTGTAACATTCTTCTTATAATACGCACAATGAGAAAAATTATAAAATATAAAAAATAAAATCAGTTACCGTATTCGTTTTTAACCATTAAAATATAATAAATGATACGAATCTAATATCTACATAATTGACACATCATCACCCATCAACGCATCCACCACTGTCACGATTTCGAATGTGAACATATCTTTTTGTAGCATTTAATGTACAACAGTCATAGATCATTTATTCGCATTAAGTATACTATTGTAATGATATTGTACATAGGCAGAATAAAACATACAATTACAAGACATATAACATTTATGCATGTATAACGCGCATGAATAGGTACCACCACCCCTTGCGGCAGTGATTGTTCCTACGATACCCCAATGCTCGCCCGAGAAGCGCAACACGTCACTTGTGGGCCATGGTTGCGTCTTCACACGTACGTAGCTTTTGCGCTTGCGTGTACAACGTTCGAGCGCGTGTGGCTCGTTTGTGTGCCCACGTGTGTGATACGGCGCAAATAAAAAATAAATAAAATGTACCGTGAAAACCTAAAAAAAAAAAAAAAAAATCCTCGCAGTCGCTGCAGCAAGTTGCAGTGGTTTCCGGATGACCTTTGTTGCGATACGTATACATTCTATTCGAATTTTAATATTAAAACCAACAGTGGGTGATGGTGGCGGACATTGGAGGATGCGTGGCGTATATTTTATAGTGTGCGTGTTCTAGTGTGTCTGTGTAAATTTGTATGTATATATGTAGAAACTGGTGTGTCCGTGCGTGTACCGAGAGAGGGGGGTTAAGGGTACGAGAGAGGAGCATTCGGGGGTGGAGACAGTGTTTCCCCAAGACGCCAGTGGCCCATCGTGACCGCCACCACCCCGTCGTGTGTATTGATTTTACGGTCATCCGCCTCCGCTCGTTTCCCGTTCCTTTCAAACCATTTCCCCTCGAGCGTACCCACGAACACACACACGCACACACATGTACATACATTTATTCGGTGCCGGTGACCGTAGAAATAATACACCCATTTAATTTTCCCGCCACTGTTGCACAAAACGATTGTATTTGAGTGCACCTCACGACAGCAGTGATTATGCTGATTGTGCTGGTGACAGTGGCGGAAGTGGTGATGTTGGCAACGACAGCGGCGTTGTACTCCGCGCTTATGGTCGAGCTGCAGTGGTGAACCTACGACTTTCTACCGAAGGGTGACGTCAAGTATCCGTTAAAAAGACGTTGGCGTGTGCACAGGTGCAGCGAATGCTGCTTTTGTCGCACCTGACTATTTATTTTGGATTTAGTGAGCTGTTGAATATTTATTTGAAAGGCATACACAGAATGAATAGGTTTTAAAAATGTTGGATTTAAAATTAAAGTAAAATATTTGACGTTTAAAAACAGTTTTTAAAATGAAGAATTATAATACTGTTTGTCAATACGAGAAGTTTTTAAGTGTATGAGTTTTATGTTGACGGATAAATCCGACAAACTAGACATACAGGTACAGCCACTACTAACACACGCACGATACGCAACCGCTCAACTACTAACCGGGGCAGCGATAACCGTAAATGTATTTATTTATTTTTATTTTATATAGTTCCTATAATTGGCTGTATGACATAAGCGCCAAAGGCACAAAAATGACCTATCATTTGCGCCAAAATCTGTAGGATATAAGCGCCAATCTAAAATTGTATACCTGCTATATCCAACATATGACATAAGCGCTAAAGGTACAAAAATTACATATCATATGCGCCAAAATTATTATTTTATATAAGTATTAAGTAGGTAGTTATTTAAAATTTTCTATATCTTATAAAAATTATATAATATTAATATTATTATGTTGATAGTAAATTATAATATAGGTAGGCACATTCAAATTAATATTTAATACATTTAATAAATTGGTTGATTTTTTAATTCCACTTTTTTCACATATTTCATACGATTTATTTCACCATCCTGGTATTTCTTCCATTGCAAAATTATTTCATCGTGAGATATCCTTAATTTATTGTTAGGAGGAGAGTTCATAAATAAATATGTTTCGCTTTGTAAATTTTAATAATACATCAATTACTATATGAACGGAACAATAAAATTGGTCTTTTAAATGTCGATGATATGATTCAGCTGCATTTGTAGTTCGTATAACCTCATTATCCGGAATTTCAGCCCAAATTTCCGATGGAAAAATACTAGAATCGATGTATGTTTCTAAAATGTAATCACTTAATTGTTTAATTTAATATCTGTTATTTAATTTCTATTAACCGTGACTCATAGGTAACTAGGATTTTGGCGCTTTTGTACGATACGACTTTTTTTTTTCTTTATCTTATTTTGGCGTTTATGTCTTCCACCGCTATAATTCTATACTTAATATTACTTTAAAAGTATATGATAATATATTGTATATAAATATGATTATTTCTCATTTGCCATATTTCTAATACACATTATGAGGAAAACAAGTGGTTTGCTTATTGTTCAATCTGTTGGGCCGGTTAAGAATGTATGCTGCACCCGAAATAAAATCTTACGTATGCCTATGCACAAAGAACAAATAAACACTCTTCGTGATACCATTTCGATGTCATTATTATTATGCCATTATATTTTCATTACTTTACCTAAACATTCATGTATGACATAGTTTAAAAATAATAATCATTAAAATGAACATTTTTTGCATTTATCTACACGATGAAAAAAAAAAAGAAAAAGAAGAAAAATAAAGATATTATCATGCGTCGCTCTCATAGTTCTACACCAGTCACCAGGCATTAATATACTTGATAACAGGAAAACGTGCCAGCATAGGGTACACCCTCAAATAGTCTTCTTCTTCTACTTCGCCTTCCTCCCAACTATATGGGGTCGGCCACCCTTGTCCTATACCTCCACTTTACTCGGTCAATCACATCTCCTCTGCACACACCGACAGCCCTCATGTCATTCTCCAAAGTCTCCAACCATCTCTTTTTTGGTCTTCCTCTTCCTCTTTTCCCTTCAACGTCCATCTTCATAACCACTCTTACTGCATTCGTTTCCTCTCGCCTCATCACATACCCAAACCATCTCAGCCTATTTTCTCTCATCTTGTCCACAATTGGCGTTACACCAACACTACCTCTCACGTATTCATTCCTTATTCTATCTTCTCTTGTCATTCCACTCAACCATCTAAGCATTCTCATTTCCGCGACACTCATATTTTGTTCTATTCTCCTGTTAACCGCCCAACACTCTGAACCATACAGCATAGTTGGTCTCACTACACTTTTATAAAATTTACCTTTCAGCCTAATTGGAATTCTCTTATCGCATAACACGCCCGATGCTTCTTTCCATTTAATCCACCCGCACTTAATCCTATGTTTTACATCAATGTCAAAACCCCCGTCCTTTTAAACAAAAGATCCTAAATATTTAAAGCTCTCAACTTCACCTATCACATCACCATCTATTGTCAGTTGTCTCCTCATTATATACATTATATTATTATTTACACCCTCAAATAGTGCGAACCAGAAAGGCCACAGTTTACAGCAATGGCGGTGAACTGGCAGTCCGGAAACGGTTACTCCGATTCGTCGCTCACCCGCTCGGTATCGCCGATTCTTCCACCGAACATCATGACAAGATGGTTGATTCACTCTCACCTCCCACATATACCAATTCAGGTATATATACATAGATAAAAGTATGATCTTATGCAATATTTTTTTTTTTAATAATAGGAATGTTCCATTACTAATTGAAATAATTTAGCATACTACGAGTAGAATGTAACATTTTGTGTAATACTAAAAACATATGTCTAATAATTCAAACTATTGAGCAGTCTTAGAAGTTCATATACTGGGGTTGTAAAATATTTTCGATGGCCCACGCTATTTTTTCTAGTATTACCCGTGACCTTAGGTTACATATTGCCAATGGATGTAAACGAAAGCGATCATCTCACGTACGAATATAATGCAATGTGTCAATATAGTATTTGCTACACGTCCACGTTCGGATATAGTGGTGGTAATAATACGTGTCGAATTGACACTAACACAAGTCAATGACGGTAAGAAATCATGGATATGTATGTACAAACGCCCCGAGCAGTACGTAATAGTCTGAATTGTGGGTGGGGAAGTGTAGTACTCAAATCCAAGTCTCTTTTTCTTTCATCAATAGAATGAAATACACCTGATGTAACCAGCGTATCCACGTGTATTTCTATATATATAAAATATTTAAAATTAAATAAACAAACTACATTTCTCTCTAGATTTCTTATACCAATATTGGCCGCTCGTTTAACTTCACTATCATTGGCCTAGGCAAGTGTATTTAAATTAAATTGATTACTGTTTTGATACGACACCTTAAAATATATAATTCATGATATTGGCTTGATTATTCAAATGTAATAAATAGGACATCGTTATTATACGTTTTCAAACAAATTATCAAAAGAATAATCCGTGTTCAGCTTTCATTTTGTACTGTTTTTAGTGAAAATATATTTTTCATATAGTAATTGTTGAATGGTAAATTACAGCAAAAGAGTGAGATGTTTTAATTTCTTTGATATATGTCAATTTTTTGTATAGTGAAAACTAACAAAACATAACGCTATACTCTTGATACACTGTAGTTTATCTCAATGGATTTTACAAGGTTTTGTACTGCATTTGAAATTAATATTAATGTAACTATTTTATTTTCAACAACTAATTATACTAGATACAACTTTGTATTACAACTTATGTTGAAAATGAAAATGTTAATACAAAACTACTTTTAACCTGATTAAACCGAGTTCCTAAACTAACTTTATTAATTGTAAAAGCGTTGTGTTCCTAAAGATTATACTATTCCTGGGGGTAAATACAATAACATTAATTTTTGGTATCTGAATGCGAGTATCTGTTTATCCAAAAATATTATGACATCATAATTTTAATTATAGACATTTTTTTCTTGTGTATAAAAAATAAGGGTTTCTGATGGTTGTCATAGCAACTAAATATCGATATATCTATGATGAATAGGAATTCACTTCTTCTTCTTCTTCTTTTGCCTCGCCTTCTTCCCAACTATTTGGGGTCGGCCACCCTTGTCCTACAACTCCACTTTACTCGGTCAATCACATCTCCTCTGAACACACCGACAGCCCTCATGTCATTCTCCAAAGTCTCCAACCATCTCTTTTTTGGTCTTCCTCTTCCTCTTTTCCCTTCAACGTCCATCTTCATAACCACTCTTACTGCATTCGTTTCCTCTCGCCTCATCACATACCCAAACGATCTCGGCCTATTTTTTCTCATCTTGTCCACAATTGGCGCTACACCAACACTACCTCTCACGTATTCATTCCTTATTCTATCTTCTCTTGTCACTCCACTCAACCATCTAAGCATTCTCATTTCCACGACACTCATTTTTTGTTCTATTCCCCTGTTAACCGCCCAACACTCTGAACCATACAGCATAGTTGGTCTCACCACACTTTTATAAAATTTACCTTTCAGCCTAATTGGAATTCTTTTATCGCATAACACGTCCGATTCTTCTCTCCATTTCATCCACCCGCACTTAATCCTATGTTTTACATCCATGTCAAATCCCCCGTCCTTTTGAACAAAAGATCCTAAATATTTAAAGCTCTCAACTTCACCTATCACATCACCATCTATTCAGTTGTCAGTTGTCTCCTCATGCCTTCAACTTCTTGGTCTCTTTGTCCAAAATCATACTCAATATACTCAGTTTTATTTCTACTAATTCTCAATCCCTTTTCTTCGAGGGCTAACCTCCACTCATTTACCCTATTATTGACAACTTCTAGGTTTTCTCCTATCAGAACTATATCATCCACAAACATCATACACCATGGTATCTCACCCTGTATCTCCTTTGAAACCTCATCCATTATCACTGAGAACAGGTAGGGGCTTAGAGCTGACCCCTGGTGCACACCTACCCCTATACTGAAACCTTCTGATACTCCACACCGACTCTTGACACTAGTACTCGACCTTTCATACATATCCTGGATCAAATTAACATACATTTTTGGGACATTTTTTCTCATTAATGCCCACCTTAAAACTTCCCTTGGCACCCTGTCATACGCCTTTTCTAAATCTATAAACACCATGGATAGTTTTTTATTCTTTTCTCTGTACTTCTCTACTAATTGCCTAACACAAAATAATGGCTCCGTTGTCGATTTTCCTGGCATAGAACCAAACTGGTTCTCTGATATCGACGTCTCAGTTCTTATCCTCTTCTCTATAATCTTTTTCCAGATCTTCATACTATGACTCATGAGCTTTATTCCTCTATATTTCCCACATTCTTGTATGTCTCCTTTTCCTTTAAATATTGGTACAATAAAACTCTTTCTCCAATCTTCTGGCTTTTTTCCCTCTATCAGTACCTTATTAAAAAGATTTTTCAACCACCCAATGCTTACATCCCCTAACATTTTCCACACCTCTACAGGTACTCCATCTGATCCTACCCCTTTTTTTCTTTTTCATCGCCTTCACCGCATCTCTCACTTCCTCCTCACCCACTAAACCAATCAATTCTTCATTCCATGACATACTTTCTAAAGCTTATTTTGGATACTCCTAGTTCAGTAATTTCTCAAAATATTCTTTCCATATTTTTTTTACATCCTCATATTTTGTTAAAACTCTTTATTAACTTTTGATAATAGGAATTCACTTATATTAATATTAATATTCCCGATACAAGAAATAAGATAAAATTATAACTATAGATATTTAAAGTTAATAATAACATATATTTTTGTAAGAATATTTATTCAGGCTAATTAAATGACCATGTGTTATATTAAATACATGCATACATTCAAGAAAAAATGAATTTCAATCGTATTTCAATAAATTAAAAGCGAACAACTCTCAAAAAAACTCAATAAATACACTAGACTTTAAATTTAAAAATAAAATATACCAAGACTATATTATCATAAATACTATTATAAAAATATTAAAAATTAGTTAGTGTAAAATTTAAAAAATAAATAAAATTATATAAATCCTTTTTTACACTAGTTTATATAAACATATTTTCAACGCATATAGAGTTATTTTTGTCAAACAGACAAAAACAGTTTAATTACATGAAATTTATAATTGTATTATAAGTTTTGTAATCTCACATACCAACAAATTAGTTTTGTTTTATACGTATATATATTTTTTATAAATAAAGTATATATTCACAATTTTGCATATATGTATGAAATAATTCTCAAATAAATACGTTTTATTCAATATTCAATACTCCTCGGTATGTCGATAAGAATTAGTACATTTATTAGATAGACTTAATTTATAAAATCAATGATTTTTCTAAAACAAAATATTGAACTCTGGATAATAAAACAATGGAATATAATATTGAATGAATGTATACCGAACTTTCATTTTTTTTCTTTCAAAAAACTAGAAAAATATATAACTTATATATCTTCATATTAATCTGTATACAGTTTTATAATATACAAAATTTAATAAAATATTAATTAGAGTTGGTGAGATGAATGAATTAGGCATCCAATAAAAGCAAAAAGTAAAAATAAACTACAGTATTAAGTGTTGAACAATAGTAATTAAAACGTAGAATTTCGAGTTGTATTATTTACTATGATAATTTATTTGGTAAAATAAATGTATGAATTACATTTGAAAACTCAATAAAAAAAAAAAAAGTGTTCATACTTAAAAGTGTGTTATTTTTCGGGAAAATAAAAGATAAATTACACTTTGTATTTCTAAGGGACGCGAATAATGGTGTGATATGGTTAATAATACAATCACGGCTGTTTACAGTAGTGTATATGGTGTAGAAAAAGGGTATTGAAAATTTTCGAATACGTCACTTGACATGGTTAAAAATAGGGTTTGCTGAAGTCCATTAATAATTTAATGAAGATACCTTTAGTTAGCTCACCGGGATTGTAACATCCATCAAGGAGTTTTTGTCCCCCCCCCCCTTAAATACGTTTAAATTGTATAACCATACAACGACTGACATTTTTGACCCGATAAATGTTGTGTTCAGAAAATGTTTGTGTGTTTATATTTATAATTTTAGAGAAAAATATTAATAGCTGTTTAATGAAGAATATCTTTTTTAAAGATACGCAACAGTACAAATAAGGCGTTTTTTTTTTCTTTGACAAGTGGAAAGCAACTATCATTTGATTCTGATATGTATTATACATGACCTAAAAAGGAATGGGAAGTACATTACTAAATGTATACAGAAGGGTAGAAGATAATACATATTTATTTCAAATGGATTTATCGACACTTTGTAAACATTACTTTTTAGTCTTTTCCCACTAATGATCCAACAATTAATAACTGTCAAGTACCACTTGAAGTAAAATTCGTTTCAATTTTTCGGTAGGAAAACATTAATAGCAGAAAGATATTGTATTGTTTAATATTTTCAATTGTTTCGAGAAATAGAATATAATAGACGGTCATAATCATAAATTAATTATATCCATTAACGCTTTAAAAATTGTATAAAACATTAATACTTCAAGAATCACATCTCTATACTGATATTTTAAATATTAATTAAGTTGATTAAACTAATAAAATGATTTTAGAAATTATAGAATCACTTATCTAAACTTATTAAACACAATAATGAATTGAAAAACCTAAGACTGATTGTATGTCTTACCTGTATGTTTGGTCATTCCTTAACAAACTGTAATTGCGAAGAATGTTTAAAATTGTTCATATTTCTCAGATCCTAAAATATATTAAAACATAGCATCAAATAAGTGTTATAGTATTGATAATTTAAACTTTTTACAAATATACCTTTATTGAAAAATGTTATAGAATGAAGTTTAATGTTGTCTATTTAAAATCGTAAGTAAATTAAATACAAATACATTTATTCTGAAAGCTTTCTGTGGTTATAGTATCTCATTAACTAAATTAAACAAAGGTCAAGTACAATTTTTAATTTACCAAACTTAGGTATTTATAAATTAAAACTGTCTTACTTAGTAATTACAAAAGAATATAGTATTTTGGAACCATTATTGAAAATATTTTATTTATCATTAATAGTTTTAGGACTACATTAGCATAGGACTACAGAACATATATTCTGTAGAATGAATCATATATATATAAATCATATATATATAAAATAAATATTTCTGTAAATATTTTGTCAATGATAAATTGTAGTTTTAAAGACATACTAATTTCTTTAATAGTTCACATAGCTTGAATAAAATTTTTATTAGGATTGTATTGTATTGTAAATTAATAATATATGACTAAAGTCGGATGTTAGTTCATTTTTATTTATGCACTCAAGCTTTTATTATTTAAAGTAGATAAGTAGATGAAGAATCGTCGCATAAAAAAAAATTGATTGATGATCTATAATACATTTATTGAATATAAAAATTTAGTTATTAAATATGTCTTTTTAAGTAGAATATTGGAATCTAAATTTATCTTGTCAATACAAAAATCGTCAATATTTTAAAAAAAAGAAACAATCATATGTGCCAAATGCTAGACTTTAAGTAAAAGGAACACATTCCTCACTTTATTTAGAATATATTGGTACAAGTCATTGTTTGGTAACTTTAAAATATATATAATGTATAGAAACAAATAATAAAATTGAAAAAAATAACCTAAGTGTATCTGTATTTTATATGAAAATAAGTTAACTCATAAATGGCAATACCATAATATAAATATAAATATTGGTTTGATTAGATTTTTTTGAAACCTTTATTTTAACAAAAATAAATTAAAATTTCGTCGTATAGTTAAAAAAAATATTTGCAGTTTATATAGGAGTAAAATAATTATACTAAATGAATGTAGCTTATAAGATTTAAAAAAAAAATTTGACCATATTTATGAAACTTAAAATTAACAATTTAAAAATTCAGTTATACTAAAATTATTATAAATTATAAAAACTTAGAGGATAATTTGTGTATTTATATATTGTTGAAAACCGAATAAAAGGTATAAATATGAAGTTGTTGAAATATACAAATGTCAAACCAAATATATCTTAAAAATACGTTAGTATATTCTAAGAGAAAAAATGGGAATAGAGGTCGAGGAAAATATAATAACAATATGTTTACACGACTTCAATGTTAGTGTAAATCGCTATCAAATATATTGATCTCGTATATTTGTTTGGAAAAACAAACATGTCCTCACATAGATATCTTAATCCGGTAAAACATAAAACTACTTATCAAATATTGCAGACTTTTCCAATGCCGTTAGTATATTTTATTAGATACATATTTTAAGAAAGATGCCATGAGGGATAAATCTAACGAAGTATTTATAATTATTTATATCTATACAGGGTATTCACGATGAACTGACAAATGCAATAACTTTTGTTCTATTGAACATTTTCAACTTTTTTTTTTTTAATTGTCAATTTTCGTCTGCGCTTCATTCAAAATATTTTTCAATTTTTTTTCTTACATGTATGCAAAATTAAAAAATTAAAATTTGTTCTATTTGATATTAAAAAAATTCAACATAGCCATTTTGTAAATCTGATTTTTAGAAAAATGTTGGCGTCAAAAACTTTTACTTAAGTTAAGTCAATAATTTTCAAACAATTTTTAAAGTTTGTTTATATTCTAATTTATTTCTTGTTTATCAGTGTTATAGCGATTATCGTATTTGAATTATTTTTTCCCAAGAAATAATTTGTTTTATTTATAACAATTCATATTATTATACTCTGTTAGTATCATAATTTTTGATTATTCATGAAAACGATAATCGCTATAACACTGATAAACATGAAATAAATTAGAATTTAAACAAACTTTAAAATTTGTTAAAATATTATTGACTTAATCTTAGTAAAAGTTTTTAACGATAACATTTTTCTGAAAATCGGATTTACAAAATGGCTATCTTGATTTTTTTAAATATTAAATAGAACAAATTTTTTTTTTTTAATTTTGCAAACATGTTAGAAAATAAATTAAAAAATATTTTGAGTGTAGCGCAGACGACAATTGACAATTTAAAAAAAAAAAGTTGAAAATATTCAATAGAACAAAAGTTATTGCATTTGTCAGTTCACCGTAAAACACTCTGTATATATAATATGTAAAAATTTAGAATAATCGGTTATAGAATCACTGTGTCCGTGATATTAATATATATAATAACAAAAAATGGTAAGGTAAATTATATTTTACTCTTGTTACAATAACTAACCATTGTATAATTGTATTGCAAATTTAAACTGTTATGTTATTAAATACGATTAAATTGGCCAAATAATTTATGTGAAAAATGTTAGTTAATTTTTACATAAATTAAAATGTTTACTGACATTATAAATTAAATTTCATTATTTTTTGTTTTTACATAAATGTATCTTACTAACACGCAAACAACTCCCATGGTGGTCACAAACTACGCCGTTACAAAAAAGTGAATATTATAAAACAGCCTAAAAATGTCTTATGTAACTTTTTGGATATTTATTCTTTATTTATTAAAATGCATGGATAAATTAGAGAAGTCTAGATCTACTATAATAATATTGATAACAATATATAGTTTAATGAAACAATGTTAAAGAAAATAATATTCAACAGTTTAAAATTATATTATAAAATAAAAAATTTGATTTTGTCGAAAACTGGTTTTGCGTAAAAACTCCCGTTTTCCCCTTATTTTTTTAGAGGTTTTCGCGTCGCATTTAAAAAATATTGAAAATTTTTTACTTTTGACCCCCCAAAGTACCAACTAGATTCACTTTCCTTTCAGAAAAGTTGCTTTATAAGCAAATCGAATCATTTTTACTGCCAAAAAAGGTGTCGTCAGACACAAAAAAAAAAAAATAAAAAATAAAAAAAAAAACACACATCATTGTAAAACCAATAGATTCCATCACTCCGTTCAGAATCTAAAAATGTATGAAACAATTACAGAAATTATATTATTATAACACAAAAATTACAAATTTATTAATTTTATTCATACAATACAATTAATCAATTACCCGTATTTTTTAATAGATATTTCACAAATAATAAAGAATAACATGTATCTATAAGTAGTTTTAATTAAGAATAAAATAAATTGAAATAAAAAGAATAATATATACATTTTGTTATTAATTTTATTTAATTGATCAATATTTTTAAGTCACAAAGTGTCTTCACTGGTTAGTTATTCTCTAAAGTCACTGAAGCCTCTATATTATACGAGTTATATCCATTATGCTCATTATAATTAATTTGTATGTTTAGTAAGAAGCAGAAAGTTTTTTATTTTACCCTCAAATGTAGTATTTTTAAATAAAATATATCGATATATATACATATTATGTATATGTATATGAGGTGTAGGACAAGGGTGGCCGACCCCAAATAGTTGGGAGGAAGGCGAAGTAGAAGAAGAAGATACATATTATGTATACATATATAATTTATTAATTTTTTTTTTAATATTTAAAATAATAAAAATATATCTTTTTATAATTATAATAATACTATATCAAAGTACTTGATTTCATGAAGTTTAAATCATACATACTTCAATAACTTAATTAAAACAAAATAATGAATATTTGTATAGGTATTGAAAAACAATTAATACAATACATTTACTATAATATAGTTAATTTTAATGAAGAGTATAATATTTACCACCCATTCGAGATTTCGTTGAATAATATTTTGCACCCATCTTCTTAATTTTTAGTTCACTAAAGTCTATAATTTACGTATATAAATTGGTAATTCATATTTTAGACTGTTATTGTATTGAAATTAATGTTATTTATAATATTTGAGCTATAGAAGCTTTTTATTTTAAATATTTTGATTATATTTCTTACTTTCACTAATATTTAAAGTAACGAATCAAACTAAATATTAACATTTTATAAACATATACATAGTAAGGAAGTTGTATTTTTTTTTTTTTATTAAATACAAGTTATATTTATCCTTTAGTAAAAGTTTCAACACAAAGTTAAGGGCAATTAATTTTGGAATACTTTGTTAAACACTTAAACTTTACGAAGTGATGACTGGTTGTTTTAGATATTTCATGAAAAGTTCATTCAAGTGATAGTGAATACTTCATGAGTGACGCAGCAATTTCTCTTGATGTAAAATGGATACTACTTTATACATAATTGGACACAGTCACTATTCACCTTTGCAATGAATAATTTACCCTCACCATCTAGATAAACTTGTTCTTACCTACTAATGATAACACATATTTTCAGAATTACTTTTATAATATCATATTTGATGTCTTGATTTATTGATAATATAAATGCATTACATTCGAGTAGTACAAGAATATTTATAACGAAAACATAAAAAAATAAGAAAAGTATATCTATACATCGATTTAAATAAACATAACGAGGTATATAACTAAAAATGTAGGTATACAGAATTTTAATTTGAAATTGTTCATAATAGTTTGATTCTTATTCTATTCTCTTTTTTCCTCGCTCTCTCTCTCTCTCTCTCTCTCTCTATATATATATATATATATATGTAGCTCAACGAACGAGGCTTTCAGGCTTTCACTATTTTCAGACCCTTAAATTCACCAGCGCATGACTTTAATTGAAGTCACACTTATATCCAGAAAACGACTTATATCTAAGTGTACGCGAAAAGAAATCAATAATTTCAGACACCTGTAAAAATAACTGATACACTTCAGATTAAGAAAATACTAAAAAGAACAAAAAAAGAAAAAAAAAACTATAAACCTCTTGATTTTTTTTCTACTTGATCTAAAATAACAAGCTTATTGTAAAACCTTCCACCAAGATAAAACTAATAAAACTGAAAGTAGTTTTTAACTGATATACTATATAAATCTCGAATTTACGTTGTTAATTATTTCTATTAAATCTTACAAAATCAATTACAACATTTGGGTTAAATTTGGACTTTAAAAAGTTTATTATTTTATTTAAAAATAATTTGAAAAATATTATTATATATGCTTTTTTATTAGTACATATGATATAGATAGTTCATTAGAGTACTAAATTAATACTTCGTTGTTGTAAGTATACAATTTCACTAGGTTGGACAGCGGATATAATTATTTTTAAAAATATGTTTGTACCTTAGATTAAACCATATACTCGTATATATATATATATATATATATATATATATATATATATATATATATATAATATCACAGTACTTGAATTAAAGGATATACAAGAAAATGATGAAGACTCTTTACTATGGAAGTAAACTTTAAGTATACCAACCAATCATTTAATTTGAAATATGAATATTTTTTACAGTATATTATTCACGCAAACTATTTTTAAACGTAAAAGTCACATATTTCTATTTCTAAAATATTTTATTTATTTATTATTTCAAACTCACTTATAATTTTTGTTAAAATTGATCAGCCAATTATTAATTATTTTGACTGCAATTGTTGTTAATTAATTGAGTAATTTAGAATGTATTACTTTTGTAAACTAAACAATTATAGGACATAATAGTTAAGGAGTTCTGGAAAAAAACCTCCTTCTTTCCGAAACGTTTTGTTTATGATGAATAATTCTATACACTAATTATTTTTAAGTATAAAACTTATCTTTATTATTCCAATTCAATCACTGTTATTACTATCGTTGGTATACCATCACCATATAACAAAATAAACTAAAAAGTATTCGCTTTCTTTAACATTTATTTTTATCTGTTTGTTAAAAGTTTAAAAATTGGTATATTTTATAAAATAAAACAAATTAACGTAGATTACAATCAAATTTTAAATTATATACTAATTTAATTTATATAAAAGAATATAACTCAAACTAAAGAAATCGCTGTTGTCTTAAGCTGTTTTCTGTAATAGGCAAAAGTTCTACTACTATTGTATCACGACTATTTAACGGATTTCCGGAGATTACACCATTCTCATCATAGATACACGACATCCGGGTTACACACTTGATTTGTTGATAAAAACATTATGCTCAGGATATTATTACATCAAGCCATACTCAGGTCTATTATCATTTATATTACTATAAGGAAATTATGTTTAATCAAACAGCGAAACTCAATCAAATACTTTCAAAATCATCACACCAAATATTTTTCGCATTATTCATTAAAATATATGATGTACACTTTATTTAAGTTTTAATTTAAGGGTATTAAAGATTTGGTATTAGTAAGTAGTATATTACCTCCATTATAAAATAGTAAAATATCACCCGAGCAAGTTCAGATACATTAGCTAGACAAATTAAAAAATTTAATAATCAATAATAAAATATAACATTGAAATAAAAAAAGAATATTCTATAAACATTGTTATTTAGAATATAAAAGTTAAACTGTATCTTAAGTTATCTCAATAGATATTTGGTAAAACCCTTAAGTAAATTATTTAAGGAAATTTTTATTTGAAAAAAAAGTTTGTTTTTGTTTGGCATTAAAATATAAGTTTGAATAAAATTGGAAGACTGGAGAATATTTCTTCTTGTGAAAGATTTACTCCTTTACACATCAAGGTTTTAATTGATATTGAAAACAACTCTGATGTGTCATTATCATAAAAAAATAATTTATATAAATAAAATAAATTCAGTAGATTTATAAAATTTAAGTTTCCAAGTTCATGAAAAAAAAAAAAAAAAAATAATAATATTATGTTATTAAGCATGGTGAGATGTGGTGGTTATGGCGAAGGGCCTAAATGGCTTACATTAAGCCAAAAAAAAAAAAAAATGTTATTTACATAATTACTAACGTTAGATGACATTTAATTTCATATTTTAATATATACGAAAAAAAAATTAAAATTGTAGTATTAAATAAAACTAATTTAAGCTGCTTTTTAAAGTTCACTTTTTTGTATATACATATTAAAATATATTTGTATATTATTTACTTTTTTTTTCAACAAAAATGAATAAAACAAAAAATGTTAAAATCAATACACCCGTATAATATTAAAAAAAGTATCCAACTCATATGCTCATATACTCTTATACTTGGATGATTCAGTATTTAAATTATAAGTTTATATATACAGAGTGTTTCACTCAAATGGTAACACGAAATATTTCCGTCCAGTGACATTGGATTGAAATGAGATTTTTTCGGGGAGCTAGGGAATTCTTAAATAGACATTTTGTGATCATTTTAAAATTTTTAATTCTTTTATTGTGCGCATGCTCAATCAAAATTGAATTTTTTAAATTAAAACACCTATTTCCAATACCAGATTCCATTTCACCATTTTTTTTTTTAATATATTTTGATAAATAAACTTATTTCCTATCTCAAAAATTGACTGAATTAAATCAATCTTAAATTTAAGAAAAAATTATTTCTGTTTCATTTTTCAATTTTCTGTATTTTACCATTTTAAAATTATTTTTAGTTTGAAGTGATGGGTTTAGAGTAAGCTATAATTTCTAAATCACCCCAAAGAAAAAAACAAAGTGTTGTCGAATTCGGTGAACGGTCAACTTTTCGGTCCATATATTTTCATCCAACGATTTCCAATCGTTTGGTAAAAATATTGTCTAATGACAATTGCATTATGTGCTGGAGTACCATCTTGTTGAAAAAACAAGTTTTCCCAAATATTTAATAGAACATTTTTCAATACTAGTGGTAAATGGATAAAAATAAAATCCAAATATCTTAGGTTTCTATCATAAAAGTAGGGCCCTATTATGGAATATTTTTTTTTTCTTTGAGCTCTTATTGGTCTGTTGTCTTTATTATTATATAATAAAACTAAATTAAAAATAATAGTTACTCACTATAAATAAAAATTTAAATATATATGAATATTTAAATAATGTAATAAGAGGAATAATCAAGATTATCACCAAAGACTGCAAAAATCAAAGATGCTTCATCATGAAAATGTTCTATACAATCGTGCCTTCAGTGTGTCACGGTTTTTGACTTCTAAAAACATCGCTGTTTTGCCGCTATCACCCTATTCACCGGACAAATCATCTCGTGATTTTTTTTTATTCCCCTAGACGGTCGTGAAAGAAACGAATTTTGAGTCTATTAATGACATCCATCGCTGTGATGAGGATAATTTACGACATTCCAGTCGAAGTCTTACAGAATTGTTACAAAAGCTGGATAAAACTTTGGAACCTGTATATAGTTGCGGAAGGAGAGTACTTTGAAGAGGTTCATATCAATATATCTTAATTTTTTAATACTTGAATTTTATGGACTTTACCTTATTACTTATTGATCACATATTATATAAGATTATTCGTTATTCTATCAGTTCAACAAGAATTTCCTTTTTTACCGATGGTAGTGTAGTAGAATTTTGTGAAGCATTTTTGTGATTCGATACAAATAAGAATACATTACATTACCACTATTAATAATCCCAATTTTCGGGAAATGTTTCTGCACCGAATTGGACATAAATATTTTAGTGTTAAAATGGATAAATATTCCGCTATCTTCATTTTGGTTTTTGTTCATTTCAATCTTTTAAAATAAAAATGATATAAATTTACTTTAAAGATGTCAATTAGGTATATTAAGTCAAAGCTTAAAATTATGCATAATTGATTACTTACGACATTTTTACCTTAAGTACTAAATTATTAAAAATCCTGTCCAATAATTCAACTTTATTTTTAGTGATTTTTTTATAATTAAAATAATAATAATAATATCAGTAACAGTAATATTTTACATTACAGAAAAATTTTATATACAGACAAAAATGTATTAGATAAATTTTATTCTATTCATTTATCTAATGAATTGTTCAATGTTTTCCCCGTTATATTCAAGACCAGTGATTCCAAACATGGGTGGAACTGCCCCTTTGTGTGCTTTTTTAGTTTTACAGGGGAAATTTTACTCAATATAATGCTTAAGGAAGCTACTGTGACTTAATTCTACTGTGACTTTCATTTTTATTGTTCATGACTTACTGCAATAAAATGCTTAGGTAACTACATACAATTAAAAGTAATAATGTACCAAATGTAAAATACAGAATTACGCAGGTACATATAATATATATACATACTACAATATCATTAATTATTAGCCAAATGGTAATAAACAAGCTTTTATGTTATCCATAATTATATCAATATCGATAAGCTTTGAGTACGATCTAATAATTTGGTGATGCGGATATTTTCAACAGTTGTAAACCAGTATTCACTACATAAAATTATTCATATAATATACATATAATTATGTTTTACTGTGTGCTTATATTAAAGTTATATTAAAATGCCCAAGAACAAAAAATTTAGAAAATATTCCATCAAATATTTGAAATTTGATTTTATGGCTTTATAGCCAACAAATGAAAAATTACCGTTGTGTCTTATTTGTGAGAAAACATTTAATAATGAAGATATGAAACCTTTAAAAATGAAAGAACACGTCATAAAAAAATGTACAGCTAAAAAATTGTTAATACTTTGACAAATTAAAATATAAATTCGAAAAACAAAATACTGTAATTGGGCCTTTTAATCAAATATTTTTAAACCATGATTAAGGTCTTATTGCATCATACAAAGTGTCTCTCTTAGTTTCAAAGTGTGGAAAACCACAAACTATCGTTAAAAAACTTATTTTACCAGCTGTGAAAGAAATATTATATTGAATGACAAGTTTAAATGTGCCTAACATAATTTTATCTATTCCTCTTAGTAATTAAACTGTGTCATGACGAATCGATAAAATGGCGTAGAATGATGAAATTAAATCGTTTGATGTTTTAAAAAATAAAACATTTTCACAAAAACTTGACGAATCATCCTTAAAGATAACATGATAATTATATTAAGAAACGACAATGCTTTGTTACTTGCGTATATGTAGTATATAAATAAAAATAACAGAAGAAATAATATTCGCAAAATCAGTTATCACGTATACCAAAGGTTAACCATTTTTTAAAGTTGTAAAACATTTTTTTGTAGAAAAGAGTGATCCTGTTTAGATTGTGCGACTGATGGAAAGTCTGCATTGATTAGCCGTCAACGTGGTTTTATTGCTCATTTAAAAAATCTTCATTCATCGTTAACTTTTATTGCTTACACAATAAAGCAGTGAATTACATGAAACAATGCAGTTAATCAAATATGTTATTAATAAAATTAAAGCTAAATCACTGAATGTTCTTTTGTTTCGACAATTATACCGTGAAAATGTTGAAAACTTTGGATGCCTTCTTTTATACATCGAAGTTAGATGACTTTCAAAAGGAAATAATTTGAAATATTCTTACGATTTATTTTAAATTATACTAGAATTTATACAGCCACTTAACAAACAAATCTACAATAGAAAAAAATTCATATCGCGTACCTAGCAGATATTTTTGAAAAATGTAATGAGGTCAACAAACATTTGCAATAAGATAATATTAATTTTATCAATTTTAAGTCCAGTATCATGATGCATTCACTTCAAAATTAAGTTTTTTAAAGATCATCGAGGTTTCAATATTTTTTTGAAATTATTAAGCTTAAAACTAATTTTAAATTCTGACTTATAAATATACTGTGCTAATCTTGAATACCTTAAAGATGATATGATTATTAGATTTAAGGATATTAACAACTTTATTATACCAGAATGAGTATTATATCCATTTTTAGTAGATATACAAATTATCCAATCATTAATTAAAAAAAAAATTACTCGAAATGAAGCACGATGAAGTAGCTAAAAACTATTTTAAACATAATATGAATTATTTTTTAGCTCAAACAAAAAACCTACATACTTACCCTCAACTTAGGAAAGAAGTGTAGTTATTAATTATGGCATTTCCGTCGACCTACTTAGTCGTAAAATGATTTAATGTTGTTTAAAAACTTCTGACAAAATCAAGAAATTGGTTCGACTTATCTGAAAAGGGACATTTCAAACTGATACTAACATCTATTGAACCTATTTATCAATTAATTTTTCTGTAATTATTTAATAGGCAATTTTATATTATATTTGTAAAATTAAAATTTTTTTAATTTAAAAATGTTATAATAAAAATAAAAAAAATGTTATAGAGTTTTAACTTTTAGTTATATGAACTATTTTATTTTTTAATTTTTTTTTTATTTTGTCAGGGGGCAGGGGTTGTGTGAGGTTTTTGAAAATTTAAAAGAAACGCCGAGTAAAAAAAAAAAGGTTGAAATTCACTGTTTTAAACAGAATTTAAGCCTTCTCAAAAATGCAATTGATATTGCCGCTAGGATATGGTCTTCACTAAGAACATCACATGATGCTTATATTTTATTTTTTTTAAGTCACAGGGACTGATAGATGGATTTGCGTAAACCAGAGTTTTTAAATGTCTCCGAAAAAATTCTAATGCTGTTAAAACTAGAGACTGTGCCAGCCAAGGAACAACGTCATAAGTACGAATTTTGTGTTATGTACACATATGATTTAAATATTATCAAACAACTGTTATATGCTTTCTTGCAGTAAGAACATGTCATGTTTTCGACATTCTGTCGCATTTCTAATGAAACTAACAGAATTGAAGTTCATTGGTTATGAAATATAATATCGCCTACCATTAAGTGTTTCATCATAAAAGTACGGACCTAAAAGCTTACCACCGATCAATCCATATCATACATTTATTCCTCAAAGAGTATGAAAATTAATTTCACATGACTATTGTGGGTTCGTTTCATTCTAACATCTATGATTTTCTTTGTTAATTTTGCATTGTTTGTAAATTTTGATTCATCAATCCAAAAATTATCATTCACAGTTAAAATGTAATTTCGAATGAATATGCTATAAATTCCAACCTACTAATAGAATTTCCTGCGTGCAAATGATTTTTTGATTTTTTGCTTTCATTTTAAATTTAAAAGTCACTTTGGAACAATTTAAATATAATTACCTAATGATACATTTAAATTTTTTATATTTCTTGCAATTATTATTGTCTTTTTTATTAATTATTATATTGATATTTTTCAACATCTTAACAATTAATAAAACATATATAGCAGGAAATTCTTTCGTAGAGAGTAGTTAATTATTTCAAGTAAGTCATTTAAAATATAAGTGTGTTACATATTATCATTTTAAATTCAAACTAAATCAGAATCAATTTAAAAAACAATTGAAATAATTAATTTAGTTAATTTTAATTCATGATAACTTACTATTCCCCAAAATTATTTATAGTTTTTCTTCTGAAAAACAGAGGAGATATAGAATATAGACATAATAAGTGTAACGATTTTCCCTTTTACTTTATCTGTTATAGTATGTAGCTTTATGGCATTACGCCAGCTATATCACTCTATTGTCACCCCAGTGACCCTCCATTTTCATTACTGCTACATTGTTTTGGTCAAAAATCACATTGAGAATATCTCAAGATACTATCTACTGAATGAGCTCATATAAAAACTAAAATTGTAAGTGTAATAACTATTTGTTATTCAATTATAATTATTATAATACATAAACATTGAATTTCCTTAAACGATTTCTAGTACAATTTCTAAATTTTGTAAGCTAAAATTAATTTAAACAACAATTAAATGATATTTTCTCTGAGTATTAAATTTCATAATTACCATAATATCAGAGATAATTTATTTTATATAAACTTTTTCTTATTTTATTACATTGAAACTCATAGAATGAGTTGTCATTCTAGTGCAATCAAATGTTGAATTTTGGAATTTATTCTGAAAACTAATAAGTTTATGATATTTAAGAATTTCCTTATTTATAATACATTAAGAAAACCATTTTGATAAAATATTTTAGATTTTTAGAGTCTATAACGTTTAAAAAAAAATCTACTTGAGTAATTATTAATTAGCACATTCAATTTATGTATATTAGTCTCTTAGTTATTTAATTTGAATTAACAATAAATCTAAAAGCAATTATTATTAAAACAAATATCAAATACATTACAAAAAAAATCATCTAGCCATTATAGATATATCAAGATTTTTTAAATAAAGATATACAACAAATATCGGTAAAATATAAATATAAGAGATCGTTATATTTTTGAGTTACGACTTGCATTTTTTTTAACTTATAAGTAATTTTATATAATTCATCTGGTTTTATCCAAGAGGTTATTTCCTTTCTTACATTCAAAATAATTACTTCATGTTATATCTAGTAGGTACTATTTCTCAAGGTAAAAATATTTTGTTTGAAAAAGCGTACTATAGTCTTTTATTCAAATTATATTTGCTTAAATTTATCAATACTACAATAATTTAAATATTCTGTTATAAAAATATAATATTTATTTTTAAATAATACAAATCGTTTTTTGAATAAGTACAAAAAGATATATAATATATATCTAATACATATTATATATATTTATCGCTGAACTGACACGTAAGCAGGATAGAAATAATTTTCATAAAGTAAAACTGGGATTTATGAAATCGAAACAAACGATCTTCAGGAACTTTTATTAATTATGACTATGGTATAACTAAGATTTATAGGTAATTTGACACGAATATATTCAAACAGGTATTCGTTAATAAATCTTAGTATATTGGAAATTATTACAAACAACTTGACCTTGGTTAAGTCGAAAATAATTTTAGCTTTAATTATGTTATAAAAGTACTGACTGCTTAAAGTCTTGTCCTCATGAATAATTTTGGAGTTTTTGGTGAATTTAAATTCTCATAACAATTATTGCATGTGGAAGAAGTTATTATGGATTTTAAAAATGCCTGCTCTGTTTTCTAAAATAAAATATAAAATAAAAAAGAACCGGATAGGCCTCGCTCTGCTGTACACTTGGGGGTGGAGTGCGACTCTTCATAGGATAGGTCATTATAATGGATTTGTATAATTTGAATTCAATGATAGGTATCATTGTATACGAAAAACGATTCTGAACGGAGATGATTTGTTAGTCTAAATTATAATACATTGTTATTTATAAATATTGTTATAAATATATTTTATTTTGAAACGAAAAATTTAGAAAAATTGTCTATAAATAAGTCAAATTATGTCAAAATACTTTGAAAACTAAACCATGTATAGAAAACGTCAATATAAAGATTTAGTGAAAATTGCAAGTTGCTGCGGTTTTTCGTTTTTGAGGTAGACCATTTTAAAAAAAACCGATATCATTTGTCAGTCTAGAATATTATACATTATATTATATTTTACATGTAATTCTATGTCAATATTCGCTGTTCAAACGCTTATAAAAAAAAATTGTGCCTATGGATTTTAATAATTTTTGAATGACATTAAGAACTACTTCTGTGGAATCTTCTATTAAATTTTCAAGTATTTTCTACTTTAATAAAAAAAAAATGTGACTTACGATTATAGATTTTTTTTATCAGTTTAGGAACAAGTTTAGCCAAAAAAATTTTATCATTATTTAAAAAAAAAATACTTAAAAAAATTGAAAATTTCAACTGTCTATAAATAGCTTAATAAAATTTAACGGTGTATAGAGAACGCTAATCTTAACATTTGGTGAAAATTTCAAGTATTTACATCGATTAGTTTTTGAGTTAAAGCAAAATAAAAAATTTGATTATGTCGATATGTTTTTCCCAAAATTTTTTAGGGTTTTTCCCGTCGCATTTAAAAAATATTGAAAATTTTTTACTTTTGACCCCCCAAAGTACCAAATAGATTCACTTTCCTTTCAGAAAAGTTGCTACATAAGGCAATCGAAGCATTTTTACAGCCCCAAATCGTGTCGATAGACACAAAAAAAAAAAAAAAAAAAAAAACACACATCATTGTAAAATCAATACATTCTTCACTCCGTTCAGAATCTAAAAAAACATACATCATTGTAAAATCAATACATTATTCACTCCGTTCAGAATCTAAAAACAATGAACGATTAGAAAAAGTAGTTTCAGAGTCAGGTTTTAACAACCATTCTCATATTAATTTTTACATAAATATATAATATACAGATATTATACATTTATTATATATATATATATATATATATATATTTATAAAGATAACTTATATCAAGTTTTAATATATCTTCTTCTTCTTTTGCTTCGCCTTCCAACTATTTGGGGTCGGCCACCCTTGTCCTACACCTCCACTTTACTCGGTCAATCACATCTCCTCTGCACAAACCGACAGCCGTCATGTCATTCTCCAAAGTCTCCAACCATCTCTTTTTTGGTCTTCCTCTTCCTCTTTTCCCTTCAACGTCCATCTTCATAACCACTCTTACTGCATTCGTTTCTTCTCACCTCATCACATGCCCAAACCATCTCGGTCTATTTTTTCTCATCTTGTCCACAATTGGCGCTACACCAACACTAACTCTCACGTATTCATTCCTTATTCTATCTTTTCTTGTCACTCCACTCAACCATCTAAGCATTCTCATTTCCACGACACTCATTTTTTGTTCTATTCTCCTGTTAACCGCCCAACACATTGAACCATACAGCATAGTTGGTCTCACTACACTTTTATAAAATTTACCTTTCAGCCTAATTGGAATTCTCTTATCACATAACACGCCGGATTCTTCTCTCCATTTCATCCACCCGCACTTAATCCTATGTTTTACATCCATGTCAAATCCCCCCCGTCCTTTTGAACAAAAGATCCTAAATATTTAAAGCTCTCAACTTCACCTATCACATCACCATATATTGTCAGTTGTCTCCTCATTCCTTCAACTTCTTGGTCTCTTTGTCCAAAATCATACTCAATATACTCAGTTTTATTTCTACTAATTCTCAATCCCTTTTCTTTGAGGGCTAACCACCACTCATTTACCCTATTATTGACAACTTCTAGGTTTTCTCCTATCAGAACTATATCATCCGCAAACATTATACACCATGGTATCTCACCCTGTATCTCCTTTGAAACCTCATCCATTACCACTGAGAACAGGTAGGGGCTTAGAGCTGACCCCTGGTGCACACCTATACTGAAACCTTCTGATACTCTACACCGACTCTTGACACTAGTACTCGACCCTTCATACATATCCTGGATCAAATTAACATACATTTTTGAGACATTTTTTCTCATTAATGCCCACCTTAAAACTTCCCTTGGCACCCTGTCACACGCCTTTTCTAAATCTATAAACACCATGGATAGTTTTTTATTATTTTCTCTGTACTTCTCTACTAATTGCCTAATACAAAATAATGGCTCCGTTGTTGATTTTCCTGGCATAGAACCAAACTGGTTTTCTGATATCGACGTCTCACTTCTTATCCTCTTCTCTATAATCTTTTCCCAGATCATCATACTATGACTCATGAGCTTTATTCCTCTATATTTCCCACATTCTTGTATATCTCCTTTTCCTTTAAATATTGGTACAATAAAACTCTTTCTCCAATCTTCTGGCATTTTTCCCTAGTTTTAATATATACAATACATAATTAAAATAAATTAAATGTATTCATTTTAAAGAGGGATTATTTGAAAACTATATCGAAAATCCAATATATTTTATAGAATTTTTGGTGTTTGTCCCACTGTATTGATATACTTATAAAATAATTTGTTGTGAGAAACACAGAAACTAGAATGTTTACGATCTTATCGATTTCGGTCTCGGTTCCGGTCAGGAAAAAAATTACGATTTCAATTCTAATGAATAATAAATATGAGTTTCGGTTCCAATTTTGACTAAACTCGGCTTTAATTCAAACTATTAGTTTCTTTTTATTCTTCTTTTAACAGAACAAGGGATTTTAAATTCTTAAAATAAACACAGATTTCTAATTTCTAAATATTATTAACCTATACATATGTATATGGGTAATTTATCACGATAGGTAATTACCATAATATTTACATAAAAAGGTGTGTTATTTATTTATAATACATCTAAGCATTCATAGGTAAGAAAATACAACGATGGATTGTAAGAATGTATAAAGAAAATGCATACTTCAGAAAAAATATAAAATGTAGAAATTCATTAGAATACCAATATCCGGTTAAGTTTTTACTGTTGTTCAAATCTCACCGAACATTGGAGTATTAAACTATATACAATGTAATTGATCAAAAAAAAATATATTAAAGATTTTTATATTATTCTTTTAGTCGCCCTAAATTTTAATACCCTTCCTTAATTTAGCATGCAGATGATATTTTAATTAATTTATGTTTAACATCTATTGAAAAAAAATTAGGATATTTATGCTGTAAATTTTATTTTCAAAGAATTCCTCACTAAGAATATGTCAAAGTTAGCCGTCATTTTAAAATAATATCATTAAATATTAGGTTTCGATTACTAGAATTGAAATTTTTATTTAAATTACTTCATAATCACATTGATTGTCATCATTTAACGTTTACATTTTGATTTAAGAAATTAATTCGATTTCTATTCTTTATACAGAATAATTATTTCTATTCTCTAGGTTATTATATCCTAAAATATGCTTTTTTATGCAAAATAAATTTTTTCTTGTCAATTTTGTGATTCGTGAATCGTAAAGATTTCTCACTCCCATTTAACTGCATAGACTAGAAACAAATATGTAAAATCATAGAAATCCGACCTCTAGTGATAATATTTTATTGTGTTATATTTTATTAAATAATGGGCGACTCAAAAAGAATGCAAGATTTTAAACTGTTAGAAATCAAATTTATTTACATAAAAACAACAATAAAAAACATATCATTCTCCTTAGAGGAGTTTGAGATTTTAACATGATAAATAATAATAAGCATATGCCCCCCTCCTACAAGTCTTACACGCGATTATTCAGTCAATAAAATTATTTAGCACTCGATCATATATTGCGTCATTAAGTTCGGAGAAAACACGTTGAATTTCTTTTATAAGATCCAACAAATTGCTTAATGTGTTCTGGTAAACTCGAGACTTAGTGTATCCTTATATGAAAAAATTTTATGATATAAAATTACAAGATCAAGATGGGTAAGTTTGGTCACCACGCAACGAAATTAGTTTATCAGAAAATTTCTCATGCAGCAAAGCGATGGTTTCTCTTGCAGTGGGACAAGTTACATCATCTTGTTGAAACCATTCATTTTTTATGTTAAAAATGTATATTTAAACCAAATTATAATTATAAATAAAAAAAATAAAATAAAACTATTAAATTATAACTCATTGTAATTGAAATATTATCAGAACAAACATTGCGAGTATTATTATTACTATTAATATTCGATTTTAACCGAATTTGCTTAAATAAAATGAACTATACAAAATGTACATAAAATGGTCGGACAATTAATTAAAGTACATACAACGGAATTAGTACATTTAGTTAAATGTTAATTTAATTAATCTTTAATAATTAAAGTAATTATTACTCATTGATGTTATCAGTTATTGTTATCAATTATAAAATTTTTAAGATTTCTAAGTTTACTATAATAAGGATATTATAAATTCTGTAATTGCCTGAATATTGATTATTTTGCTATCATAGAAAATTTGAAGACCTGTCACCTAATCAATAATTACCAAAAAAAACAAGAAAAAAAATTCAATTATTATTCGTAATTATTACACTATGAAACATAATATTTTAAATTTATCAACAAGTAGAATAATTAAAAGTCGTATTGTTAAGGTATTGCCTAACTGCAATTTTTACAAAAACAGTTGTAGTAAAATACAAGAATATACCAGTTTAATAACTATCTATCATGAATACTATTTAATTTATTTATGTATAAGAATACTATTGCTATCAGATAATTTGTTTTAATAATACACAAATATTATAATAAATATCCATAGAATTCATGACTTGATTATATGAAGCTACTGTTAAATCATAAAATATGTTAGGTTGAATTAAAAATATTGATGTACCAATCACAAAAAAAAAACCCATAATTATAACTATATCATATTTATACAATTTAAACATTAAGCAACAATATTCACATAATTTTTCTTAATTTCAAATCCTAATTTTCTGTATCAAATATATTCAAAATTTACCGATGAAATATAATGTACTCTGTAAAAATATACAATAAAATTTACATACCTATTTATGATTTGAATTATACTTGTATATTTAGATATGTTTTAGTATAAAACTAATGTACGTAATATTATAACTAGGGCCCGGATTTATATGCAATAAAAATCGATAAAATATGCAGATTCACATCATAAATATGCAAAAAATATGCAAAATTAATTTTTTTTACAAATTAACAATACATTATGTATACAAATTGTTTATTAATAAAAAAAATTTTAAATAACATTTTTAATGACATTGTGTAAGTATAAAAGTATTATAAATTAATTAAAGTATTACTATTTATATTAAATTATTATTATTGGACGAGTACCAGCATGAAGTAATAAATATGGATTTCAAGTTTTCGAATTGAAAACTCCTACGATTATCTCGAAGCATACTTTTCTACTTGGAAAAACTTCTTTCCACGTCACAAGATACAATTGGTGCATATTTAAAACTTGATAAATCTCCAACTGACAGTTCCTCGTCTTCATCACATTCAGTTACCTCGCCGTTGATTATACCATCGATTTTTTTCAATGTAGAATATCCACGATTTCTTGACAACACATTTGTAAATTTAGATCTAGCGAAATCTATTCCTGGCCCTCTTTCTTCGAATTTAAATTTAATATTTTCTATGAGCAATAAACTATTTCTTAAAGTAACATTCGATTTCTCTAGTTTTGTTATTGTATCTATTAAACACTGAAAGTGTGTTGTAATAACGGCGAGCTCATTTTTTAACTCTTTATTATGAAATAAACTACGTGCGTTTTCAATACACTTCGCTTCATTTTGGTTTAAAGCATTAATAACACATTTTACCTCATTGAAATATTTCCCATAATAAATTGCTGCTTCAAGCCATGTACCCCAACGAGTTAAAATTGGTTGTGGAGGTAAACTCAAATTGGGATACATTTCTTTGAAAGTATTTGCACGTGAAGGAGCTTTTAAAAATATCTTTTTAGTATTTGAAATTAATCGATCGACATTTTGATATTTTTCTCTTATGACTTCAGCTACTCTGTGTAGTCCATGAGCCATGCACGTTACATGAATTAATTTAGGGTAAAATACTTTAAGAGCTTCGCCAGATTTAACCATGTACGGAGCAGCATCTGTTACATACAATAATACTTTTTCATGAAATATTTTTTGGGGCCATAAAATGTTCATGGAGTCATTAAATAATTGGGAAATTGTTTGAAAATTTGCCTTTTGTAATTGCTCAACCGTTAAAACAATTGGTTTTGTACATTCTTCAGATGATAATTTCCCAATTATGACACTAGCAACATATCGTCCCTGTACATCAATTGTCTCATCAATAGAAACCCAAATTGGATTGTTTCCTATTTCATTCCTAATTTTACATAAAACTTCATCATAGCATAAAGGTGAATAGTTCTTTCGGAGGGTAGATTCATCTGGTAATTTGAGTTTTAGATATTTTTCAAAAAACAATTTAAACTGTGGATTGTTTAATTTAAAAAGGGAAATATCGTTAGCCACCATAAAATTACATAAATCTTTGTTAAACTCATTTGTATTTTGATTATTAGTTCTGACCTGATTAAATGTTTTTTTTTTATGAAAGGTTGAGTGGTCTTTTCTTCTTTCAATCTGTGATTCGATATATGTTTTGCAGTTTCTAAATGTTGTACTACTTGAAACTTTCTGTTACATGACACATTTACACAACAAAAATTGCAAAATAAAATATTTCCGTCTGTTTTAAATATGTTTGGATATTCATTTACGTACCGGGAAGCATTATTTACTTTAGGCATTATATAAAAATAAAAGTCGCAAGTTAGATTTTTTAAACAAAATATACCGTACACTGTACACTGCGCACGATAAAGACCATACTAAAACTAAATTCTGTGTCACTCAATATGTATTACACAGTATACTATACTGTTATCTAATGTGGACGTATTTGGATAATAATAAATTTACTGCTAGAAAATCCAATATTTGTCGTTATTCGTCGGCCGTCGATAACGATGATGTTGATTGACGATCACTTATCGATGTATAATGTGTTATTTACAATCGACAGTAGGTATCTTTACAGACGTAAATACTATGAATTGTAGAATATGCAACATTTATGCAACTATCAATAAATATGCAATAAATATGCATTTTCATTCAAATATGCAAAAATATGCAAAAAAAAAATTGAACCATAGAATCTACACTTTACGAAACGTCAACATTTATAATCAAAATTATTCTAGGTGAATTGTAGAAGAACATGCATTTGCATATAAATCCGGGCCCTAATTATAACAATAATTTCCAAAGGGTTATTTTAAAATAAAACGGGGGATATAAACCTCGCCAGAGAAAGTGTATTGATACCAATATAATAAGTAAATAGTCGTTTAATGATATATAAAATGTTGAAGACTGCCATTAAAAATAAATGTATAAAATCATGTTTCCTTAGTATATTGCTCCCTATAACTGTAATATCCTTTCTACGTACAGAACATTTTTTGAGTTCTCTTGTTAAAATTATTTATTTATTTTTTTAGTGGAGATTATAATATAAAGAACACTCAATGGGGTTGTCGAGTCAAGAACCCTAGAGGTTGTATGTATCAACATATTAAACAAAATACCAGATAATTATATTAATAAGATAAATTATATTTCCAACATATTAGCCAAATCATCAAATCAACAACCTCATATTTTTAGATTTTTTTACATCTATCATACCCTGACATATAGAATACTTAATTATAAACTTAGAAGACTCAACATGTGATCATAGTAAAAAAAAAAGAACCGGATGGGCCTCGCTCTGCTGTACAGTTGGGGTTGGAGTGCACCTAGTTTATAGGATAAGTCATTATTACAATGGATTTGTTAAATTTGAATGCAATGATAGATATCATTGTATACGAATAACGATTCTGAACGGAGTTAATATGTTTGTCTAGGATATAATACATTGTTATTTATAAATATTGTAAAAAGTATATTTTATTTTGTAACGATAAATATATTTTTTAATTAGGATGGGTTGGCAGTTGCATACAGCGACATAGTTAGTCAGTCTAGAATATTAAGTACATATTATATTATATTTTACATGTAATTTTATGTCAATATTCGCTGTTCAAACGCTTATAAAAAAAAATGGGCCTATGGATTTTAATAATTTTTGAATAACATTAAGAACTACTTTTGTGGAAACTTCTATTAAATTTTCAAGTATTTTGTACGAGCCAAATTTTTTTTATCACCGATTATAAAAATAAAATGTAAAAAAATCGAATATTTTAAATGCCTAACAGTGGCTTAAAAATCAATATTATATTTTGAAAAAAGTATGATATAAAAGAAATACCAATCTCAACAACTGGTAGAAATTTCAAAAATCTGGGACTTATACTTTTTGAATTATAACAAATATTTAAAATCGTTTGATTTTATGCAATTTCGTAAATATTTAAATTTCAAACAGTCATAAAATTTTTTCCTCTTAGTAGGGTATAATTTTTTTTTTAAGATTTTTGAAGAGTAGCTTATAGATAACCTAGTGTAAAAATTTGGCACCTTAAGTATGAACAGAAAAAATTGTATGAATTTTTATCTACAAAATAGCTTGCAAATTTTCGCAATTTTTACATATTTCGTATAAATTGGAACTTTGAGCACTTATAAAAAAAAATTGTGACTTACGATTTTAGATTTTTTTTTATCAGTTTAGGAACAACTTATAAGAAACCTTGTAATAAATTTTCAAGATTTTCTGGCCGGCCAAAAAAATTTTATCGTTATTTTTAAAAAAAATAATTAAAAAAATTGAAAATTTCAATTGTCTATAAATCGCTCAATAAAAGTAAAAATACTTTGAACATTTATCGATGTATAGATAACACTAATCTTAACGTTTGGTGAAAATTTCAAGTATTTACATCGATTAGTTTTTGAGCTATAGCAAAATAAAAAATTTGATTTTGTCGAAAACTGGTTTTGCGTAAAAATTCCCGTTTTTCCCTTTTTTTTTTAGAGGTTTTCGCGTCGCATTTAAAAAATATTGAAAATTTTTTACTTTTGACCCCCCTAAGTACCAACTAGATTCACTTTCCTTTCAGAAAATTTGCTTTATAAGCAAATCGAATCATTTTTACTGCCAAAAAAGGTGTCGTCAGAAATTCAGATCATTAAAATTACGAACAATACAATGATTTCAGTCCGTAAACCTCTATTTCATAGCCTCTTCTCTATGGTACATCATAAATAACACTCTCCACAAAAAAATCCAAACTGTTGAATTACAAGCCACAGAATATCACATTTAATTTCACAATAAATTGCAAAACATCAAAATTTTCGTATTTTTTATCTATCGTTACAAATTTCTTGATAATCCTATTTATCGATTCAAAAGGAATTGTTTTTGAGTTATTTTAAATTTTATTAAATAAAAAAATAAACTAATTCTAATAATAGACTAATTTATTAGATGTTTAGGTTATATCACTGAATAGCCTCCCTTACAATGATCTTCTGTTGTCTATATTTTAGTTTTACAATATTTGTTTTCATTTGTTTATTCCGTATAGTTAAATAGATAATGTTAATTTCTTATAAAATAAAGTAACTTTGTTGAGATAGCTATGATAAGTATATAAAAAAGTTATAGGAAAAATAATTGCATTCTAATAAAATACTTTTTGATCGCATGGTACGTATATTATAAACAAATTAGTAATAAAAACTACATTATTTAATTATTACCATTATAATTATTTAGTGTTGTTCAACTTGTTTCACATACTGAGAAAATAAAAAAATAACCTATCAATATTGGTTCTTTATTTCATTTACCAATGAAACATGATGTAAAATTCTTCCAAGTTCACAGGTGTTATAATAAAGGAAAAATATTATATCATTACGAATTTTCTCGTCATTGTTACTTTTAGTAAATAACTTAATTTTAATTATTCCGGAATACAAATCAATGTGATTTTTTATTTCTTAGATGGTATGAGAATATTTCTTACGTATAATTGTTTTTAAATCTCAATACATTTATGTACCTCGTGTTGGACCGTCTGCCGATACTTTTGGCTGCCGCGCGTACACGCCCTCCCAAGTGAGACGGCCACATACGTCGCCGCGGCCAGTTATCGCATTCACGACATACATATACATATATATATATATATATATATATATATATATATATATATATATATATATATATATATACTATATGTATATATACACCTAAATTAATATTGCGATAATGCTGAGAAACGCACGCGCTATATTATTATGCATATTGTGAGTCACACGTGAACGTGTGTGTATGCTTGTGTGAGAGCTTCTTATACGTATGTATGTATGTGTTGTAATAATAATAAAACGGTAGTATAAGAATTGGCTGCCGCCTCACGCGAACTTCGCGCCGCAGACACGAGACGCACAGTGGTATTAAATTTGGCCATCATCCCGCTAAATCTCTTTATTTTTATACGGCCGATATAAAAAAAATAAAAAAAATTCGCAATTTTTATTTTCGTTATTTACCTTTAGTTTTCGCATGGTTTGCCGTTGTCGCCGTCGTCCGTCGTGCCCAGCGCAATCCGTTTACGGAAATCCACACGCACATCGTTACACCACGTCGGCTATTAAAATATATCCATTAGCTATGCGCGCGCGCGAGCGCGCCCTCACACCGGTAGCGACCGTTCAAATAAATGATGGCAAAAAAACAAAACGTTTAGTTTTCGAACGATATCAATTGGGCGTGGACGCCAGTATTATTATTAATTAACTCACGTGCACCGCGACTGACGATTGTTAATGCGGGTTATGGGATATAATGGCAAAAACTAAAAAAAATAGTTCGATAAAAAAAAAAATATAAAAAAAAAAAAACGAACACACGAGTCTAACGGAAAAAAAAACTCACGCAATTATTACCCGCGTCCGGTGGCGGTCGTAGCGGCACTGCACTCTTTCGGGACTTGCGCTTCGCACCGCGGCTCCGTGGACAATCGCAAATACAACGCGCGTAACCGTGGTTACCGCGGTAGCAGTGGCGGTGGTGCTCAACGGTTGATGTAGCGGAGCGCATATTTCTCCTTTTTTTTTTTTTTTTTATATATATTCCTTTTTTTTCTCTCATTTTTATTATACACATATTATACCGAGTTCGCAAACGGGAAAAAAATTTATAAAGAAAAAAAAATGCAAGCACGTCTGAACTGCGGCTGTGGCGACGGAGTTCATTTATACTATGTAAAGGTATATTTTTGCTGTTATATAATTATACCGTTTATACAGTTCAATTTTCAACGCATGTCTAATTGTCTGTTCACGTCCCGTTATTATTTACCTTTTTCCATTCACGATCCCTTTGAACATCACCGTATTACGCAATATTTAGCAGCCACCAGTTTCAGATCAAAGTTTACCGACATCACAGCTCTCTACATACGCGGTTTATTTTTAACACTTTTTTGATTTTTTCTTCACCATTATCTTTTCGGAGTGTAAATGAAAATGGACAGGTTCGACTAACATTACCGTACACTATTCACCACCACCGCTGCATCACACCACAACTCATATGCACCAATCAAGTTGAATGTCATGATGGTCAGCATTACATTTTGGAGTAAAGTTTACGATCGTGCAAAAACTGTTTGCAAAAGCACTGCTGTCAAATGATCTAGATATTGTCTGACTACACTCATTTTTTTTTTTTTTTTTATTTCCTTTTACGATGTACCACACCGATCTTATTGAAGATAAATTTTTGATCAAATATTTTTATAACAATAAATTATTTAATATTATTTCTTTATATATATATATATATATATATATATATATATATATATTAATTAACCTCCGGAGAAAACTAAAAATTAGTATAATGGTTGTTGCAAACATAACTTGGAGACCCGAGGTGGGCAATTCCAGTAAGTAATGGCGCAAGGAAAGTTATAACTCGGAGTGGAAATCAACACCACAATAGCCCCTTAATGGTTCCAGTAACTTATATAGTAAAGATAAAACGGAAGAATTTGAAAACACAGGGCCTTTATTAATAGGGGTATACGTAAGGATAACCATCCAACTTATAAGAATAACTAGGTTCCGAAACATAACACAGCAAAGCCTTATATTTAAATAAATTGCAAAACTTTAGTTTAGAAACATGGAATGTACGAATGAAATTTGCTTCAAAATCAATGACGATAGTAGCATCTGTGCTACATAGATATGTGTGCGAAATAATAATTATACAAGAGATCAAATGGACAAATGTAGGGAACATCAGAATTTGTGATGCAACTATATTCTATATTTGTGGTCAAATCTATGAACATAGAGTAGGATTCATAGTACCAACAACATTTTACCGTGTCTGAAAAAATTCATAATGCATAGCGAATGAATGTGCCAACTACAGGTGAAGTGTAAATGAGGAGATATTGCATTAATAAATTGTCATGCTGAAGATAATGTGGAGCAAACTAAGGAAGAGTTTTACGTCCAACTAGAAAGAGTTTATGGCATTATACCTCATAGGACTAGAAAGATAATAATAGAAGAACTTAATGCGAAATTCGGTAAGGAACAAGCATTTAAACCTACAACTGGGGACCATGGCCTACATGAAATATCCAACGATAATAGGAAAAAACTAATCTCATTTGCGAAGTCAAAAAATATGACTATTAATAGTTAATAGTTCCTTTACAAATAAATAAATAAACAAACCGGAGTGTAAAATTATGACCAAACAAAACACCAGATAGACCATGTTGTGGTGAATGAACAATTCAAACAAAGTGTAACAAAATGTAAGAAGTTATAGGGGAGTGATTGGCCGTTCAAATAATTTTCTAGTCAAAGTCCAATTGCATATAACACCAACCATCAAGTTAACCAAAAGAGAAAAATGTCCTAGAAGTTCGATATAAACAAATGGAAGGAAGATTATATAGCTAATGAATACAGAAAATGATTTAAAGATAAGGTGAACGACATAAATATATAATATTAAAAACACTGAACACAATTAGAAAAAACGATTAAAAAAATGGCAAAATAAAAAGTCGGTATGGTAAACAACAAAAAGACCAAACAATGGATCAATGAAAACTGCAAAAAAGCAATACATGAAAGAGATAAATCAAAATCCTAGGTGATTATGAAAAGAAGTAAAGAAAATAAAAAAAAACTAGGAAATAAAGATAAATTAAAAAAGTAATAAAAAGAGAGAAAAAAAAGAGTGGAAAAAATAATGGATTGAAGCAATGGAGAAGTCTTATAAAGACTTCAGAATGTTTTGCAGAAAGCCAATGAAATTAGATAAATCAAAATCGGCAATTATGAAAATTGAGAATAACGAATTGATAACCGACGAATAATCCATTGCTGTAGAATTCAAGAGTATTTTGCAAGAAATAATTGTCCAACAAAAATAGAGGATCAAGAAAAGGATAATACTGTATTCAAAACTGTAAAACAATACCAATGCATACCCTGAAAGGAAGACATTAAAGAAGCTAAATATATTCTAATGAATAACAAAGCTCCAGGCAAGGACATGATAGGGGATGAACTATTAAAAAAGGGAGGAGAACTGATTGTTAATGAGATGTAAAAACTAATTAAGAAAATAAGGTAACATGAACAGATACCAGAAGAATGGAAGATAAAATAATACTTCCTATATATAAAAAAGATGACCCAGAAGACTGCCCTAATTATAGGAGTATATCATTACTCAATGCAGTATATCAAATATTATCAATTATTATTTTCAATAGACTGAAACCATATTTAAAAAAAAAAATAGTAAGTGAATACCAGTGCGAATTTAAATCAGGAAAATCTACAGTTGACCATGTGTATACGCTGAGACAATTAATAGAAAATTATTATGATTACAATAATCCATTAAAAATACTATTTATAGATTTTAAGCAGGCATATAATTCCATCGAGAGAAAAACACTACAAAACATCACTCCGTTCAGAATCTAAATGCATGAAAAAATTCGTTTAACCATTGAAATGGTGAAAAAATGCATTGATTGATTAAAATGTAAAATTTAAAAAGAATTTTTCAAAAGAATTCGATGTAACAGTAAATCACTGTCACTGATGCTGTTTAATATTTCTCTAGAGAAAGTTGTCTGGAAGATTCAAAAACAGTAAATGGTGTTAGTTTCAAAGGAAAAACACATACATTAATAGCCCACGCAGGTGAAGTAATGATACTTGAATCAAATAAAGATAACATAAAACATATTTAGAAGCATAGGCGTGCGCAGACTTTGACCGCAGGGGGGCCCTTAAAAATTTTTCAAATATTCTTGTACTAATGAATACTGGTATAATTAAATATTTAATTGTTAATTTTATAAAGTACTTATTTAATTCAATAGGTATACAAATATAAAAACTTATACAAATAAAATATAAAGGTATTAAAATACATAAAAATAATAATAATAATACATAATTACAGGGCTTGAAACCGAAATTTTTTTTTTCGATTTCGATTTCGGTTTCTGATACCGGTATTTAAATAAATAAATAAATAAATAAAAGAGATGGTTGGAGACTTTAGAGAACGACATGAGGGCTGTCGGTGTGTGCAGAGGAGATGTGATTGACCGAGTAAAGTGTAGGTGTAGGACTAGGGTGGCCGACCCCAAATAGTTGGGAGGAAGGCGAAGTAGAAGAAGAAGAAGAAGAATTTTATTTATTATTAAATATTTAAATTGTAAATAAAATATTCATTAGAATATAATTAATATATATGTATGTATACATTAAACAAAATTACTATATTATAAAATTGTTAATAGAAGTATTTTTTATATTTTTCATTTGGCCTGACCTAATAAAAGTGTTTAGTTCGCCTATGTGTCCTGTAGCCTGTAAAAAAAAACCCGAATCAAATTGAAGATCATGCGTTCGAAATTTTTCCTGTTACCTTTAAAATTGAACACACGGTATCAGTTAGTAATTTGTTAGTGAACTTAGTTAACTTTAGTTAACTTCCCGTAACCCGTCTATGTAATCAATAATCATAAACACAATTTCAAAAAAATAATATAAAATCGTATTTATACTTCGTGGAATAATATTCTTGGGTTATTCTAATTAAAACTTCTGCAGTGACCTATCTTTGATTTTTATTTTTCTACAAATATGTTACGAAAAATAATTGTTTATAATTTTAACCATTTTCGTATAGATATTCATATAATTAAAAAGTTAAAGGGGGAGGGGGGTTTGAACACCCAAAACCCCCTCGTGTGTACGCCACTACTTCAGTATCTAGTAGATGTTTTAATTTCTGTTTTTGATATCGTTATTTTTTTTCTGATTTCGATTTCGATTGTTGATATCGGTATTCACTTTTTTCGATTTCGATTTCGGTTTCGATTTCGATATCGGTTTTTAACGGTTTTAACCGGTATTCAAAATCGGTATTCAATACCGGTTTCAAGCCCTACATAATTATAATAAATTACCATAATAAAATATATACCATACATTTATTCATTTATTCATTCACTAATAAAATATATTAAACATATAAAATAACACAGATAGATTAGGTTAAAGAAAATACAACTTTTTGTTTTAACAAATAAATATATAATCACTAATTTTAACTCTTGTACTAACATTCAACAATTATATACCATATATTTACTTTCCAACATAATTAAAGTATTTATTAATAAAATCCATCAACTATATTAAATACATAGAACTCAAATCAATTAGGTTAAAACAAAACAAAAAAAGAACCGGATGGGCCTCGCTCTGCTGTACAGTTAGGGGTGGAGTGCACCTCGCTTATAGGACAAGTCATTATTATAATGGATTTGTTAAACTTGAATGCAATGATAGATATCATTGTATACGAATAACGATTCTGAACGGAGTTCATATGTTTGTCTAGGATATAATACATTGTTATTTATAAACATTGTAAAAAGTATATTTTATTTTGAAACGATAAATATATTTTTCAATTAGGATGGGTTGGCAGTTGCATACAGCGATATAGTTTGTCAGTCTAGAACATTCTACATTATATTATATTTTACATGTAATTTTTTGTCAATATTCGCTGTTCAAACGCTTATAAAAAAAATTGTGCCTATGGATTTTAATAATTTTTGAATGACTTTAAGAACTACTTCTGTGGAATCTTCTATTAAATTTTCAAGTATTTTGTACGAGCCAAATTTTTTTATCACCGATTATAAAAAAAAAAATGTAAAAAAATCGAATATTTTAAATGCCTACAAGTGGCTTAAAAATCAATATAATATTTTGAAAAAAATATGACATAAAGGAAATACCAATCTTAACAACTGGTAGGAATTTCAAAATTCTGCGACTTATACTTTTTGAATTATAAAAAATATTTAAAATCGTTTGAGAATAAATCGCTATTTTATGCAATTTCGTAAATATTTAAATTTCAAACAGTCATAAAATTTTTTCCTCTAATTCCGGTAGAAATTTTTTTAAAGATTTTTGAAGAGTAGCTTATAGATAACCTAGTGTTAAAATTTTGAACCTTAAGTATAAACAGAAAAAATTTTATGAATTTTTATCTACAAAATAACTTGCAAATTATCGTGATTTTTACATATTTCGTATAAATTGGAACTTTGAGCACTTATAAAAAAAAATTGTGACTTACGATTTTAGATTTTTTTTTATCAGTTAAGGAACAACTTATAAGAAACCTTGTATACGAATAACGATTCTGAACGGAGTTCATATGTTTGTCTAGGATATAATACATTGTTATTTATAAACATTGTAAAAAGTATATTTTATTTTGAAACGATAAATATATTTTTCAATTAGGATGGGTTGGCAGTTGCATACAGCGATATCATTTGTCAGTCTAGAATATTATACATTATATTATATTTTACATGTAATTCTATGTCAATATTCGCTGTTCAAACGCTTATAAAAAAAAATTGTGCCTATGGATTTTAATAATTTTTGAATGACATTAAGAACTACTTCTGTGGAATCTTCTATTAAATTTTCAAGTATTTTCTACTTTTATAAAAAAAAATTGTGACTTACGATTATAGATTTTTTTTATCAGTTTAGGAACAACTTTTAAGAAACCTTGTATTTCTGGGCAGCCAAAAAAATTTTATCGTTATTTAAAAAAAAAATACTTAAAAAAATTGAAAATTTCAATTGTCTATAAATAGCCTAATAAAAGTCAAAATACTTTGAAAATGTAATGGTGTATAGAGAACGCTAATCTAAACATTTGGTGAAAATTTCAAGTATTTACATCGATTAGTTTTGAGTTATAGCAAAATAAAAAATTTGATTATGTCGAAAACTGGTTTTGCGTAAAAATTCCCGTTTTAAAAAATTTTTACTGCCCCAAATCGTGTCGACAGACACAAAAAAAAAAAAAAAAACACACATCATTGTAAAATCAATACATTCTTCACTCCGTTCAGAATCTAAAATGGTAATTTGAAATTCAGTTTGTATAATTTTTGTTAAATTATACATTTTAAATCAAAATGTCAATGAACATCAATAATAATACCTTCTTCAGATGTTGCTGAGTTGTCAGGATTGATATTTCTTAAAATTTACAATCTTAATATAGGTACACAAAATAAACCAATTAAATAATTAAAATACATACATTCTTCAACATTTAATTCTTGAATATCTTCAGCTTCTGTTTGAAGAACTTTTTTTTGCAAAACATTTGTATTTACAATACTTGGATCAGTTGGCTCTAAAAATAAATAATAATAATGTAAGTATCATTATGTCAAAATATTATTAACTTATCAGTAATCATAATCGTTTATGGTGTTTAAATATTCAATACAATGTAGTCTATAATTACTTAGCAGTACTGGACTTCATTTTTTTTTTAAAAAAATGCTGTTATTTTAGGTGCTTCCCTTTTATTTGATGTAATTGGCGTAGAACTCATTGTAAACAATAAAAATATTAAAAATTAAAATAATAAAAGTAAAAAAAGAACCGGATGGGCCTCGCTCTGCTGTACAGTTAGGGGTGGAGTGCACCTCGCTTATAGGATAGGTCATTATTATAATGGATTTGTTAAATTTGAATGCAATGATAGATATCATTGTATACGAATAACGATTCTGAACGGAGTTCATATGTTAGTCTAGAATATAATACAATATTATTTATAAATATTATATAAGTATATTTTATTTTTAAACGAAAAATTTAGAAAAACCGAAAATTTAAATTGTCTATAAATAAGTCAAAATATGTCAAAATACTTTGAAATCTTAACCATGTATAGAGAACGTCAATATAAAGATTTGGTGAAAATTTCAAGTTGTTGCGGTTTTTCATTTTTGAGTTAGAGCATTTTAAAAAAACCGATATCTTTGTCAGTCTAGAATATTATACAGTATATTATATTTTACATGTAATTTTTTGTCAATATTCGCTGTTCAAACGCTTATAAAAAAAAATTGTGCCTATGGATTTTAATAATTTTTGAATGACTTTAAGAACTACTTCTGTGGAATCTTCTATTAAATTTTCAAGTATTTTGTACGAGCCAAATTTTTTTTATCACCGATTATAAAAAAAAAATGTATAAAAATCGAATATTTTAAATGCCTATAAGTGGCTTAAAAATCAATATAATATTTTGAAAAAAATATGACATAAAGGAAATACCAATCTTAACAGCTTGTAGAAATTTCAAAAATCTGCGACTTATACTTTTTGAATTATAAAAAATATTTAAAATCGTTTGAGAATAAATCGCTATTTTATGCAATTTCGTAAATATTTAAATTTCAAACAGTCATAAAATTTTTTCCTCTAATTCCGGTAGAAATTTTTTTAAAGATTTTTGAAGAGTAGCTTATACATAACCTCGTGTTAAAATTTTGAACCTAAAGTATGAACAGAAAAAATTTTATGAATTTTTAACTACAAAAAAACTTGCAAATTATCGTGATTTTTACATATTTCGTATAAATTGTAAATTTGAGCACTTATAAAAAAAAATTGTGACTTACGATTTTAGATTTTTTTTTATCAGTTAAGGAACAACTTATAAGAAACCTTGTATCAAATTTTCAAGATTTTCTAGCCAGCCAAAAAAATTTTATCGTTATTTAAAAAAAAAATACTTAAAAATATTGAAAATTTCAATTGTCTATAAATAGCTTAATAAAAGTCAAAATACTTTGAAAATTTAATGGTGTATAGAGAACGCTAATCTAAACATTTGGTGAAAATTTCAAGTATATACATCGATTAGTTTTTGAGTTATAGCAAAATAAAAAATTTGATTATGTCGAAAACTGGTTTTGCGTAAAAACTCCCGTTTTTCCCAAATTTTTTTATGGTTTTTCCCGTCGCATTTAAAAAATATTGGAAATTTTTAACTTTTGACCCCCCAAAGTACCAAATAGATTCACTTTCCTTTCAGAAAAGTTGCTACATAAGGCAATCGAAGCATTTTTACTGCCCCAAAACGTGTCGACAGACACAAAAAAAAAAAAAAAAAAAAAAAACACACATCATTGTAAAATCAATACATTCTTCACTCCGTTCAGAATCTAAAATACACGAAATATCAAATAATTTAAAATTTAAACGGCAGTTGTTGCATGAGTATCATGACGTTTATTATATTATCATTTATCATGTTTGTTATCACTATTCACTATCTTATTACGATTATACAACAATGAAGAACGTTTTGTAATGTTCCGTACATGAAACGAAAGCACTATAAATTAATAAAACTGCAACACTGAATCTCGATTACAACAAAAATATTATAAAATTTAAAATTTAAAATTTAAAAATGTTCGCTGTCTAGTATAATATAGATATCTATGCATTTATTAAAGAAAAGGCCTGAGGCCGCAGGTGGAGCCGCGGCCCAACCGCCCCCCCCCCCGTGCGCACGTCTATGTTTAAAAGCTTATAACTATAATACAGGATATGTAACTAATGATAAATCAATGGAAAATTTAAACATATGGTATTTACGAGAAGTAATTAATTGAATTAAAACAGCATTTTTGAGATTGAAAATTATTTTTTTAAAAAAAGTATTTTATATTTCCAAATATAAAAATACTATTAGTCAATTAATTTCCGAATGGTTCTTATTATTATGTTTATTGTACAAAATCTAACATATGTTGCACAAGTTTACAATTATTCATTATTTTATCCACATTCCACACGTATCGTTTGAATGTTTGGGTACACACGAATTGCGTACCGAAACAGGTAAACGAACCTTTTTGAACGAATTGCATCCCGGACGCAATTCGTGTTACCTTTTCATCAACGGTTAATTATTGTAAGTGGTTCCTAAAGTGATATTGCCATAACAAAGATATGCATTCAGCATTTATTCGTTAAAAAGCTCTGCAGTTTTTATTTGTACACCTCCATCTAATATCTCCATTTGAATAATTTTTGTGACAACCAAATTTAAAATCATTAACAACTTTAAATGTTTCACATTTTTCACTTAACATTGTTGACATAATCAGTTCATTTTCCATTGTAATAAAAAGTTTTAACTAAAAATATTATCAATAATTAAATTTAATATTGAACACAGTGCATATGATCGCATACAACTCCGAAATAATGTAGGAATTGAATTCTGGTGTCACTAATTTTATTTGTTATATCTGATTTGATCTAATCACTGCATTGGTGTTAACATTATACATTATGCTGTATAGTGTACCTATACTATATTATCTTATAGTATAGTGTCTCGGTTGTCTCTAATATTTTTATCGAAAATATCTATAAGGCAGGAGCTATATACGTCGTGTTCCGCCACGTTGTCCATCGAACTAAAAATGCATTGGTTTATTTTTTATAAACGCCGTGGAATACGCAGCGTTTGAAATGTGGTGAATACACTATGTATAGCTCCGGCATAAAAGTACAAACCACTAAAAACAAGTTTTCATATAACATTATTATTTTAATGATAAATATTTAATTATTATTATTGTTATTTTTTTTTTAACTTAAAAAATATCAAAATCAAAAATAAATTTGAAAACCACTGGAAAGCTCAAAAAAAATGTTAACTTAAAAGGTGACACAAATTGCGTCCGGGACACAATTCGTTCAATAAGGTTCGTCTACCTGTTTTGGTACGCAATTCGTGTGCACCGGAAAGTTTAATGCATACTTTTGTACATATTAATTTTATAATCAAATTGAAATATTTATTAATATTAATGATGTATAAAAGAGAGAGGTCTTCTGGAGTTAATTTCCTAAATTAATTTTTACTCAAGTAACATCCCACATAGCATTTTCTAATGTTTAAATTTGTATAAACATTGAGATTGAATTGAATTTTAAAGGTTCTAAAAATAAGATTTAATAAAACTAGGTGGAATATTTGATTTTAAACATTTAAAATGGAATATTTTTCAATGTTACATAAATATTTAATTTAGTATAAATTATAAATATTGAAAAGTTAATTTTTATTAAATGCTCAATAAACGTACAATGACTAACATTAAAATAGAATATAATAAATAATGATTATTAAGCCTAACTATATAAATATTTATAGTAGGTTACCAAGTTAAGACTGTATATACATCAAACAAAAATTGTGCTTTAAATGCATCTAATAAATACATTTATTTATTTATTTTATATTACCTTCAATTTATATAAAGACCCCATATCATTATTACGAAGTATTTAAATTAATTAAAATGTATAATAAAAATAGAAATTTCATAAAATGTACACATAATTACAAATTAATTATAATTTTATTGTTCTGTGTAATATTTTATTAAAATATAATAAAAAATAATAAAAATTAGTAAGAAATCTTAAATTACACATATAAAATAAATCTTCCTAATATATATAGACAGTAAAAAATATTATAAAAAAAAAAATACAATATTTTAGTTGTACACTATGAATACAGTTAAAATAAAAACTTAAATTAAAACATTTATGGAATAACTTATTCTAGTCATTTAACTTAATTATGATGAGTATAAGATCACATATTTCATAATAGAATTTAGAATAAATATTAATTTATAAATTATAATACTATCAAGTAAACTTAAAGTAATGATGTTCAGAAACTTTACAATTTATTTTAATGTGTGAATTAGTGAAAATGCAATTGTTTTATTATTTAATTTTAAAACCATACATTTATTATTAATATTTTCAACAGGCCAGCTATTTAAAACATTGCTCAAATTATCAACTAATGAGATACCTAGTTTTTATGCTATCAATAAGTTTTTTATAAAAAGGTAACTTAGTTAAAAAACTATACCCCAAGATAAATACTTTGTCCTTGGTTTTATATATATTAATTATTTTAACAATACTACCGTCAATTGTTTGTACAAATGAATCACTTTCATGATTTATTTTAATTTCAAAATGATTAAAAATCATTGTTTTATATTGAATACCTGAAAACGGAATGAGTTCTTCAATTAAAGGTCCATCGGTGTGATTATTTTTAAATGTGAACGAATTATTGCAATTATTTCTATTTACGTCAGATTTCAATCTATAAGCAGTGCGTTCATTGTACCGTTTTACCGCTTGTTGTAATGGTTGATGGCTTTTTCTTATATATTTTTTGAGGACCATCATATGGTTTTCAAAGGGGAATGCGCTATCATATGATATTATATTATTGATCGATGACAAAATATTTTAATACGGCTTTAAAAATCAAATATTTCAGATAATAGTCCATCCATGTAAATTTAAACGGACAACAAATATTGTCTCAATATGCATGCACAATAACAACATACGACTATAATAATATAAAACATAACTAGACCTACTATCTTAATGCATTTTTTGGTATTTTTCAAATTAATTGTCTGTCAGTTAAGTCTATTAATTAGTTAATTCTCGATTAAACCGATAATATACAATACAGATAGTGCATATATGTGTATTCTCTATAAATTATATATTTCGCTGTTTGAACGTTTGTGAATTTTTTATCAAATTATAGTGAAATGTAACAGTGTATTGTGTGAGAATTTTATAAATTTCAACTTTTTGATTTTAACATTTTAACTATGATTCGTTTTAAATAAATTATAAGATGAGCAAAAATCTTAGGTCGGATGAGATTTCTCAGCTGGATGAAATATTGTGAATCCCAATCCCAATTTGGAATAATTGAATTATATTGCTATTTTTTTTAAACTTGAAACAGATTTACTATTGCTTTTTAAAAAAACGATTCTGAGCGAAAGAGGTTGAAAAAAAGTTTGATATAATGGTAGAACCAAATTTCTTATTAAAGTAGGTTAATATTTTAATGTTCTAACTTTTGTTACAGAAAAAAGCATTTAAAATTTGTAAAAGTGTCTGTAAACAGCATAAACTTTATTAAAGTATTTCGAAACTATGAAAACTCTTCAACTAAATATATAATACGGTTTAATAGAAATTTATTGAAATATCCGATTTTCATTTTGTGACACTTGTATAAAATTATACAAAAATATTATTTTTGCAACTTTCTGTTTTTTTTTTTTTTTTTGTTTTTGTTTTTGCTACAAAGAAAGTCTTATAAAAAATGATATTCGGTTTTTAAGTGTTAAATATACACATTTAATATTTAAATTTTGAATTTAATATTTCATGATTTTTTATCAAATAATATTATTCAATTTTTAAAATAAATTTTAATGTTTTTCAAAAACCGGTATATATACAATGTATTCTATACATCTTATCATTTTTATCGCCTTTCATCCGGTTCACGAAAACTGACAATGTAATATTTTATAAAAATTTAATTATAAATTGTATTATATACTTAAATTGTTCAATTTTTTAATAAATATTCTTATTTTTATTTATTTTATTCAATTTGGTCAACATTACGCCATAAATGACCAAATTAGATTAAGAATCTTACAATTCGACGCAAGAAAAAGTATAAATGCTCTTCATAAATATTAAATGTAACTTGATTAAAAATTTAAATTCTCGAGAATATAAATTATGATGAAAAACAAATGTACATGCAATAATCAAGAGTTGTTCCCTATCGAGACAATAGATTTCATTAAATGTGGATTTGTCGTTTAAGAAAAAAATTAAAAGTTTTTATTTAATTGTACGTCACATTCCTTAAATATTATGCACAATTATATTCATTTAATTAAACAGTTATTGAATTAAAATTCATTATCTTAAAAATTTGAATAATATTTTAAGTATAATAAAAAAAAAAAAAAGAACCGGATGAGCCTCGCTCTACTGTACAGTTGGGGATGGAGTGCGACTCGTTTATAGGATAGGTCGTTATAATGGATTTGTTAAATTTGAATTCAATGATAGGTATCATTGTATACGAAAAACGATTCTGAACGGAGATGATATGTTAGTCTAGAATATAATACATTGTTTTTTATAAATATTGTAATAAGTATATTTTTTTTTGAAACGAAAAATTTAAAAATATCGAAAATATAAATAAGTCAAAATATGTCTAAATACATTGAAAACTTAACCATGTATAGAAAACGTCAATAAAAAGATTTGGTGAAAATTTTAAGTTGTTGCGGTTTTTCGTTTTTGAGTTATAGCATTTTAAAAAACCGATATCATTTGTCAGTCTATCAAATTATCGTGATTTTTACATATTTCGTATAAATTGGAACTTTGAGCACTTATAAAAAAAAATTGTGACTTACGATTATAGATTTTTTTTTATCAGTTTAGGAACAACTTTTAAGAAACTTTGTATTTCTGGGCGGCCAAAAAAATTATATCGTTATTTAAAAAAAAATTACTTAAAAAAATTGAAAATTTCAATTGTCTGTAAATAGCTCAATAAAAGTCAAAATACTTTGAAGTTAGGGGTGGAGTGCACCTCGCTTATAGGATAGGTCATTATTATAATGGATTTGTTAAATTTGAATGCAATGATAGATATCATTGTATACGAATAACGATTCTGAACGGAGTTCATATGTTTGTCTAGGATATAATACATTGTTATTTATAAACATTGTAAAAAGTATATTTTATTTTGAAACGATAAATATATTTTTCAATTAGGATGGGTTGGCAGTTGCATACAGCGATATCATTTGTCAGTCTAGAATATTATACATTATATTATATTTTACATGTAATTCTATGTCAATATTCGCTGTTCAAACGCTTATAAAAAAAAATTGTGCCTATGGATTTTAATAATTTTTGAATGACATTAAGAACTACTTCTGTGGAATCTTCTATTAAATTTTCAAGTATTTTCTACTTTTATAAAAAAAAATTGTGACTTACGATTATAGATTTTTTTTATCAGTTTAGGAACAACTTTTAAGAAACCTTGTATTTCTGGGCAGCCAAAAAAATTTTATCGTTATTTAAAAAAAAAATACTTAAAAAAATTGAAAATTTCAATTGTCTATAAATAGCCTAATAAAAGTCAAAATACTTTGAAAATGTAATGGTGTATAGAGAACGCTAATCTAAACATTTGGTGAAAATTTCAAGTATTTACATCGATTAGTTTTTGAGTTATAGCAAAATAAAAAATTTGATTATGTCGAAAACTGGTTTTGCGTAAAAACTCCCGTTTTTCCCAAAAATTTTTAGGGTTTTTCCCGTCGCATTTAAAAAATATTGAAAATTTTTTACTTTTGACCCCCCAAAATACCAAATAGATTCACTTTCCTTTCAGAAAAGTTGCTTTATAAGGCAATCGAAGCATTTTTACTGCCCCAAATCGTGTCGACAGACATAAAAAAAAAAAAAAAACACACATCATTGTAAAATCAATACATTCTTCACTCCGTTCAGAATCTAAAAATAAAATAAAATTAACTAGTCAATATTAAAAATACATACCAAAAGTAGATAAAATGTGTACTACTTGTATGTAAGAAAATAAAGAACCTTGGTGGGAGAATCTATCCCCCATATCCCCTCCCGTGAAAAGGCCCATGCTGTTTACAGTAATTTATAGTTTTATAATAATATTTTTTTTATACGAAAAATTGTAATTTATATCATATGTTTTCGAATGTTGTGATTTATACAATGATTGTATATATTTCGCATTTTGTATAGTGATTATTGTATACATTGTATGATAAACTTGTACAATTTGCAATGTGTACAAAAATCACTGTACAAATTGCGAAATGTACAATTCCGGACTTTGTATGTAACATATATATAAATAGACAACTTAAAGGATGGTCATAGATTTAAATAAATGTTTTCCTTGTAAAATGTTTAGTGTTCAGATAATACTTCAATAAAGATCTGTAGGCTTAAAAATCAATTTTACACTGAAATACAGTACCAGATGCAGTTAAAAGTATGTGTAAAGTGATACTGCATTAGATCTCATATTTAAATGGACAGCATATCGTTAGTCTTCATTTATCGATAAAGTTTTATAAAAAATAACGTTTTGTATAAATTTGAATTAAGTATTCGTAATAATAAAATTTGTATTTCTGATTTATATTCACAATATATTTATCTAAATATTTTTAATGAACAAAAGAGAAACAAGGGTATTTAATAAAAATTTAGATTCCTTAAATCTGTTTCTAGATTTATGTTTGTAAAGTAGGATAACCATCGTATTGATAATATTTCACATTCGGCCCTTCAAAATGTTACATTGGCATTGGTTAAACATCATAAGAAATATCACCAGAAATATAAACTCATAAATGCATCCATTGATAAAAGGAGCAATATTTTACACTATGTCTTATACTATTATTAAATAATTTTATCAACTATCAAGTACAGAAATAAAAGTACAAATAACTGTCACAGTTTGTAAACGAGTTATCCGTAAATGTATCAGTATATTAATTTTTTTATAGTTCTGCATTAGATAATATCGAATATTATTTAAAAATATTTATATATTAAGAATTGAAACAGCAGTGTAGAAAGAAGTATACAAAATAATTAAAAATTTAAGTTTTATTGTACAAGCCTTCTTACGACTCGGCGAACCTCGATCACTGTTCACTAGATCAACTTACATAAAATATACTGACAGGTTGAAAGACTACTTGGAAAACCTTTTACTATACTAATATTTATTATTTACTCATACATAATGAAGAAATTATGTAAATTATTCGTTAATTTTTTATAATTTATCGTCATCGTAAAACAATGAACATTTACATTTTTGTTCTTAAAATCTATATCATTAACCATTTTATACTAAATATTGTTGTACATCAACATTACATAATCATGAATTGAGAGGTTACCTGAATGCCTCTCATCTGGATACACCTCTGAATGAAACGTAGAACTTAACTATAAATTAGATGGGAAAGCTTTCATATCATCTATTGTTAATGTGAAAATAAAAATAAACTAACGACAAAGATAGAGAAATATATTTACCACACAAAACATGTAAAATATTTTAATGCATTCCATGAAGTATAATTAAAAGAAATCTTGATTTATATTAAATGGATTTTTTTTTTTTTACTTTACACTAAACATAAACTTATTAACTCTCCTATACTTACAATATGTTTCCATAAATGTGAATAGATTAATTTTCTAAAAACAAATTATTCACAGCCTTACGTACGTGCAATTCATAATACCACTTTGAAACATTCAACAGTGAAACACCACTAACATAGTTTATGTCGCTCTACTAAAGTATGTAGTAATGAAAGTCAATACGGTAGTAGTTGAAGGGTGACACATACTATGTTACTATGGTTTTAGAATATTCAAAATAAATATTTGAGGATTGATCTTTGTGTTTTTTTTTTATATAATAGACAACAATATTTTATTTATTTAATTCATTGGAAACAACTATAGGGTACAGTTATTTATTTATTTTTTAGATTCTGAACGGAGTGAAGAATGTATTGATTTTACAATGATGTGTGTTTTTTTTTTTTTTTTTGTGTCTGTCGACACGATTTGGGGCAGTAAAAATTTTTTAAAACGGGAGTTTTTACGCAAAACCAGTTTTCGACATAATCAAATTTTTTATTTTGCTATAACTCAAAAACTAATCGATGTAAATACTTGAAATTTTCACCAAATGTTTAGATTAGCGTTCTCTATACACCATTACATTTTCAAAGTATTTTGACTTTTATTAGGCTATTTATAGACAATTGAAATTTTCAATTTTTTTAAGTATTTTTTTTTTAAATAACGATAAAATTTTTTTGGCTGCCCAGAAATACAAGGTTTCTTAAAAGTTGTTCCTAAACTGATAAAAAAAATCTATAATCGTAAGTCACAATTTTTTTTTATAAAAGTAGAAAATACTTGAAAATTTAATAGAAGATTCCACAGAAGTAGTTCTTAATGTCATTCAAAAATTATTAAAATCCATAGGCACAATTTTTTTTTATAAGCGTTTGAACAGCGAATATTGACATAGAATTACATGTAAAATATAATATAATGTATAATATTCTAGACTGACAAATGATATCGCTGTATGCAACTGCCAACCCATCCTAATTGAAAAATATATTTATCGTTTCAAAATAAAATATACTTTTTACAATGTTCATAAATAACAATGTATTATATCCTAGACAAACATATGAACTCCGTTCAGAATCGTTATTCGTATACAATGATATCTATCATTGCATTCAAATTTAACAAATCCATTATAATAATGACCTATCCTATAAGCGAGGTGCACTCCACCCCTAACTGTACAGCAGAGCGAGGCCCATCCGGTTCTTTTTTTTTTTTGCTATTGATTCAAATTACTACTGCAGCAACTAAAGTTATCATATTATTTGTTACTTTAAGTAAACAATTTGTTTATTTTCATCGTATAATTTAGGCAAATATATTTTATATTTTTACTTATAATGTGTTTGTTCGATTATGATTTTAAATTAAGTTGTACTAATTAGTTAGTTTGGAAAATCATTAAATCTATATTAGGTTAGATTAAATCCAAGTACGGCATCAAGATTATGGGATATTATAAGTACGATCAGATCTTAAATATATTTTGGACGGTTTGGAAATTATGTGTTTAACAAATAAATATATTTCAAAGGTTTGACGGAAGGGAAAGTTATCTTTGGTCATTAGAAAAATATGAATGATCACAATGTGTTCTAAGCCAATTTGATGCAGTTTCTTCCTTCGTTTGAGGTTGGAGTATTTCTATTGATATATTTATCTTTTAATTTGTTGTAACACTTTGTTTGTTCTGCAGTATTAAGCAATACTAATAAAATTTAATACAGGTCACTAGAAGCATAAGACATGTTAAAAATTACTGTATATTCATGTCGTAAAAGGAATTATTTTAATATAACATTTTAGAATATCAACAATCAATTGTCAATTGTACAATATTCATATCACTAATATTGTCAATATTGTCAGCACGTAAGCAATAAATATGTTTATTTAGGTTAGGTAAATTTATACATGAATTAATTTGTAAAAAATTATAAATCAACGCATGAATAAAAGATCTGTGATTGTTGTGGTATGACTCGACCGTGCTCTCGAACTCTCCACTCGTAAACAATGCGTTATTTTAAGTGTTGCCTTAATTAATGATGTATATTTGTGTCTATAAGTACGATTTGATCGACGTATACAACAATTCCAAATATTTTACCTCTTATCTTTATTAAATAAAAACAAATAAGAAATTCTTAATTAATCATTTAAATAGATTTTAATGATATATTTGAAATAAAATTTACATTTTAAAACTATAAGTCATATTCTCGAATGTATTTAATTACATTTCATTCATAGTTCAAATTTCATTAAAAATAACGAAAAGAAAACGTAAATTATTTTATACACAATTTTTAAGTCCTCCTTACATTGATACAAATTTATGCAAATAGTAATTATAGAATGACCAATTGAGAATTTTTTCCCTCAAGGCATATTATGAAAATAAAATTATAACATTTTTCAAACTCCGATACCGCAAATAAAATGGTGTTTGTGAGAATTATATTACACACATTGCTATTTTTTTTTTTTGACCAGTGATTTTAAATTTTTATTTTTCATATTTTAACGTATTTAATTTTACTAAATGTGTTGTTCATGCATATTTTATTATAAATTAGTTGGTAATGATGGTAATTCGGCCATGTACAACCTTTGTGTAAATATATTACAGAGTTATTATAATTGGTTTTATGTCACGTATGGAATATTTTGATTGATTCATAAAAATGTATTGTTAAAATAACATAACAAAGGAGTATTATTCATTATTTATATCATAGTTTTAAGGACTGTTATATACGAAGTGGTCAGGCATTCTTTGTGTATTACATAATAATTTTATACCTGTTCGTACTATATCGCTGTTGTTATTTATTAATATTGTAATAACCTTGCAATCCTGTTTATTCTTTTATACTTAGATTATATGCGTGAGTTCGAATAATAATCAACACACAATATTCCTGAGGCTTATAAGTTATTGACATAAGGTTCGATGTGCATCCAATTATAATAGATATTAAACTGAAGTAATCTCTGCATAATGGAAAATATATTTTATAAAAGTTTAAACTTAATTCAACGCTTAAAATAAGTGATTAAAACTTAACACTGGCTTAACACTGATTTAACATGACTTAGAATATGCTAAATAAGACCAACACTGTAATTCACTGAAACTTGTCACTCAGCCCTACATTATGACCTCATTTAAAACTTAACGTAAAACAAAAAAAGGACAAACATGATTACAAAATAATATACATTTAGTCTAAGAAATAAAAACTTTTAATTTATACTTCAACAATATCTTACGACGACCAAATGCATTTTTTATATGTTGTCATCGAAGGAATAATAATTAAATGTTTGGTCTTTAAAATATATACAAAAATAAATAAAAAAATAAAACTGAAAACCCATATTTTTAAGTAGTCATATTTTCTAGTTTATAAAATTGAATAAGATTTATATATAATAACATCTATTTTACCTTTATTGCTGATATGTGTAGATTATTTTATTATTTATTATTTTCTAAAAATACGATTATACATTTAAACGTTTTTATTTTATTTTATTATAATTCATAACAAAAAATAAAATGTTAGAACGGGAAAAATGTTATTAATTTTATTTACTGTGTAGTCCATTAAACATTTTTAGTAAGAAAAAAAAGATCCAACGCTTGCAGACATTAGTTGGATTCTATATACTTAATTCAACGTCCACCGCATTCAACATATTCTGTCAGAAACACAGTAAAGAGGTGACACAAAATGGTCACGGTTAATCCCACCGAAAAGACTGTTGGGACCGTATGTAACATCATAATTAGTTGCAGTAGGTAGTAGAACTACAACAAAATATTTTGTATGTATTTATTCAAAAGCGTGTTATTCACGTGGATTTTGATTTTAGTTTTCTGTATAAACTGCAACTTATTTTTTCGAATTTAGATAACACAGATTTTTATTTTTTTTTATGTAAATTGAACAAGTTGAGATTAGGAACTATACGTATTCCACTGAATTACAAATAATGCAAGGGTTTATTTTCATGTATTTTTGTCGTACCTATTGAAATTAAAAAAAACCATTCTAATAAACGGCCACGTGATTAATATCCGGACGAGCGACGAGTCGTGCATAATGTAAAATTTAATTAAATAATCAAATAAAAATAAATATCATTGACTTAATTTAATAAAATGTTAACTACAGTGAATTATATATTTATATGAAAATTTATTTACAAGAATGTCGATTAGGCTGAGCAGTATTCATAAATATATGATACATAGTCTGCTTCCAAGAGGTTTTCATTTAAATCGGTTATCTATGAATAGAAGTTTCACAAAATATGATATTATATTACATTATTTGATTAAAAGAAAATTTAAATAAATTATGAAACATTGTTTATATTTTTAGGAATGGGAAATAATGTGAAGTCCGACATTTCTCAAAATATTAAGTGTTTTAATACAAATTTAAAATTCAAAATAAATATTGGATTAAATTAGGAATAACTCTCATTATTATAGGTCTTATTACATTGACCTTTCACATTAATTGCTTTACCTAGGTTGACCTATGTAGTATCTTTTGGTGTAATGATATAAAAGAAATTTAATTTTCAGAATATAACCGATTCGAGCGTATTTCTGAGTTAATCTATCATAAAGTTATTACGTATTATGTCAAACTGAAATAAAACTCTCAAGTAATATTTATCCACAATTACATTGTAAATACTTGAATTTAAATAAATTAAGTATTTAAACAGCATGAAAGACTTATATTTTATAATAAACACAAATATCAAGTATCCAATAGTAGTTAATTATCATATTTTCAAAAAATAAATCAATTTATAAAGACATTTGTTTGGGTACTGAATCAACATATTCGTCGTAGGCAAATACTGGTATTGGTGTTATCCATAAAGAATTTTTTTTCCGAACAGGTGATTCCACCATTATCATCTCATTCGATATTTGTTTTTCAGACAATATAGGTTTAACAAGTACTTGACTGACAGATTTTTCTGTTTTCTTTGGTTTTTCTGGGTTTTCAATAATTGGATTCGGTTTTTCTACAGGTTTATTTATATTTTTTGGTGTTTTGACAAATGGAGGAGGTTTGTCCGCGGGTTTTTCTACGATTTTCGGTGTTTCGATAACTTTAGGTTTGTCTACTGGTTTTTCTACAATTTTCGGTGTTTCGATAACTTTAGGTTTGTCTGCTGGTTTTTCTACAATTTTCGGTGTTTCGATAACTTTAGGCTTGTCCGCAGGTTTTTCTACAATTTTCGGCGTTTTGATCACTGGAGTAGGTACTGAACTATCTATCACTGAGGGACAATTTTTCATTCGTATATCTCGATACATTGGAATAACTTTATAATTATCTTGAATTGATGAACTCATATTCAATGAAAATTTGCCGTTATTGCAAAGACCAATATTGTACCAAAAATCTCAGTTGTTCAGAAATGTTTTTCGTTTCACTCTCGTTGAAGTTATTTTTAACTAAATGAATGACTAAAAACCAATTGATTTCAAATAGACGAATTATAAAAACATAATATATGAATTTTATTGACACTGACAGCACAATGTATTTAAAACAATAATCTCGATTTAAATAACATACAAACCAGCAGTATATTTTTGATAGGTTTATAAAATAAATAATACTTAAAAGTAACTTAAACTATTTAATTACTGACATTTTAAAGAATTAGAATAGTAATAAATGATAATATTATGATTATTTTTATCATCATTAAAACTTATGTATCTACAAACAAATTTTATCACAGTTTGTCATAACGGTTATAATTTTCATATCATATCTCACTAAAATGTGATATATTCTATAAATGAATAATTGAACATTTAAATTGAAGATATTTTTTTTTAAGGTGTAAACAATTATGTAAAATATACTTAATTGCTAGGTTTTAAATAATAAATAAATCGTATTTTCTCGTGGTAATTTGACATATAACCAAAAATTATTTTATAACACTAATTTTTTGCATCAAATTTGATATAAGCTTACTTAAGTAAGCTACATATGAATGTATTAAATACAATATATATATTCTCACCATATTTTTCAGAATTATTCTATGGTTGAATGTATTAATATTTTGATTCATATCTGTATTTATAATTATTTAATTAAAATTCAATAGTAAATTTGATTTATATAAGTGCAGTATACAGTTAAAATTTTATAAAATATAAATATAAAGTTATTTATGATTAGTTTTTAATTAATAATTTTAAATACTCTTATTTAGTTAAAGCTGTATGAGTTGTATAAATTATAAATATAAATAACTAAAAAAATAAATTACTTCCTATAATTTTAATGATCTATTTAATTATATAAATTTGTTTTAATTTGGACAGATTGTTAAAAAATAAATTATAGATTTATAGAATTTCGTTTAACTTCCTATATTATTTGTTAAGATTTGTAAATAATTTTGTAATTTTACTATGCAAAAGAATCGACGTATTCGAAGACTTTATTCTCAACTATATCTAATAAAAGTGTTTTAAATTTTTAAATACAACTTTACTTCTGTCATTTTTTTCCATAATATTTTTTTAATGAAATAAATTATATCATACTTCTTATATTTTCATTGTATAAGATAGATATTTTCAGACATGCATTAAGTGAGTGCAAAATGCATTTTTACTTAATATAAAGTTATTAGAAACCTACATTAATTATCTATTCTACCGCATGTTATTTTATTTTTATAATCTCTTTGTTTTATATGACTTGATGTTTGTTAATCAAATGTGTTAATAGTTTACATTTCACGTATAATTTTAATCGAAAAATAATAAAGTTTATTTTGTATAATTTTTTAGGTATGTAGAAATTATTTCACTATGGTGTGATTTTCTAATATCTAATTGTATTTTAGTAATGGATAAGAAAAAGTTTTAATAGCGTTTTATTTCGTCAGTTATTAAAATGTTTAATAATTTTACTTAAACAGAATAGGAAATGATGTGTATATTTTATATAAAATTTCAAAGGCAAAGGTAAACCTGTTAATTAAATTAAAGTGAAAGTTTAAATTTCAAATTAACAAATTTTATGAAAACTTGGAGTTTAGTTTGCACCCAATATTTACGATGGATTATAAGTATTAAGTTCTACAAAAAATGGTAAACAGTTAATTGTATCCATTAAATATGAATAGTCAATTAAATTGGTCGTATGCATTACTCGTTATTTTCAGCACAATTCGTTTTGAGCAAAACAAAAAACTGGCTTTTTCGTGATCTAGTTCCGTAACAGTCTTCCCAAATATTTCTTATTGACTAATCGCTTAAAAATTATAGAATTATTCTATTCATAAAATTACATGCACTTGTGATTGGATCCTAATTTCATATTTTCGATGGAAAAACTTATTTTGAACTAGTTCACTAACTGAACTTCGAAACCTAAATATTTTAATCATTAAAATAATATTGTTTATTATTTTTATCCAATAATAGTCATGTATGTTACATTATACAAATTATTGGAACCTTGATTGAAATCCTCAATTATATTCACATTTTAATGCTATAAACAATTAATATTAATACATGTTATATTGTTGTGTGTAGATTTTAACCTTCGAGTAATAGACCTTGCAATGGACTACAGTTATTTCTGGTCGTATTTTTGCCTTTGTTTATTTTTGATGTTTTTAAAAATATTTTGTATAAGTGAATATTTAACATTACAGTTTTAGTTCACATTATAATATTCTTGAATGGTTGATTCAAATGTTATAGTCTGTATTCAAGCTTTCACTAATTTAATAAATATCTAAAAATATTATTCAATTAATTTCGCTATTCCAACAAGCCGATATTATTCCTAACTCTTTTTAAAATACAAATAATAATAAAAAAAAAAATTCTTTTCTGGAGATATATACTTTCAAAAAAATGTCTATTAATAAAGTAATATTATAAAAATCCATTTTTTAACCACAAATCATATTTTTGAGTTTAATTCAAAATATATTTATGACATTCATGTACCTGACACATTTTACAAAAATTTTTGTATAAAATGTTAATTCTTTGATATACTTACCATTATAATAAAACTTAATATTATAAAATTAATGAAAGTACCTGTTCGTGTACCTAATTTATCGTTTTAGAATTAATATAGTACGTAATTAGTTCATAAAACAAAAAAATGTCACATTCATCGTGGTATGACATGATATGTACATTATAAATGATACACATACGAGTATATTGCATAGTAGAAACTATAACGATGATTGGGTAAACGTTTACGTAATTTTTATGACGTATCAAATTTAAACAGGTCTTATTAATCAGTGTTGGTATATTTCACAAAATATATATTAGCAAAAAAGGTTACACAAAATAATTTCAGAGAGAAAAAAAATGCGAAATCAGTGATAATTTTAATGAAAAATCTTATACAATTTCCATTTGGTAATTATTGTATAATAGAACAATGGTAGATAAGTAAAGCATCGATAGCTCCCAAAAATAATAATATATAAAGATAAAAAAAAAAACAATTAACGAAAAATGTTCAATGGAACAAAAATTCAATTGATTTTTTTATTATTATTTACTGAAGATTTATTTTTTTTTACTTTCGTTTGAATCACTATGACTGCGTTTCATAACTCTAGCAACAATTTACTTTATTTCATTGAAATAGAAAGCGTTTTATGTTGTGCTTTGATGGCAGCAATAATAATTATAATAATAAAAATAATTGTCATTATAGCCATAATAATAACGATACTGTTGATAAATATTTATAATGAATGAAACAAAAAAGAATAGTGGATCACAACTTCACAAGCTTAATTATTACAAAAATAAATCGTTAGAATTTCAAACGACAAAAATCATAACAATTAGCAATAATGCGTAAGCTAATGTCATTATCTAATTAAAAGAATTAAAATGATTTTACTATGTTAATATTCAAATGTATAATAGCAACCAAATACGCTAAGGTTTGCAGATGACGTAGCGGTAATAACAGTCAATGAAAGAAGTATACCGAGAATCTTAGAATTTATGAACATAACAACGAAAAATGAATTCAGTATGAAAATAAAGAAATCAAAAACTAAAGTTCTTGTTTGTAGCCTAACGAAGAAACCCAAACTTGAATTACACTAGATGGCGACACACTTGAGCAAATTAATGAATACAGATACTTTAAAAATATGATAACTGAGCACGGCCTTAGTACCAGGAAATCATAAGCAGAATAAACTAGGCGAAACGCATATTTCAGAGCAAGAAAAATATGTTTATATCTAATCTAGAAATATTAACATTAAAGTGAAAAAACCTACTAAAGACTTTTGTTTCAGGCATAGCACTGTATGGAAGTGACACCATAAGTATTTAATTATGGACCATAAGTAAAATAGAAGAAAAGAGACTCCTAGCGTTCAAGACATAGTGTTGCGGAAAGCTGCTTAGAATACACTGAACAAAAAACATGACGAATGAAAAAGTTTATCGAAGAGTCGGACAAACAAGAAGCTTTCTTAAGACCTTAAATACAAAAAGAGTTAAGTTAATTGGACACACAATGCGTCATAACAGTACACTTGGCAGGATAATAGAAGGTGCCGTTGACGGGAATAACAGTGGAGGACGACAGTCATTGGACTAACTACATTAGTCAAATAATAAGATATATCGACTGCAGAAATCTTATTGCGAATTAAAAAGGAAGACGGAGAAGAGTCGTGAGTGGAAAATTTGCTTCCAACCAGCCTTTGTTAACAAAAGAAGAATAATAGCAACCAGAAAGTTGATTATAGTTTGTACAACTAAAAGGCAGTTAAAAATGGCGTATGAGTTACTGTATTGTTACGAAAATATTCGTAAGTGTATAATTGATAAATCATCACAAATTAAACGTCCTTGTTCAATTTTTATCATCATTACTATTGCTGTAGCAAGGACACTATATAGTTGTACAAAAGACGCAGAAGTAATGTTGTACCTATTAAAACTTTTTGTATAATTTTTTAATAATAAAAATGCTTATTTTAATGTTTATCCGTTCTATCAAAATAATTGCACGATAAAGTTTTTACATGGATCTTGAACACTGTGTAATTAGTATATTAACTGCTGCATTTCAATGTTGCTTTTGTCCCTCCGCAGCGTTTCCAAATATTCAATTGCAGTTATTAATTATTTGTATTTACGATATTTGTTCACTCTAACTATTTATTAATTTCACATTAATAACAGTGATTTTTTTGAGCGATTTAATGTTAGTGATTTAATTTGCGTATACGACGTAAAATAAACCCATGTGTATATTTTATATTTTACCGTTAACGTGTTAATACGACTAAGGAACAAAAAATGCGTTTTACAAAAAGTTTAATTGACTTTTGTGTTCTAGCTACATTTTTTATAAAATTACTAGTAATCATTACGCAACGTTTAAACTCGTACACAATCATCGGTGATTCATAAGTAAAATATTTCACTAGGTTCCTCTCCCTTGCACTTCAAATTTAATTCCAACACAACTTCGATAAACAGTATACTATATTTATAGTATGATAAATAATTGTTTATAGATTTGTAAATGTTTAAATCATCAACAATTTAACATATTTATTGAGTTTTCAACACATATTAAAAACAAAAATGTACACTAAAGTATACTAAAATCATCAGATATGAAAAACCTTTTAATATTAATGTTATTATTTTAATGGTTAAACATAGAATAATTAGATATTTTTCTAATTATTTTTATATAATCAAAATATATCAATTTTTTATTTATATTTATTTAATGTTTTAAACTATAAATTTGTATTCGGAAACGTTACAATTATCATATCAATCATGTAAAAGCAATCAACTTAATATATTCTATAATTTAAAAAAAAAAAATCACCAAATGAAAACTTACCTGGTGATTTAAATATAATATTTATATGTAAGCATAATGCAAATTAATGTGCATAATAAAATATATGTCAATTTATTTTGTAGTCTTGAAAAACCGATCATTTTAGGGAAAGCAATCGATTCTGTCAATTTCGACTCCGCCAGTACCTCGACCTCTTGCTATTAACCCATTTATTTCTATTTTAAAAATATATTTTAAAATTACTTATATAACTAATTTTTAGAAATAATAACTCTTGGTTGTATGATATTTACTTCTTTGTTTAATAAATCACTTTAAAATTATAGTAATTATGAAATAAAACTGTATACCTAATCAATATTAATTGTTTTTTATTTGTATACAATATATTTTTATACAATATACATGGTTAACATTTGTAAAATATTTTTTTTACAATGTAATGATTCCAAGCTAGTAAAATGTGAACGATTAATTGTATTAGCTTCATAATCTTTCAATAAACCTTCAATTTTTTTTTTTTTTTGATTACTTTATTTTGTGTTTGTACTAATTTATTTTTTATCAGTTGACCCCAATATAATATATAACATATAATATATGTTTGGTTTGGATCCTTGAATTTAAGAAATGTATAACTAAATATTTAGGAGTGGTTTTGCGATCGAAGAATTGTATTTGGTAAAAAAAGATTCACAACTGTTTGTGATTTGTTCAATATTAATAAAAACAAAAAAAAAGCCCAAACATAGGGTTGATATTTCGTAAACTCATCAATGTTATTTTCAGATTATTAATCACAAGATTTTAATATTTTTGGATCAATAAAGCAGTATGCCATTCAATATTCTATGATACAATCAGAAACTACTTTTGGATTTTTTTAAAAAAAAGTCAAAATAGTATTCGTAATCATATTCCCGACTCAGAGTTTTCATTTTTATACTATAATGGTAGTCTAATTTATTGGAATTCTCTCCACTAACTTTTAGTTAAATGGAATCTGCATCCAATTGTTTGTATTAATGTCTAAACTATTTTTGCACCACTATGAATGGATTCTTCAAAGTCAGCCACAATTGTTGATAAATTTAAATTTAAATTTAATTTAGCCCTTTTATATTTACATGAATTGTAAAAAGTTGGGGAAAAATCTTAGGACATGAAGAAAATATACCAAGTTACAAGTTCACAAGTTTCAATATTTTTTTCCATCATATATATTTTCCTGTTTTCTATGTTAAAAGAAAATTAAAAAAAGTAATATATCTTTTTTTAATTTTTTTAATTTAATTCATATTTAATAGCATCATACTACGATTCTTACGGTGTCACGTCATTTCGACGAGGCAATTTTGACGCGCGTCAAGCGAACGCGGTCTGTTCGACGTAAGACAATTGGGCGTATACGACATTTCGACGCATGCAATTTCGATGTAACCACATTTCAACGAATTTCGATTCGACACATTTTATTACATTCATCCAATGACAATAAATAAAGAAAGATATTAAAAATATTAGGCATTTATTGGTAAAAAAATTAAATGAACATTTAAACAATAACCAAAAGTACTAGTGGTCAAGTATCAGCGAATACATGGTGAATATCTAGTGTTGGTGAACCGATGTTGCGTCTATTAAAACGCGTGACGAACATTTAATGATACGGATTGCATTTAAAGATAAATTTGATGAAATTGGTCGTTTACAACTCTAAAAATTCATAATAAATTACCTATATAATATATTATAATATATTATATATATATATATATATATATAAATAATATATATATATATATAATAAAATGTGTCAAAATTGTATTGCATCGATTACTTAAACATTTTATCGAAGTATTTTCTTATCGAGCGAAGTAATGATAGTATCATGAAGCGTGTCGATTCGACATTCGTAAAAATGTTGATGCACCGAAATTGCACTCGTCAAAATACCCTACGCGTCCATGTGTCTTGCATCCAATTGACCGCGTCCGTTTGACGCCTATCGAAATTGCGTACATCCGATTTATACATGATTAATTTACAGTGCATTTATTTATATTCATGTATATTTTTTATTTTAAATAGTAACACAATTAATTTTAATCATTTATAATTTTTTATATGTCTACCAAAAATATTAATTTTAATTTTTAAATGGTTAAATTTGTTATTGATCGGTTAAATTAGCTCAGACATTTAAATGGTCTTTTGAAAAATACCGTAGAAAAAAATTACATTGTTTTAATATTTATATTAATTAATTTTTAACATGAATATATATAATTCACTAGATTTTAAAAAGGCCATGGAAACAATCATCAATATGCTAGATTACAATGTTATTTAAATTTGTTATTATATTTATTCATCAACTTTCATGATTAATCGATTTCGATAAATTATTGGCTAACACAGACCGTAAGTCAGTAAACATTCATAATCATTCATTATTTGATCAATAAATTTTGTTAATTGAATGTTACTCATAATTTAATAATTTCTTAAATCGTTTCCCATCGTTATATTTAATGTGAATACGTAGTCACTAAATCTAAGTGTATAAATTCAAAAGCCAGTATACTTTACAATTTTATTTACATTATATCCAATTTAACAAACAACAATAATATAATATTTAAATCTAACTATAGATACTCTATCAAAACGAGTGTATACATAAAGAAAGAAGATTTAACGTAAAACACTATAATTTAATATCCCATGTTTTCGTTTAGTAACTTCATTGATTTCCGGATAATATAATATTTTATTTTATTTGCAGGTAAAAATATATGAAAAAAACTAAAAAATAATAAACGTACAAATGTACATTTTATCAATACATAAATTATATTCACATATTGATACTTTTATTTATTTTATTAGTTTTTTTTTTTTCTTTATGGAAAAAGTGCAACAAATTTACAAATGCATTTTTACATTATTAAATTGTGGTAGCATATTTTATAAGAATTTTCCGTATTCGTCAATGACCTTATATACTTTCTTCATAACACTTCATTATCATCAATCAGGTTTCTTAACAATTTTTCTTCGATACAAAAAGTTTATCGTTTTCCCTCGTTTTTTTTTTTTTCATTACATATATATTTATACATTTAATATTAATTATGGCTAGAAAGTTATCAAAATTTAGAAAGAAAAAAAAATTACATAATAATTTGTATTGTAATAAAATATCACAGAATATAATGAGAATCTACTAAACATTCAAACTGGGTAAAGTTTTTAGGCTTTTAAGTTAAACAAATTAAAAAAATATATATTTATAGGTTACAATAACGCTACAAATTATGCGTTGGAATATAAGTTTCCACGGTAGTAAAACGGAGACGTGTGAAAATATATCGATTGGATTACGTGGGAAACTGTAATGAATTGTTTTGTTAAATAATTAAAATCATTTATATATATATATATATAGAACTGTCGAAAGTTTACTTCTGTCTTTATCGTAGTACTTGGTACGTACATACATTACGCGAATGGTTCTGGACTGATACTGAAACGCACGTGGGTGCTGTGCATATTTATAGTATCCAAGAGTTATTACGATCATGGTCATACTTTAGTGCGTGTTCAACAATCGCTTATTTATACAGATGTTAAAATGTTATTAAAACATTCCGTTTTCTTGTAACCGACCGTCGAAATTGTATTTATGTGCACGATACCATGTACTATTTCCGGTTCGGCTTGCCACATATCCGTTCAAAACAAGATCTGTTGATAAGCGGTACATGTTTTTATTCATTTTTCGAATATTTATAAATAAATATCGTGTTGTACAGAAATAACTTTGTTCGTTTGTAATAGAAATAAGTAACAATAATAATAATAATAATAATAATAGTGAAAATTGTTAATAACAGCCGCTATCTGTGCCGTGAACGAATTTGGTTTTCGGCTGCTATGGTTACCACCGACGTCTCGACTAGATGGCGTTGAGCCAATGCGAGCGAATCTAATAAGCAATCTAACGTGAGCAAAACGTTCATTAAGATGACGGATTGACCGAGTCGTTTCCGGATGAGTTCGGCAACGAAGAGGTCCTCTGCATCACAATGTCCTGTGATCTTGACTCGTCGCCCAAGGACACCAGCAAACTCGGCTGCATTGAAAAGAAAAAAACAATCGTCTGTTAGTTTGTTAATTAAGATATAATATTTTATTTTAAAATAATTTTACAATTACTGTAGTAACAATATTCATTCTTTCTTATCATTATAATACTTTGAACATTCTCAATGACACTGATAATGTACCACTGGTTATGAGGGAATCACGAATGCGAGGAACTGAAAACAGTTGTTTACAAAACAGAGCAACGAGGAAAATATTTGTATGGAACCATATACTATAGAATAATATTAAAATATGAAACGATAAAGTCGTGGAGTTGATTGATTTGGTTAAATAATAAGTGCTAACGAAGTTATCAGCAACAGTGGCCACGCAAACATCAGCTTCAAAACAAGACAAAAAACGGTGGTCGGGAGGCTATTGTTCTTTGAACCGTATAGCCATAAAACCTAATCACTAAAACAACATTCAGTATTAAAAAATAATAATAATAATTAAAAAAATCGCCATCGCTACGAATACTTTTGTGAAACTTCCCTATTTCCAAAACGGTACAACTTTTTCTCCGCATTCTCCCCCCCCCCCCCCGAACTTCCACCATATCTCAGAACTTACGGTCGTAACAAATATTTGCGAATACATCAGACTTTCAATGGCGTCCGAAATGTATGCAAAGGACACGAACGCGCGTACACGTCCAGTCTTATAAGTTATTAGTTATAACTACTATACCGTAATGGTTTACGACGCGGACGTATACGTCTGTGATAAGAAACTGCGTAAAAACAGTAATGGCGATCAACTTATGGTTGTAGTCATCACGGCTATAGGTATGTTGTGCAAACGGTGTGCGGTCCGATTATTTAAATCATTTCCAAAACGATAATTCGTAAGTGTTTGTTCAATCGGTAATTGGTTATTCGATCCTTATCGAATAGCGATTGTTTTTCAACGCGCTTATAGTGTTTCGCTAAACTGCGTGGACTGTGCACGTAACAAAGTGGCCATCCCTACACACAAAGCAGCGACCGTATAGTTAGCGAGTTACTCGCTATAATAAATAATATACGTGAACATGAGTTTTAAATACACATTTCGAACAGCCGAAACTTTCAACACGTCCGAGCATGGCGCTAAAATAGCAATAAACACGAACTTCATTAAACCAAACAACACTGTATTGAATTACGCGTACAATGTTTGGAAAACCGAATCAGACGGTAGTAAATATTTACACACAAATCGGTTTTCCATCCGATGTTTGATATTATGTTTTAGGAGTGATGAACGGGCACGGTAAACACAACAAACATTGTAAAGCGAAACGACATATTAGCGTTTATCTCACGCGTTAATTAATACAACAAAACAACCGAAAAAGAGAAAAGACCATTCACCCTGTGCATATTCCAATACGAATAATATTTTGACTACATCGATGGCTTCATTGTAAATTTCGCGGGCACTATTAACGTCATAACAAACGAACAATACCTATTGGACATATTGATAAATAGATAGAAATATTTTCTTTCAAATTTTGCAAGTGCTTTTTAGTGATTTATCATACTTCTTTCTTAAATACTTTCTAGTAATATTGGTCACCTATGATAATTGAATATTAACTAAAATAAGTGCAGTATTGTATAGCACATAAGTTAGCTGTAGTCACAGATTAGTGATACACAGTTAGAAATGCTTAGCACGAAAAACCTCCTACGTGCTAAAAAAAAAAAAAAAGCAAAGGAACACTCTTATGTCCCTAAATTCAAAAAAATAACCAACTAGCGATGAATGTTTTACTTTAGCCGGAATATATTTATTCCTAAAAAAAAGTCAACCTACAATGCAAGACGTGCAAATTGTTGTCTATAATCTTCCTAGCGGATGATTTTCATATACGAATTGGCTTGTTCGAACTTTGTTCGTTGTAGTGAATCAGCTCGTATGAAATAAAGGAAAATAATATAGTTCTTGACAATCACTTATACCGTATACAAGTATTACCATTATTCGTATAATATTTAATTTTAATTTATGCACGCATATGGAATAACTAAATATTTTGTGTAATTTGACAATTTATTATAATTTATGATTTTCTACGTTATCAATATTCGTAAACATGTTAGTGGAAATCAAAACTTGATATACATTTGCTTAAATAGTATTTTATTTTTACATTCCTTTTGTTGATGCATCAAATTTATTTAAAATTATTTTGTAAATTAATTATTCTGCTATACTGAATTAAATTTGGCTTAATTACCTATACATTTATTTTTATAACGATTTAAATATCTTATCGTGTGTATTTTCAATCATCATTTTAGAATGTGCATTGTGCAAGAAATCTGATTTAATAGTTGACTCTGACATTATTTAAGTCATAATTTTAGAGAAAATCAAATATCGAGGAAGAATTAACAATTTTAGAACTAATGAATACATTTAATAAAAATGATCTAGAGAACTTGACAATGAATGAAATCGAAAAGGAAATACATTTAAATTTATATGATATAATTTTACTCCAATGACCACCACAAATAATTTTAACATTTTAGATAGTTTTGGATTTGTCACGATTGAAAATACTAATACTAATAACAATACGAATAATGCAGAAATCGCAAATTCAAATATATTGTAAACCATCATAGTGGATGCTATGAACATCATATATGATATATATAGCTATAACCATCATAACCAGGGCGAAGATGGTATTTATATGACTTTACAACAAATTACGTTTAATGGAAATGCGTTGGAAATATCTGGTTTCATCAAGGTTTCCTTTTTTTACGTTTTCATAAAACATGGAGTTTATCATTGGTAAATAGCGATTTCAATCGGCTCGACCGCTTATTAAAATCGTTCCGGGAACACATTATTAACCAGGATCAAAATAAACGCAGACCGTATGATCGTCTTTCGGTGCATAACTAAAAGACTGCGGAACACGCTGTTTTCAGTATACATTCCACGTTGTTCTTATGGTTATTATTTTTTGATCTTAATAATATTTTCGGTATATCTCACCTGTAATGGAAGGAAAACCGATTCGATCGTCGCCGCTCTGGGTTGGAGTGGAGCTGGAGCCACGGTACCGCCGCGGCCGTTTAGTACGCTTCCTGCAAACGAGTCTTGCGGTCCTGGAAAACAGAAACGTCAAAACGGAATCGTAGCAAAACACGCCGAATGCCAACGCAAACACGAGGTTTCGTCGTCACAAACACTAACCCTGAGAGGATTTTGGAGGAGAGTTGTACGGCAAGAACGACGGCGCGGGTATGCCCGGTATTTGCGGCGCTTGGAATGCTAAACTCAGCACGTTCATACCGTTCATGTTTCCTGTGAATGAGTTAAAAAAAAAAAAAAAAAAATAATCAATTAGAAAAGTACACCTAACGTTATTTATGTGAGCATATCAATGTCTACAGATTTATTTGAGGGTAATACGTTATTACAGTCACAGTCACTTCATAAGGGACATCCCTCGAAGATATTTGTATGCTCTTTGCGATATGATCTTCTGAGACAATGAAGTTTATCAAAATCTGTGTTTTTTTTTTATGACTCACTAAGATAAGGAAAACATTTTTGACGTAATATTTTAATTAAATATTCACGTTCTAGAAAAAAAAAATCTTTTCCTTTATTTTTTCGAAAATGTTGACGTTTATAATTGTATTTTTAGTTTCATGGTTTTTAATATTTTTTTCTACTAATACAGTATTTGTATAAAACATAATCAGGACTCAATGTTTTCTTATCTAATAAATTTTTTTGGTAAATTAGAAACTCTCTTGTAAATAAACAACGGTTAAATAATAGTTGTTTGTAAACTGAAAAAATAAGAAAAAAAATTGAAAATCATGAAGTTAATAAAAATAAAAATTTAAACGTCAAAATGTTCACAACAATGAACTCTAAAAGCTGATCATACTTTAACCGTTCGAAAATATTCAAATAATCCTTCACAGTCGTATGATAAAATTATAAAATATAATTCGATTATCTTCATTATCTCAGAAGATATAACAACACGCTTATAAAATAATTACGTAGGTATTATCTTCGTGGGATATCCTGCGGATATAATATACAGAAATTTTATGAACGATGTATGTGTATAGACCCTAAGAAAATACGAATTAAGCTACGAATACACAGTGATACGCACTACGAATTTTAGACGCTAGCGTACGGTTCCTTGATAATGTGTACGGCTTTATGCAAACCGTACAGTTTGATAATGTTTAAACCCTGCGCTTTGAAAACGCATGCTCTAGAGTCTAAATCGTCTAACCAGCTTTACTGTCTGAACAAATGCTTGGGATTGAAAATTGTAACTTTTTTTTTAAATTTTTTTATAGCATTAATTATTATTAATATAAAAATAAAAATTTCGTAACGAATAATTTAACATTTATCTTATAATTACATGTATTGAAAAAAAATATGTAAGATGAAATTACTGAAAGTTTAACATTGATATATTATATATATGTGAAGGGTAAAGTTGGTTTTTTTTCTACTTCATACTTTATCCATAGTAAACTGGATAATGTACAAATTGCATATATTTAAGGTAGAAAATGTACACATTAGACTGTTCATATAGATAAGATGTACTTCACCCGAGTAATGTGTACACTACCCGTTTTCTAACTCTGCCAGTAACATATATGTATTTGTCATTTGTAAAAACGATTTAAAAGTGTAATTTTAAAACATCACGAAAACGAATCGTCCAACCACTGGATTGCTTAGGGTTTATGATTGCGAAATAAACTTTTATCGGAAAATGATTCTCAAACAGAAATTTCACCGGCCAATCATTAAGGAGTGATGATAATAATATCATTGGTTAAAACTAATTCCATCCCGCTGCGCAATGTGTTAAATCTCAGCGACAAGATTATTGGTTTGATATAGACCATACGAAATGTGTGTGTTAAATTCCGATAGCCGGTAGAGAGGATAAAATATGTCACAGTGCTATAAACTAAAATCATTTGATACTATTGCGATGATACAGATTTAAGTATATTTCTCCAGAACATTTTACCACGTTTTATCTCTGGTAAGGTTAGGTAACCATCCCAATTAGGTTTTTTGTCGCCCTCTTCAGTCCAAAAAAGTATATAATCCAATTCGGGAGGCAATACGTATTGTGTACGACGATGATTTCAAAACAAGATCCAGCCGTAATCGGTGTATAGTTGTGAACAACCACAATAATTATACGTTTTCAGTGTTAATATAAGTCAAATGCGCATTTATATACAATGTGCATAACTATAGTGACAATCTCAAGATCTGGATTTCTTGTTCGAGAGCACATTTCCAAAGATTTAATCCGTGTGGAAATCATAACAAAATCTACACCGGTGAAAGAGTTTTAAACCAGCGAAATTTAAGACTTTCGCACAACGCGTTCTCTAAAAACCGTATGAACATTATTATTTTTTTTCCTCGGTTTTTTACATAGATATTAAAATTTACCTTACGTGATGTACGCTAAAAATATATGTAGTACAACCGTATGCGTATGATCAACACCAGATGGGAAAATAAAAGCAGTCGTACTGTTTTATACGCATAAAACATAGTAGTCCTAGTAAATGCTGTGACGTTATCGTGAGGATGGGGACTTGAGGCGTTCAATCTCTCTTCGTTTGAGCTTTTTTACGTTTTCTAAGCGTTTATACGATTTCAAAACAGAAAACAATAGTTTTGAATATTCGATTGTATCAAATCATAACTCTCTCCTAGTGCTCTCCACGGTCCGTTATTTTAACGAACCAGACCGGACTTACAATTTTATCAGGGAACCGAAATCGGACCGGACCGACGGCTTCATATTATTTTTAGACCGGACCGGACCAGTAATTGAATAACATTTAATAAAGTAAACCGTGGACCGGACTGTCGCGACATGTCGTTACCGTTAAGACTTTTTTTTACATAGTTTCTCGTGTAATGAAAACAACTTATAAGATTACGTAAACTATATTACTCAAACTATCGTTATTGATAGGGAAAACAATTGAAATAATTCACCATAATGGAGTTGCGTACACATATTTTGTTATATAACATATTATGTTGAATTAATTAGTTTTCATCAGTTTATTGGCTTTAGTGTTTTGATCGTATTTTTAAATTATTGGGTTTTCTAGCGTAAGATGATTAAATGTCGACAAATTTTTGCATTACAATATATTTTCATCTGTCAAAACTTAGTTAAAATATAAATATTTAAATAATAATAAATGTAAAGACGTTGGGTGATGGGGGGAATAAAACAATGAAAACGAATATGGTTGAAAATAATGACATAAGATTTATAAACGTGTACACTGTACAGCCATATATTATTCATCGTTTACAAAACCTAAAATATATTGACATTACATTTATTTTGAAATTGTAAATCAATTGTATTACATCTACGTACGAAGTGAATACAAGTAAAAATCGCATAAAATAAATCGGGAAATATTTAAATATTGGAAACAATAATTGCGAAATTTGGGATCTTTGAAACTTTTGGATCTCAGATCAATGTCGGTAATCAAAAGAGAAAAAAAAATTGAATGTAACGGTTATTGGTATAGATTGGACTGAACATTTATAAACACTAACTACTCGTATTATAAATATAATTACGAACAATGTAAATTCCGTTTAAGTAGTAAAAATCAAAAGATTTTGACCTGATGATCATAATCCTACCGTATCTAGACGTTGAACGAAGAGTTGTGTGTGCACAAAATGAAAATGTGAACAATAATTTTACAAGTTTACAAAGTTGTTTTTTAAAAATGCAATTTAATCACTAATAAATGCATATGCATGTATGCACAATAAATAATTCGATATTACTGTTTTTGCCGTTAAAAAAATTAATTCGCTATTTACTCTTCGATATTCTAATGTAAGACGGTATTCGTTTTTCGTTACCTCGGAGTTATTTTTACGCGATCATTGTTCGGCTACAGTCGAACGAAAATATTCGCGTACGCACTTAGCAGGCCCGTTATGGACCGATTGAAGACTTTTTCCTGCAATGGTGAGATAAAATGTCGAATAAAACGAACCTGAATATCACAATGTGTTATTAACTTTTTTAGGTCAAAGCTCTCCCCCTCACATAAAAAAAAAAAATGATTACAATATTTTACGTATAAACAAATTGCGGAATAATGTATACTTATGGTAAAATAATGAATAATTTTTATTATTATATAATTTAAAATTGTTTTCATTAAAACATTATAAATAAAATATAATTTAATTTTGATTACATCATTGTACTTATCTGCAGTTGTGTATACGTACAAGTGTTTGTATGTGAGTGAGTGTGTGTGTGTTCTCACGTGTGCACGCGCATTTGAAAACTACACGGGAAACCTTTTTGACGAATTATTATATTATAATAGCCACGGGCATATAATACGTCTACGTCACCACGTCTATCCCATGTCACCTATGATACCGGAAGGGAGTTGAGGTAGTTTTTACGTTCCGTAGGGTAAAAATCCCCTAACGTCCCTCCAACCCGGTGTACGGTGATCGTATATCAGTCGCCTGTGCTAGCAATAAATTCGTTGGTCAACGTGAGCAAAAATAAATAACATTAACGTCACAATATCGGTGTCCATCTCAGTTGTGTGAGACACGAGAGTTCGGAAACGCGTTGTTTTTTTTTTTTTAGGAAATTTTCATCTTACGTAATCATAAAACCGATATGGTTTTCTCCACTTCCCTAGAAGAAATATTTGTTTACGCTCCGGCACAAAGTTGATCGTTTCACCACATTTCTAAATAATCGGACCACGAGAGAACGTCGACGAACGTGCAAAACAATAAAGACGCATTTGACGCGTGATCGCATTATAAATTTTAAAAAAAAATAATTGTTACGGCTTGGCGCGTCGAATTTCAACCGTCCTTTTCGCTTTGTTACCGGGACTAGAACTGAGGACTTGTTACTCTTTTTTAACGGTTCACTTTACGCTCGGGGTTTTATTCAATTTGAATATCTCTACCAGTTACCAAACTTAAGTGTGAATACCACGATTAATTGTTATGCACAAATAAGAGTATATGTGTATTTACATAAAGAATATAATAGATTATATAATAGATTTATATCTATCAAAATAATAAAATTACGTTATTAAATTGTACAGGTAAAAAGAACAAAAGAAATCAAATGGTGATCATTTCCTTATAAATTGATATGATCAAAATATGTTAGGTATATTATGAGTTATTCATAGCATGTCACTCGTAAGTGATATAAATCACAAACATTTATAATAATTTTATTAGATCATATATTTACACACTTGATTATATTATCAATGATAAATTCCAAACGGCTGTAAATATGCATAGAATCGTCTTTGCAAGACGTTTGAAATATTATAGTTATAAGCAAATATAGCGTGTTACGTGGTACCCATCGTAATGATGTTGTTTTGGAAGAGAATAAAACGACCTTAAATCTATTAAATATTTAACACGTTGTAAAAGACTTTAATAAAAGAAAGTAATCGACTAACAAAAGTATACAATTATAAATTATAAAATATTGCGCTAACAATATCGAAGACAAAACTCAGAAGGGCTTGTACTGACAGCTAGACACGTCTGATTTCTGCTGGTCCTGGAAAATGGTTATATAGTCCTCGATGTTGTCTAATCTCCCATGTTCTAATGCCTCCTCGAATGGAGTATGTTCATGGCTGTTTCTGGTAGATGCTTCGGCAGCATTTGCGTTTTTCTTATAGCGCGATGACCTCTCTTGACACGGGTTTATTCTATTTCAGCATTTTTATGTAAGCCTAATGAGTTTTATCGTTTAGGAGTTGGCTATTTATATAATTTATATAATTTAGAAGTGTTAGCATTATTGAATGTCATATATGGTGATGCGTATTATACAGTTTTTTAAAATTATGTATTTTTATCCGTGTACGACTCGGGAATATGTGTATTATTATCTGTTAATAATACATGCATATTACAAGCGATAGGTTTGGGTTAAACGAAGACAAACGTTATACGCGTAAAAATCACAAAGCATTCTTTGTGGATATTTGTAAAAGATAAAAATAATATATTTATCAGAATAAAAAACAATTCCGATGAACATCGAGAATATTAAAAACTATTACACTCGTATATTAATTTTCTTTTTCTTTCCCAAGCATTCCGAATTTAGTTGTGCGTGAATAAATATTATTAGGTACATTACGAACGGTGCAAGATGCTCGAAAGTTATATTTCGATTTAAGAAAACGGATTTTTGGACCGTCGCGCGAGAAAAACGAATTTTACTAACCATCGCGGGGTCAATTTTACGTGACATTTTTCTCGAATCGATTGATAACCGCCGATTGGTCGGGTGAACACAGAAGCTCACGAGTTCGAGATTGACGAAGGAACTTCTGCCGGTTCACATCAATACGGTTAAACGAACTCGTATCAATATGCGACACCGGTCGTATGCGTCATGTATGTCACGCGACAACACGTGAAAAACGTAAGCCATAAACACCTATGCAACATTCGAATTAGCCGACAAAAAAAAAAAAAAAAAAACCTCGTTTTTCCATCGATCGCTAAGTGTTTCGCAAAAATATCGAAGGGAAGATATGGTGGTCGATCGACAACCGTAACAATGTGTGCAGTACACGTGCGGTAGGAGGCACGGGGTCGCTGGAGAACATGTATTGACCCGCGACGTGGACACGAGGAGAGGAATGGAAGGAGGGTAAAAGTAATAAACGCAAAAGTGTGGTTGTTGCTCCTCGGAAAGTGTACTCGTGTTTACAGTACGCACGCACAGGAGTTACGCGTTTCCGTGCGGTTTCGGTGTTGGCACTTTTACGCATGAACGGTGCGAGAGCCGGGTCGAGGTCAACGCCACAGCCGCCGCGTGTACCCGCTCGATGAATTAAAGAAACCGAATGTTGTGTACCCATGACCGCTGCACGCACGGTTCCGACGAATCTCGGGCGACGGTCGTCCGACGTGTGCCAACGCGTTTCCACGAACCACCGCCGTCGCCCAAGAGTTCGCGTTTCTTTCCCGTCCCGCCCAGTATCCTCTCGGTCGCACGCCGAGCAACGTCCTTCCCCCGCCCGCACTCCCGCGTGTCCCTGCGCCTGTCTGTCCCCGTATCGAAACGGCCGTAGGCGAAACAAACGGTTTGACTCGATGACGTGTCCTGCCGCGGGGCACCGACGAGTGTACCCGGCAAGCGTTGCACAACCGCGCGTGTGCAAACAATCTGCTCGCTTTCCGTCCGTCAACAGGCGGACGTGCAGGTACTCTCCCGAGGAGGATTCGACGCGAGATCTATAACGATGATCTACAGATATTGATTCCGACGACACACGATGGCGGCCGCGAGTCGGACGAAAACTCGTTAAAAACGCGCGCCCGTGCGCCCGGAACCACGCACGTCGCCGATACGTCGGTTGTTCGAGTTCCCGTCGACGTTGACCGGAAAACACGAGCGATGTGTACTCGGTCGGACTCGAGACCGTGCAATTAATGTCTGCTGCGTGTTTGTTCGAAGTCAACGATTATTGTTCGACTCCGATACTACCGCGCGGAGTGTGACCGATGGTGCGATACGATCGCGCGCGCTATATTGTTTTAACTTTTAACGTTGCCAAATGTATAGGTCCATGGTAAATCCGTACGATACCGTAGTGGATTATAGTAGATTATTTATTACTTATTTTTGCCGATATCAGACAAACTTACCATCACTAAGAATGAATTGGTTATATTATCAAAAATATTATTTTTATTGTAAGTTTCCATACATGTACGAATGATGTGACTATATCAATTTACCTACCGTTTCAACTACCCTTATGAATCTCGGCCAGAAACGGTTATCAAATTATTAACCATTTCTAAAGGTACAATCAAACTAAAATCGAAGGAAGAATTAAGGAAATTGAAAATCTGGAAATGAACACAGACATTATGTAAAAAATAAGACGCCAGAAAATTTACTTAAGTATTTGGCCATAGTTGGAAACAGGTATCAGGGGTTTAAAATATTATTTACGTAAATTTAATAAATGAATTAAACTTTTACTTTTTGTATTTTTTATTATTTACGTAATACATTTGGCAACGTCGCACCCAATTTTACGCGCAATCGTACGTCTTTGAGCAAATTAAAATTTTGTCTTTTGTTACTCTGGCACTGCGCGCAATCGTATACCTAAAAAGGTAAGACGCGCGCAATCGTACTCCGCCGTAACCGATTCGTTCGAATCGTATTCAAATAATGTTCGAATAAAAAATACCAACAACCGTATTACGTCTCACAATCGAAACCGTCCAGTGTTCAAGAAAAGTTACATCACATCACCTTTATGTTGAGTTTGTGTATCATAGAAAATATTCCCAAATAATATTCATATGATATCGCATGTGGTTTGCCTAGAAATAATGTCCCATAAGTTACCGAAAAACATCGTTTATCTGATTAAAATGTACTCGGATGCCACGTACACAGATTAACACAAATTCAATGTTTTTTTCAATGAATGTTTCGTAGAAATTCATATTTATATACTTTTTCTGGATTTATTACGCCTTCAATAATTATTGATATTGGACGAACGCGTGTCGACTCGGTTAACTAACGATTATGAAGTCTCGTGTACTCTCAAGTGAAATTGTAACGTGGCATTTTGATTTTTGTCCTGACGTACCCGTACATCAGCAGGGCCGTATTTAGAAGGGAAGGGTAGACAATTGTCCTCCCCCTTTAGGAATTTTGGGGACGATATATTGTTATTTATATCTATTTTGTAGTTAGCCAACTTTCAATTATTATAGTTGTATTATATTTTCTTTTCTCTATGTACTTTGTATTGTCGATTTATCGATGGAAATTTAGCAAAAGTTTACTAAAGGATATTCTTTAAAATCTATTTTTAAACGAATGCTTTTTTTTGGTTTAACAGATAATGACATTACTCAATACGCAGAAGCCTGAATGCAGCCCGCAATTTAGAGTTGTTGTTAACCACTGCAGTTGTATTTAGCACAATACACAACGATAAGACAATAATATAATTAATATGTTTATTTTCATCCTGCCTCTTTCCAACACCCTTCCAGCACCAAAATGTGCCCCGGGGCGTCCAAATTCTATATAAACCGCCCTGTACATCAGCATTCAGTGCAACTACATGTGTACATTGTTAAGGACACCGACCGCTACGCCTGAAGTCTAGGATTCTCGTATGGCGCGCAGAATCGCAGGTACGAATACTTAGGCCGTCTGTGGAAGAGTCGATTGGAACAGAAACCCGTAATCGATAGTGGATAGAGAACCATCCGTAAATGACTCGTGCTGGGATTTTACAATGGATGACGCTCAATCGCATCGGGACAGGTTAATAAATTCAAACATTTACTTCATAAATGGGTAATGTTCAACTTAACGAATGTGCCGAAGTACTGCCAATCAGGAAAAATTATGTTCTAACAACAATTACGAAAAAGGTTAGAAAAACTGCACAATGGTGGCCCAGCTACACTGAAATGGTTCGAAGAACTTGTATTATTCGGCTGTGATTTTACTGTTTTTTTAATTTTTTATTGTTTTTTATTGTTTAAATCTATATTTTAATTTATATTTTACTATTTTATGATTTTCAAATTCTTTAACTCAGTGATTCCCAACGAAGGCGGTACCCTTATTAGTTTTTTACCTTGAGAGGGCGATTTGTGAACGTAAACGATATTTATATTTTTAATGAATTTAAACGATTTTCGGGGCGTTCAAATTAATTAACCATTTCAAAAATATATGCGTAAACAACAAATACATTGATTATAGTATGTTTAATTATAGGTTTTAGGCATTAAGTAAAAAATATCCAATACACTTTGTAAAGATCCCATTTATACAGAACACAGGTTCGTGATTCGTAGATATAAAATAAAAAAATTGAAATTAAAGGCCGAATTAATTTTTTCACAGAACCTGAACGTGAACGAGTTCAATTTTTAAGTGGACGTTCCGAACACTGATGTTACGCAATAGTACGTGTGGGCGCGCGTCGGCGGTTCGGTACGGCACTGAAAATCCATCGGCTAAATATTACTAAAACATTAGCGCTGGCAGAAAAGAAAAACCACCGGGCGTAAATAACACGTGGCTGTACGAAACATGATTTATCACCGTGGTAGGTTACACGTAGCGCGTGACATTGTACGTTTCAGCATTAATTCTAATTTATTATCATAACATTATCACCATTAGATCGTCCGAAATGTTAATACGGTATATATCACCGCGCAGAATTACGATTATTTTTATCCGCTACAAAGAATACAGTGTGTGCGCGCGTGCGCGCGTGTGTGTGTGTGTGCGTACCGTGTACGAGTATTGATGAACGGGAAACGCGTGTTGGCGCGAATTCGCTTACAGTCGAATTTCCATTCGAGGAAAACCTCTGGAAAGGGTTCATGCATAACGAATTTTCTTCCAGCATTTCCATTAGAATACATTTCTATCGAATCGATTTCGTGTTATTGCGTACTCTACGAAAATATTCGAACGATAGTAGTTTATTTTTGAGTAATTACACATTTTGGATAATCGTAGGTAAAAAATAAAATTTGACGACCTATGTTACTATGCCGTATACGCCACGTAAAGGATTGATGTACATAACAAATTTATTTCGGTTAATGAGTCTCAAACCATAAAATGGATAAATATCGATACCTTTGCTTAACATGTATTTAATTTTCTTTTTGCTGACCACAATAACGAGTACTGCAAAAAAGGATAGATTAAAAAGTGCCACAGGATTTACACTTTACAATTCTAAGGTATCTTTACTCTCGAAACAACAGACCACGATAACGAGTATTGAATGAGAATGTAAGTGCAGAAACGTCTCGCTACTTTTCAAAACTGTTTTCTCGCCAAAAGCGGTTCATTACACACACATAGTTATTTGATACTCCTAAAATATTAAAAATATAAATTAAAAGAAATTTAAAACAAAATTCGATTAAAATAACTTCAATCTTACAATAAAACAAACGATTAACTTTTAAATCAAGGTTTTGCAGTGAGCCGTGACACCCCGCGACTACTAATATGCTAAGGTTGTTATCTATATATATATATATATATATACATGTCATTGAAAAATTAATGAAGAAATATTTATTTTGCCGCTTGACGTTCGACTACTTCATGGAAACAATGATCACTCATTGTCAATTCAGTCTTTTTCTTCTTCGCCTTTCTACCAACTATTTGGGGTCGGCCACCCTTTTCCTAAATCTCCATTCGTCTCGATTTTCTACATCCCCTACACAAACACCAACAGCCCTAATATCATTCTCAATCGTATCCAAACATCTAATTTTTAATCTTTCTCTTCCTCTTTTCCCTCTAACGTTCATTTTCATAATCAGTTCTACTGCTTTTGTTTCCTTTCGTCTCTCACCTCATCACGTGCCCGAATCATCTCAATCTATTTTCTCTCACCTAGTCTATTAATGACGCTACAATAATACTACATCTCACATATTCATTCCTTATTCTATCTTCTCTTGTCACTCCATTCATTCATCTAAGCATTCTTATTTCTGGAACACTCATACTTCATTTTATTCTCCTGTCAACCACTTAACATTCTGAACCATATAGCATAGTTGGTCTCACTTCACTCCTGTACAATTTACCTTTCAGCCTCGATAGAATTATCTTATCACATAAAACGTCCGACACTTCTCACCATTTCATCCAACCGCACTTAATCCTATGTTTGACATCCATGTTCTTTTATACAAATGAACCAAAATATTTTAAGTTTTTGACCTCGTCTATCACACCACCGTTTATTGTCATTGGTTTCGTCATACCCTTAACTTTTTGGTATTTTCCTTCAAAGTCATACTCTAAATGATCTGTTTTATTTTTTACTTATTCTCAATCCCTTCCCGTCAAAGACTTCTACACATCCAACCTGTTATTAACTTTTTCCAGATTTTTTTCTACCGAAACTATATCATCAGCAAACATAATACACCATAATATCTTGCCCTACTCTGTATTAACAACTCATTCTTAGTTCAATATTTGTATATATATATTTTTTTTGTTTTTATAATTGAAAAAAAAAATCTACAGACAGCATTGAACTTCGATTTGTAATACCAAATTCATATAATGGAAAAAAAATGAAAATTGTTTTGTTAAAGACTCATATTTAAAATGTTGGAAATAAAATATTGCAAAACAGATTCGGTACGATTTATAAGATAATTTCGTCTATGGATTAAACAAAAAATATATATAATAAATTTTGGTTTATTTTACATAACAGGATTATTATTACCGATGATTGTATTTTTAAGAACGAAATAACTATGACATTTTGAGTTCGTTGTTTCGTTTAATTTTACCAAAAAGCTACGTTACATCATTTGTGCAGAGCTTAAAGAGAATTATGAATGTTAAATTATGCTGTGCTAGGCATATTGTGTACAATCGTGTTAATCTCTGTGAAATCGCGGACACTGTTTTCTTATATACTTCACCAGTGATGGGCTAAAGAGTTCTCTTCGTCTAGATCAGTGCTCTTCAACTTTTCGTTATGTTTAAGACCTAATTTGATATAGATTATTACATTTCTTTAATTCTATTTTTAGGTATTAATTAACTATATTTTTAACAATAGTCTCGCCTAGAAATATTTTTCGCATAAAATAATGAAAAAAAATTATTTATTTGTTGATGTAAACCAAACAATACGAACACGACTGTTTTGAAATCAACTTGATTTTCTATGAAACGTCGGGTGTTTCCTGTATCAAAATGAAACTATGGCATCGATTGAAAACCGTTACGCTGAATAACGAACGAATGAATAGGATACCATATAGACATACTATTATTACTAAGTTTATTAATATTATTGATCGCTATAGAAGTGAAGATTACGATTACATACATGATGTACGGTTTTGTGTATAATTATTTGCATACATTTCGTGCCGTGGAAACTAGTTTTTAACGAAATTTACATTCAACGAGTTACATAATTTAATTGTTCCAGGCTTTAAAGAAACGTGTGGATATTCAATAATGTCACGTCAGACAATGTACATTTGATCGCAGCCTATTATGAAAATGCGTTTCGATTGTTTTGATAAATGTTTCCATTGATGTGCTCAACTGGTAAAACGATTAAAAAATTATTCGTAACGATACGTATTATTAACGATAACTTTGTCCCTATGTCACGTATTACACAGTTCAATAGCTGTTCGGTCGTTGCGTACTGTAATTTATTTGAAACGAACAAATATTTAATAATCTATAAACAATCATCGAGTTCGTATAAAAATAGTGGAGCTCTTTGTACAAACGTAATCTATGAGAAATAATAAATGTATACCCCGATCGATTGAGGATGTACAACGTACAATACACCAATTAAAAAAGAAAAAAAAAACAGTAATACATGTTGCGGCAAAATAATGAATCGAAACCTCGGTCGTATACGAATTTGTGACCACGTATGAAAAAAATAAAGGATGTTTTTAGTATAGCAAATACAAAAATCAAGTAGCGAATGTCAGAACCGTTTCCATTAGAAATACTAGAAATATTGTTTGAGACAGTTGAGTTGTGTCTTCTATGATTTCCTTCTGATTTATATATATATATATATAAATCTATATAAGCAATAACAGGATTATATTTTGTAAGTTTGTTTGAAAACTAATTTACGGGACAAATTTGATATTGACGTATTTATTTTGCGCAGCACCATCGAAATTACCAAAAATAATTAAGTAAACAAAACTAAATATAAAGTTTCGGGAACATAAAACGAGGCGAATAGTTGCATTTTAAAATAACCAATCATAACAATAATCATACTATTTTCGCGTTATAATAATGTCCTTGATTAATCTTTAAAAAATTTTACCGTACTTTAAAATATTGTATTTTTAATTATGAATCGATAATAAAATGTATATAATTGCTATACTAACCAAATCATTTACTGCATAATTACTCGACAATAATTCATATTTTTCAATCTTCAATATTTGTTAATAGTTCCAACGTATTTATGAAAAAATAAATATGTACACATAATGTAAATGCGTCGATCAGAAATAAATAAATTTAATTGACGTCTTCGTGACCACAATAATAATTTTGATTAAAAACGTGAATCTGGCTCCACGAAACTTAACAATGTCCTGTTTTAAACGGTTTAACCGAATGAAATAAATCATTCTAAAACGCTATAATTCATCCTATGACATTCATACAGAAAGTTTATTTACACGTTTCTCGGATATGCGATTAAAAAGTTGTACGAACTCAGCTTTCCAATTGAATAATATTATCAATAGAAACGGTATTTTAAAGTCTGCACCGTTGTTATGAATACAAAATTAGATTCAAATTACGTAATGTATATTATTCGTTCGTTAGTGAGGCACAGCGGTATTATTAGAAAGTCCAACATTTTTCCAATGGAAAATAAGTTAAGAAACTTACTTACTTTCATTCGAAAACAGGCAAAATGTTCGGAACGAAACGAATACGGTTAATCAATGAAAATGCAATCTGAAATACCGGATGATAATTTCACACAATTTTTAAACAGCCATTATTAACTTCATTACTCACGTTTATTGTTAAAATTGTTAGATTGTGTTGTAAAAATATAAATAAAAAAAAAGAAATTGACAGAGACCATTTTAGATAATGGAATCCGATAAAGCCTATCGATTTTTAACGTTTATTAGAAGCTTTTTTGAATCAATAAAAAAATAAAAATATAATGCATAAAATAATAATATTGTTGTACAGTAATAGTCAACAAATGGTAGTACATATTATGTGGGTTGTAAAATTGTTTAATGTACAAATACTTAAATTAATGTATTTATATATATTAAACCATATATTTTTATTATGTTTTATCAAAGGATTACATAAAGTTTAACGGTTATTTAAATTATTTAAATCGTTTAAATGTCATTTGGTAACCTAACCTAAATTTTACTGTGCCATATTTTTGAAAATTCCAATACATGAATATTATTATGTAATTAAAAAATAATAATATGAAATTGAATGGTCTTATAGAAATTAATTTGTGATAGCAACAGAAACAACGTTTTACATAATGATAAAACCAAATCTATATGAGAACATAATCTCAGTAATGCAATCGTATGCAATATGTTTCAAATCTTTAGCTTAAACGATAGAAAAATTAACTTCATCAATACTTTCTGATTGTTTAATACTCGAGATATCTACTTTGAAATAGAAGACATACTACCAAAATTCAACTATTGACTAGATAAATTTCACACACATCTCTTTATGGTGAATTTAATTGTTACTTACATTAATATGAAAAAATAAATAAATACAATTTGAAGTTAGTAATTATACTTCTTATCTGTATGTGTAATGAGAAAATATTTTCAAACAATAAAACCAAAAATTACTTATTTTATGAAAAAAGTATTTGAAACATAATATCCAACTTACTCGAAGAAATCGAATATATTTTTATAGTTTTTTTTTTTTTTTAGTTTTTCTTAATTTTTCGGTTCTATTGGAAAAACTGTTCATAAGACCGCTTAAAGATATTTCTGTACAGTTTAGGTTTTTGATTGTTAATATACACTTATGACATAAGTATATATTTTATGTATTATTTGTTTCTATGGTATAGGTACTACGTGGGACTTTTAGAGAAGTTTTTACTTCGCCGTAAGTTGATTACGGAATCACGGGAAAAGAAAAAATAATATCGTTGTACAAACAATATATTAATATTTCGCGGTCCACTCGAAAATCAATGTGCGAACATATGATTTGAGCTTTGGCCTTTCTACGGATTCGCCGAAAAAAAAAAAAATTACGGTGGGACGATAGATGCAACAAATTACAAAATTAGTGATGAAATTGATTGTAAAACGGTCGAACGTGTCGAACCTGATGACATAACTACAATCATAATTGTTATGCAAACTTCACCGCGTACAGTCTGATCCGACTAACTGTTGAAATCGTAATTATTTCAGTATTATGTCGACGCGCAAATCGCGACCGACCGGGGTGTAATCGTTTGTTTGGCATCGTGACGTGGCCAACGAGATCGAAATCGTTAACGGCGTCACCATATTTACGATATTGCACATCGATCTGTTCCCCAAACGATTGATTTTACCCTTTCTCTCTCTCTCTCATTTCATTTCCGATCATCGAATGCCGTCTCGGGGGTACAACCGCGCGTGTTCAAAACGTTCTGCTCGTCAATCGGTTATTATATGCCGTTGATCCGGAGGCGTATTTACGATTCTAGCACTCAAGATACGTACATTGATTGATGCCTTTTTTCTCTAAAATCCCTTTTACTCATAGGTAATAATAGATTTGATCAACCACCAAAAAATCTTTCGAGTTCCTTAAAGTTTTTGATTGTGAAACATCTGACGTCGACGTCCTTTTAAGATATGCAGAACCGGGCGCTCTGGGATGATTCCTCCCATTCGCACCTTCCCTGCAATATGCATCCACGAGTTACACAATTATAATGTTCCGCATTCAAACTACGAGCGTTACTGTAAATATGATAATAATATATATTTAATAATAAACTTCAAACTGTGAGTAATCGTTGTATTGATTCGGGTTAGCATAAGAGTCGTTTACTAATCGACTGAAAATAATTCTGTCTTTCGCTACTTTCGACAGACACGAATACACATAATATTTGCGTTTCTCCACAGTTTTTTTTTCCATTTTTTTTTTTTTTTTTTTTTTTTTTTTTTAATTTCAAAGACAAATTTGTCAAAAAAACTGTTACTTTTGACGAACGGTATCGTCACTGCCGTTGGTATAGTTGTTCTTTTCAACGTTTTAGCACGTCCTTTAGTTTTCCCGGTAGTAATACTGTTTCCCAACGCACCCCGTCCGTCCACCATGCTAGTTGTCAATATATAATTTATGCGCCTACCTTTAATGCGTCATATACATCCTAATCTTATCGTACTGCCGATGCACGTTATTAGGACACCGGCAATACAAATATAAATTATAATGATAATGACACGTTGCGATTGTCTTGTAAGATTATCATTTTATTTAAAGCTACAAAAAGAGAAAAAAGAGAAAAAAAAAAAAGAATAATGTTATGTTACGGTGATTGCGGATTGAAAACGGAACCAAGACCGTTTTCTAATGCACGAGACCCGATGTAAGTTTCTAGTTTTAGTGACGCCCGACATTCGCCAGACCGTCTACCGCTGTTTCCTGTCCACGTGCATCCAAACCTCATTAAGGACCGCACACTGACGCACGTCACGTCTGTGCAATTAGGCATTTTTTATCATCGTTTCGCTCTTTCTCATCCACTGTGCCGCATACAGTGCGTACCATATGCGAACGAAATGGAGTTCATTCATCGGCAGTAAAGTCGGCTGCAATAATGATGCACGACTTATTTTTTACGGCCGACTCGTGTATGCAAATTGCTTTTTACCGCTCTGTCACGCCACGGCTTTATTCGTTTTTACACGAATTAAAAAGCAGTACGCTTACACGCAGAGTACGTCATCGTTTGACGAACAAATGTTGCACGCTGATTGTTTGCCCAGGAAATCGTCTCGCGTAACGATTACGAGGGTTCCGTTGCATTTATATTTCGTGAAAAAAAAAAAAAAAAATGTAAAAAAATTAAAAACATCGGCAGGTTTATGAATGACGTTCATTCGATATGAATCGAAATAATGTGTATAATTGCGTAAAATATTATGGATAACTAATTAACCCTTTTGTACACTTTTTTGCCGTAATTACGGAGCGCATAATTAATGTAGCGCGCTTAGTATAATTACTGAATCTTAACATTAAATCTGTTTCACGTTTCGTAAAAAAAAAAAGAGCGATAATATTAAATTATGAGTTTATAATAATACGTAATGATACCATTTTATTACGTGGTCGGTTATTGCATTATGTTACACAGACTTAATTTTATCCCACTTTGGACGGTTATTTTTTTTTCTGTTTACAACTCTTGTTGCAATATTTAATTTGCAAACAAGCATAATGTGTATTTAATTCGAATTCTTGGTAAATAATATTTTTCGAGTTGATTCAGATGTAATAAGACTCTGATAATTCCATATCAAATAATTACTATTATACGAACTACGTTGAAATCCATAAAACGTTTTTATGAAGTTTGAATTTATTTATTTTTCTAACATTTCTCGTATTTTCGTTATTTTCATTATTATTAAACGGTATTTTGTAAAAAAAAAAAACGATATTTTAGAATAATTATAAAAATAACTGTTTCTACGTATATCATGATATTAGATCTTACCTAATTTGGGTGCTCCAAAACTGTCTTTGAGCATCGCTCCAGGTGATGCACTTGGAACCATCCTTCGGTTACCTATTAACCCAGCAGCACCCATGACACCCGCGCAAACGGCGTCACATCGTTTTGGTCGAGGCTGTTCCACCGGAAGCACTCTTCTTCTTTTTTTAGGTAACTTTGAACGAGCCTAAAATTCACCGAGTCACATTTAAGTGCATCGTATTTATCAACGCTTTCGAGATTCGGCGTAATCAATGAAACAACGTTATTTACTTCAACGAAATGCACATATTCATAATTAAATAGCAATGTCCATTGTTTTTTTTTTTTTTTTTTTAAAAGGTTCTCGATTATCACGTTGAAAGAAAAACTTATCTTAATGTAATACATAATTTATACGTGCGTAAAACTCAATTTTGTACACCTAACATTTGTAACGATAGACTCGGAAAACTACCGCATTATTTCCGCGTAAAATAAACCATTTGACAACAATGCGTTAACTCTGTACGACTTATTGTTTTGTATATATTTTTCCTTAAATTTACCACAGCAATGATATGGTAAACAGTATTTTTTGACGATTTAGAAGCAGCAGGCTTTGGAAAATTCAAAAAGCAGTCGTCGTCGGTCTTCTCGTAGGAGGGGGGGATGAAGTATTTATAGCGATGGAATATTTTGAAGGGTGGTTATAATAGTTGCATCCCGTGGTGAACAATTCTTTCGGATTACGGCCTGAGTATTTTTGGTATGCGTAAGAATAGTAGCTTGATGATTTTGGGGTACATAAGTATTGTAACCCGAGTACATAGTAACTTATAATTTTTTTTTAAATATAGAATTATACAATTGAAGCTTCATTTTCTTTCCCTTATTTCTCTCGTAGGCTCAAGACTATCTGCAGTATCTTTAGTACTGGTAGTGGTAGACATAAACGGATTTCATGGATGATCCGGATTATTTAATTCAATTTTGCTGTCCAATGGCTCATTTTTATATTCACATACATTTAATTCCATAACATAATTTTCGAACATAAGTATATCATATCTCCGACGCATTTTAACTACCAGTGTTGGTTTACGCTAAAAATCAAAAACAATTACTTAAGTATTTAAATGTCATTATTGAAATCGACTTTATTGAAACCTAACTTGAAGTTATCAGAAGTATACAACGATTCACGTATCACAATACTAATTTTTTGTTAAATCATTTAAAAACCATAAAATGTATTAAAATTCAAATAAATAACAAATTCATAAATCCGGATTTGCCGAAAAACTCGTATTATCCGGAGAGAGTTTGATTGAAATCCGAATTAGATTATCCGGTTATTCGAAAAATTCAAATCTTCAGATTTTGTGCTCATCGCGGACTACAGGTAAGTTTGTGTTTAACTAAATTTATGCTTTACAACTCTTCTTTACTAAGTGAAATGTTACGGTAGTAAAATGACGGCCAAGGTGTATTGTATATTGTCATTATGTTTTGTCATTCAAGATAAAAAACTATCATGAAATAATACAGATCAACATGATATAATGTTATAGGCCTATATCGTATGATCACCAGCGGCTGTCGTTATTATCGAATGGAGGGTACTATCATAGGATAATAACGTTTAAGTCAGACGAATATGATAAATATTAATCAGGCCGTAACTCGTCGGTAGTAAAAAAAAAAAAAAAAAAAAAAAACATAAACTCGGGCAGACCTATTTTCGTAGATGTTTTTGGGACGCAACTAGTATGTAACAGCCTTTTCACAATATGCAGACTAGGACGTTACTCGAATACAATTTTATTAATATGAAATTTTATTCGAATAAATTATTATTCCGTTGAATTTTTCACAATTATTCGAATGACTATTTATTCGAATAATAATGTCTCAAAATAAACGTGGAAACAAGACATAAGTAATCATATGTCATACGATAATGTTTAATTCATATAGATTATGGTTTACGTAGTACATCCTAATACCTGACAACTGCTCATTAAAAAGAAAAAAAAAACAAGTTTTGTAATTTCTATAATTAGATTATACTGTAGAGAATAAATGGAATAATTTTTTATCCGAATAATTATCTAGATAATATTTTGCCCAACTCCGGTGGAGAGCCACCGTCAACCCGTGGTCGTCAACCCGTCCATCGGTCGAATGAACAGTTGAACGCATACCGTGCACTCGACGTTCGCGCAACGGTGATGACATAATAGACTTTTTCACGAGCACGGAGGGAAACCAGACTTGGGAATAAAATAAAAAATTGTAAACAGTTTCCCGCGTGCGAACTTCCGGTTCATGCGCGGAACGACGACACGGCTGTAACGCGATTGCCAGTCGGAAACGCTGAAAACATTTGCGATAAGCGTTGAATAAAACGAAAGCGTCTCGTACCTGCGTGTGCGAGTAGAACATCGAGAAGTTGGACACGATGACGGGCACGGGCAGCGCGATGGTCAGCACGCCGGCCAAGGCGCACAGCGCGCCCACGAACATGCCCATGTAGGTCTTGGGAGCCATGTCGCCGTAACCGACCGTGGTCATGGTCACGATGGCCCACCACAGGCCCTCTGGAATACTTTTGAAGTCGTTCTGCGGGTTGGCCTGTCGAGATGCATTAGGTCAGCAAAACGACAGTGCGCATACGTAGTACGACGTGCGCACCGCGCGTCATTGGTAACCGGAAATTCGTTCGGCACCCGGTGAAAAACCCGAAACCCCGTTGCGAAACAAACGATTTATCGTTGGACCGATAACGGATTGAAATGTCGGCGGAACCGATGGATCGAATGGTCGCACCGGTGAATCCACCCCCAGTTTTCCGCGCTACCGCTAGTCGCAAGCATTGTTTCTCACGATAAGTTGATCGATTCGATATCGTAAGAAAAAAAGCGCCGCCCCATCGGTTTCTCTCGGTAAGGATGTTTACGGTCCAGGCGGATTTGGACGTTTCGCTTCGGCTAACGGTGGATTAGGCTACGAACGAATTTCCGGTTACGATTTCGCGCCCCGTATTTACCTGCAGCCGTTCCGCGTAGTACACCAGGCTGGCGAACACGACGATTCCCAGCACCAGGAAGAACACGAGCAGCGTGAGCTCCTTGGCGGACGCCTTGAACGTGTGTATGAGTATCTTCAGCCCGGGCGAGTGTCTGGTCAGCTTGAACAGCCTCAGGATGCGGATGATCGAGAAGAACTCCAATATTTCCGTGTTGTCGAAACGGTGGGCGAGCGTGCTCTGCAGCATGGTATCCGTGTAAAAGCTCAACGTGGCCACGAAGTCGATGATGTTCACAGGAGACTTGGCGAAGTGCACCAGGTTAGGGGTGACCTGCAAAGGACGACAGTGTTACGGCACCACGCGCTTTGGAAACGTGTCGAGACGCGTTCGAAGTGTACGGATATCAAATAATAGATACTACGACGCGACGAAACGTCCAGAGTGGTAGGGTTTTACTCGTTGGTCGAAGTGCCACGAGACATTGTGGATTTGAAGTTTTTTCGTATTTCTCTAGAAATTTCGCGTAACATTGTCAGTGTTGAACAATTATTTTGTTTTTTTTTTTAAACACGAGTAAGTTATATTTCACATTTTATTTTGCATACTTTTACATGTTTTGTCCTCATTCCATATAAACGCGTATTTTAGCATATAAGGCGAATCAATTAAGAACATATTGATACGCGTTTAGAACATTTTGTTGTTTGATATAACGACGTAACGATACAACATGCAACGAATACATATTATTTAATACAGATAATTTTCCAAATATCCAATATAACATTAATACTATCAATTAGGTAACTTACTGTCTGGTAGATAGCACACGTTCGTGAACTTAACCCAAATACGTATTGCAATTTTTATTTGCACTGTCATTTGCAAATATTTGCAAGTTGGTTTTTAGAATTTGATAGTCCAAACTTTCACCGTGAAATCAAAAAATTTAAAGTTGAGTCAACTTTTCGTAGCGTATCCATTTTGACCTACAACTTTGAAATCAGTATCAAACGAAAGATAATGTTTAAAAATTGATAACATGTATACTTTTTGAATTTTTAAGTCATTCAGTTGGCCACTATAACCTTATGAACTTGTAAAGTTAGCCTACCAATTTTGACCTAGAATTTTGAAATCAGTTTTAAATGTAAGATAGTTATTAGCCATCATTAGTAAGTCAAATGGTTAAAGAAACTACTAAAAGTTCCAAAGAATTAAGAACAAATGAAAATTTTCAAAAATTATGGGATGAGGCTATGGTTATAATGGTTATTGTCTCAAAAAATAATAAATTACTGAACATAAACTATACAAAATAAAATGTTTCGTTCAAATTTGGTGGTGGTAAAAAAAAAAAATTACTGTTCAAGACCATTTTCGTATAAATGTATATATAAATTATTTTTTTAATTATAGTTGCATTAATAATGTGTAGTAGTTTCAAAAAAACTGATTTGAGTTTGTTTGATTCTATTAATACTGTCTTATTTAATGATAGTTCTGTATATTATTATTTTTCTAATGTCATATGTAACAATTGTTGTCGAACGGTCAGCTTTGATCTGTAATTTCCAAAAACAAGAAATTAAAATGTTGTGTATCATTAGAGACTGTATTATCTATCTTTGACTTTAAAGGTGCAAATCCATTATGGTTAAACGTTTAGTCAACGTACAAACTTCAATATTTTTGCTACATATTTTTTGTTATGGATAATACCGAAATAAAAACTATACTTTCGGAACGCGGTAATTTAATAATATTAGATTCAAACAAATATCGCTTTATTCGAAATCGCAAAGACTCACGAATCAAATGGAAGTGTTTAAATAATAAATGTACTGCAAATATTCTAACAGATTCAGATAAAGGAGTATTGATCGAAAGATTCGTTAAGCACAATCGTTCTAATATCCTCTACCTCTACCATAGAACGTCAAATGTTACGTGAAAACTTCAAACGTAAATCTATCGATTCCATTTCAAGAAAAATTAATAAAATAATGCGTACAGAACTTATAAAAGACAACAATCCATCATCTAAAAGCCAAAAAGATTTTAATACGGTTAGGAAAGCCTTGTAATACCAAAAGCAGAAAATATTATCCATCGTTTCCTAAGTCAATTAAAGAAGCAGTTTCTCAACTTAAGGAAATACAAAATTATTATAGTTTAAAGTATAATGGTGAAGAATTTGTTCACATGCCAAAAAGTCACTTGTTTATATATTTAACTGCAGTTACTGAATATACTATAGTAACTACAGTTGTATACAGTGAAAAATGTTAGAACAATGATATGACAACTTGTACAGACTTCTTTGCCAACAGTACGTCTGAGTAGGCATTGATATGTTTTACACAGCTTTACACAATTCATTGTTTTTGTATATATATTAATTTCTGTAGACTACATGAACACAAATATTATCATGGCAACGTTGCACGTAAGTTCGTTCTCAAACGTTATCGTTCGTGGGTCGGCGGTAAGTTCTTTGTAAGTTTTAAGTATTCTCAATAGTTCGATCAAAATGATAAAATACTCTCAATCATATTTTACCGATGAGTATATGAATCCCTCAGTAACTTCTAATTTTTTAAAAAAATAACTTGTACATAGTTGAAAATCATTTGACTTTGTTTGATAACCAATTATGAAATTCTCGGGACGGAATTCACTGTTTCATAAACTAATTGTGACCGCCTAGTAACTTGCAAACACTTACTACAGTCATTAGCTTTCGTTCGTACCTACTTTATAGTTTCAGTTCAAAACATCATGCCAACTTGTACTTGAAGCATAACTTGTGGAATTCCACAGGGTACAGTCCTAGGACCACTATTGTTTATCTTTTTTATGAATGTTTTATTGAACATAAGTATAAATAGTAGTAAGGAGTTTATAAGTTTTGCTGATGATACGGCTATAATAATTGCTGAACCAACAGTCGATAGCTTGTACCATGAAGCAAATAATATTTTAAATAATGTATATGTTTGGTTCTGTAAAAATAAGTTAAAGTTAAATTTACTAAAATCTAAATTTATTTGTTTTAATTTATCTTCTAATAGTGTTTTACATGAACATAAATTGATTGTACATTCTCTAAAATGTAATCATAATTTAAATATATGTGATCCAAAATGTGTAAAACTTGAAAAGGTCAATGAATTAAAGTATCTTGGTTTAATAATAGATTTTAGGCTTAGATGGGATAGTCATATAAATTATTTAAATGGTATTTTACGAAAAATTTTCTTTGTATTTAACGAAGCCAGGTATATATTGGATGTAAATTATAAAAGAATTATTTATTTAGCTTTAGTACAATCTGTTTTTTCATATGGTATTTCCATTTGGGGAGGAGCTTGTAATAGCATTATACATAAGCTAAATGTTACCATAAATGGTGTTATTAAATATTTACTAAATCTTCCTTTACAAACAAATACTATTTTAATTTATGAAAAACTCAATGTAAATAATTTCAAGGTAGTTTATAACTAAGCTGTATTAGTAGACTTATTTAAACATAAACATTTAATACCTGTATCAGATCATAATTATAATATTAAATATAAACAAAGTGTTAACATACGAAGTGTCAAAAAGTTTTTAGACAAAAAAGTGTCTTGTATACGGGTCTTGATTTATGTCGCTTGTTAAATATTAATATGAATTAGTTTGATAATTTAAATACCTCCAAAGCTTATCTTAGGCATATTGATTTTTCAAAGATAATATGATTATAATATACAATTTTGTTTTACTATGTATTATAGTGTTATAATAGTGTATTAACGCGAACAAAAGATTTACCTATTACTGTATTATTATTATTTTTTATTATTATTATGTTATTTAAATTGATGTACTTTCCTTAGTTGATAAGAACTCGCTCCCCCAGCACATGCTTTGCTTTTAGGCGGTGCTGCAATATGATACTCGTGGTTTTTATATATATTTTTAGTATTATTTATGTTGTTGCAATAAAGTTCATTATTATTATTATTATTATTAAAAACTACATAACTTCAAAATTTAGCGGCTAACTAAGTGATTTACATATTATAAAAATAGACTTAAAAATTCTTACTAATAACTAGCTTTCGTTTGGTACTGATTTCAAAGTTCTAGGTCGAAAAGGGTGGGCTACGAGAAGTGGTCTAACTTTTAATTTGTTGGTTTAACGGTGAAAGTATAGACTTGCAAATACTTGTATATAACTTGCAAAATAAGGACACAGGTTTAAAATAAAATGCAATACTTTGGTGAATCAATTTCAAAAACAAGTGTTATTTACCAGATCGTGAATTATCTGACTGATAATATTATTATTATAATGTATTATAACTTTGCATAAGTATAATATTCATACGGCTCGTTGCGTGTTGTATCGTTACGTCAATGTATCAAATAACAAAACTTCCAAATGCGTTCGAATATGCTTTTAACTCGCCTAATATGCTCAAATACGCGTTTTTATCCGATAAAACATGTAAGAGTATGCAAAATGAAATGTTAAACATAACGTCCTCGTGTTTTTAATAGAACATAGTTGTACATCAGTGACAATGTATTACTATCATTATTGCGACGGGCGATATGACGCGTGGTCTTCAGCAACCGACGGACACGACCGGCTTGTTGCGTGGACGTTTGGAAAATATAATATCAGAGAATTTTCGTTCCCGTGGACAACGGGACTGACTACCAATGTCGCCGAACCTTTTTTTTTATATCAACGAGGACGTCCTTGCTTTCGGATATTCATCCACTCATCAAAAAATCACAATTAAACAGCAAGTATTGTACGCCTGCAGGGCGAATCCAGAAATTTTTTACGGTGGGAGTGCAAAATAAATTGTTTACTTACGACTAACCTGCCTGAATTGTAACGTAATACGTAAAAGCAACAAAAATTATGTTGATATATTTTATTTTCATGATATTATTAGAAATTACCGTTGTAGGAAATTGTTTATCATCGACGGCGATCAGTGCCGGAACGCAATTAGCTATAACATACCAACACACTAGTCAATACACAATAAATATAAAATAATATTATTTTATTTTTCGTAATTGTATATTACTCTAGTTAGTAGTTGTATTGAACCGCGAAACTAATCGAAAACCCAATATATTTTAAACCCATTTTAGGGATTTTGGGGAGGGGGGCGTACGCCCCCTTCGTCCCCCCCCCCTTGGATCCGCGCCTGTACGCCAGTCAACTACGAGTATTTACTATTCAGTAATTACGTAATGTTATTGAATATTGTATCGTACAACAATTGCAATAGTATACGAGTATCGAGCGCTCGTCGAGTCACTGCCGCGAGATTCGATACGAAAAGTGGTAAAATACGCTATAGAAGGACCGGCCGTCTTATCGACGCAGATGCGTTGCAATCGAATGAGGAATCGCCTTGCGTACAGCTGCAACAGAATCAGCAGCAGAAACAGCGTTAGCGAAAACATTATCATCGTTGTTGTTGATCGCGGTCGACCCCGACAGTGGTTACATGTTACGATGCGAGCGCATACGAAATCTGCACATACGTTTTGTGGCTTAGACACATACGAACCAGCACGAACGGGGCCGACGGAAAATCATGTTTTTGAAACGGTTTCAAGTCAGTTTTCGCGTTACATTAACGTTTCGATTATTTAACGTCGAGCACGCGGCGGAGTTCATCAGAGGTATGTGCCTCGTCGAACGTGCGTTGAGCATAAATAAATGTTATAATTTCTATACATCGGTCATTCGGTCATTGTCCGTCAGTAAATTACCAATAGCTTTTTGTTCCGACTAATTTTTACTTTGAACATTTTCAACAACAACATTTGCAACACTCATCCATTCAATATTTTTGTTATTCCTATCCTTGTACAACTCATAACTTACATCCCACACAATGGGACGTTTTTCAATTTCGGTAATTAACAACTCTATATCCATTTTTAAAACGGTTAATATTACAAGTTGTTTGTTTTTAAAATATGATTGTCATATAACAGGCATACAGCGTAACGTCGACGGGAAAACAGCGGTCGTGTGACTGCGTAAACAAAACCTAATAATATACTACGACGTCGGATAAGTGCTGCTGACGGACGTCGTAGCGCGTAACACGGACGTCGAAGACGTTGAACGGACGATGAAATAAACGGACGTCGTGAGTGTGACCAGTGATATTTAAAATAATATTGTACCAACAACGGACGTTATAACGTCCGTCGTAACGTCCGTTTTTCCAACGCTCGTCGTGTGACCCTAGCCTTACATCGCACTCTCCCGTGCCGTACGCTGATAAGTATTGTTGTTGACTCGTGGGGAGAGATCGCTCTCGTCGTGTCTGCCGTCGTTCGTTGGGTTCGGTGCGCGCGGTCGTCGCGTTCTATTTAAGAAACTAAGTCTTCCGCCGCCAGTTCGCCCGGGGATTCGTAAAAAAAAAAAAATTAAATAAATAATATCGCGAGCATCGTAAAACGGCGGTGGTAGGAGGAAAAATGAGACGGTCGCGTGGCGTTTAATATGCCGTAAAAACGTAAATGGACCTCATCCGAAAACCCTGTCGTTCCGTCTCGCGACGGTGGTGACGTCGTCTGCGCGATTGACCGCGTACCGTCAGACGTTCTCGCCGGTAGACGAGTTGTTGCCGACTGCGGACCAACGTAACTGGGCGCGCGGCTGTTGACGTTTGCGTTTCGTCGAAGAAATCCTGGTCGAAACCACCCTGGTCCATGGGTTACATGGTTACACACCGGTACGAACACGGTCTACGGTCCTCACCGTTCACCGAAAATGCACCCCTCCCCCTCCCGAACACTTTATCACGACGTTTTTCGTGTACGACACTTTTTCGTCGAACACGTATAGAACGCATTATACGTCACGCGAGTGCGTAGTGCGTTCTCCTTTCGTCCGGTAAGCATAATACTCATCCTGCGACGTACGATCAATACATTTATTTTTTTATTTTTTTTAATCTGCGTTTAAAACTTATGGTCAAACTAGAATATATAAATCGAGTGTATTGTCCAGTCTAGGAAATAAGTAACTTTATACTTTGTTGCCCACAGGGTACATTACGCATTCGTAATTACAGTTGACGCTCAACATTTGTTATCTTAAGACTATTGTGTACGTAAATATTTATAGACACGTTTTATTAATTATTAATTTTCGCAAACAGAAATATATATATTTAATCAACAAGCAGAAGTAAATTGTAAAATAACTAATCGACTAAAAATTTTGTTCGTAAACAAAAGAAAAACTAACAGGTTCTATTCCTACTTAACATTACGGATATTTTTTAATTAAAATGTTGTTTATAAAATCGGAAAGTTAGCGAAATCAACTACTTCGTCGTATAATTAATTTCAAAATGTTTTCTTAAAATTAAACTGATCAAAATCTTCCAAAATATCACCATACGTTAACTACAGTTTATCAATATCATTATCTCCGTCATTATCAAACTACTCATATTCTGAGTCCTATGGTATGTTAATTAAGTGCGTGATATCACTGCAAACTAAATTTTACTCACTATAATTAAAACGAAAAAAGGATTTGGATAACGTTTAGAAAATCAAACGGTTAGTGAAAAAACGAAGTTTGACGATAAAGACGATACGCCGGTTGTCCGGTAAATTATATTGTTTTCATCGGTTGCCGTATCGGTATTGCATTATATAACCCGTGGACTACAAACCGACGATGACATGACGCATTTTGATACAAAATATCGATAGTAACTCAACGCTATAACTACCAAACAATCTTTACGTATTTACCTCAAATTAGGAATATTTTTTCGTAGTAATAATTTTCGTAAATAATTTCGTTATTCGAAGAAAAATAAAAATAACAAATAAAATCGATCGAGAATCGAACACGATCGGTAAGAAAATTTCCGACGTTCAATTTATCATTTTCAGCCATATTTCGTACAAAATTACTATTCGTAGGCATAATAAAAATGTAAATATGTACTAAAAATAATTGTATACATTTGCGTTATAAATAGAATAGACATAACGGTACCCAATCGATTTTCCGTAACGCACAAATGTATAAAGTCGATTTGATTCAGTCGATTGTCAACTTCGTACACACTCGTTCTATGACCGATTGAAATGTACAGAACTTGTTTCCTTATCGTGGAATACTTTTTAAAAAAAGGTCATTAGGTTTATTCAAAATGCACTAACCGAATTATTATATTATTTATTATTCGTATGCAATATTGATATTACGGAATACTTGTGTGGTTTCGAATTAAAGTACATTCCTTCACCTACTCAGAATCTAATACGACACGCGTAATCTCGGTTACTACGGGTCTAGTAGGTTTACCGATCGATTACCGATTTCGATAAGACCGCTACGGCTTAGACCATACGTTTGGTCGTTATTTACGATTAATATTACAGCGAACGTTGACGGATTTAATCGAAACTGACCAATGTTAGTTCAGTCGTACGTTGACATCGAATAAAGACGACCTAGTCGGTGGGGTTCAAGAGGATTCATCTCAGTTGTGTTAGGTTCCTAAGAAGATGCAACGTCCGCATGTGTTGCCTTTGCTCTACAAACGTACAACGTAGCAAATCAGCTCTCAGCGGAAACAAAATTATTTTGTGCTGTTTTAACTTTTATATTAAGATGAGCTGGTCCCGGATAAATGGGAACAACTTTATCAGTGAAATTACTTGGACTTATTACAATATTTAAATTTTTCAACGAGTTATGTTTGTGTATTGTGTCACAGTGAAAAAAGCGCTTTTAATTCGCTTGAAAATTAAAAAACCGTAAAAATACCCAACGTGCTTATAATGTTTTTCAAGATTTTTTTTCTTCTCATATTTAACGTGACAATACAAAATCGGTTCTGCCACGTTGCACGGTTGCAATACGCAGACCACACATGCGGACTTTTGGAAACCTTTGAAATCAGTACTCACGATGGACCTGGCGAGTAATTCGAATGTGAACCAAACGTTACACACGAGTTCCACGTAGAAAAACGCCTCGTGAGGATCGGTTCTGTCCTTGCTGAGCACCCACTCCAGAGGAGGATCCAGGCCCGGAGCTGGTGGCCGGTCTTTGGGCACGGTGACGTTTCGTAGCGTGGCCACTCGTAAGTCTGGATGAGTCTTCAACGCAAACGACAACACGGACACACATATAAAAAACACCGATATGACAGCCACAACCTGCGAAAAAAAAACCGATCGCAATATTATTATACGATTCAAATAAAATAATAATTATAGATTCAAATAAAATATATTATAAATTATAATAAATAAAAATTAATTAATTAATACATTTATTATTAACTATAATTATTGTTATAAATTTATTGATATATATATATATATGTTTAATTAATTTTCACATGCATACGGGTATTATTAATGTAAATTTGAAAGTGAATCGCATAGATAGAGTATTAATGTAAGGGGAAACATTTCTCTGTATGAGTATATTCGTTTGAAGAAATTATGAACGATAATAATACAAAAATCTGAATCCATATTTCAGCTGCGAATATGATGACAGATTGTTACTGCAGGCAAAGCTGTATTAAGGGAAGTCTAGTCTGGATGGAATCTCTAGGGCCCTATCAAATAACAAAGTAAAAGGGGCCCCGATTAATGCATTTAAGCGTATATAACTATACAATTCGGTTAATATTAGTTAATTTTTGTCCTTATTTGCCGTTGATGTTATACTTTATTTTTAGATATTATCGTAAAAGTTAGTATTGAAGAAACAACTACTGAATTGAACGATGTAGATTTAAATGTATACGAGTCTTTATTAAAGATCTCTTTTTCTTACCAAAATATATGCAAAAATCTTTTATTGAGTACTGTGTAGAAAAAAGGACATGATTATTTTCAAAATATAAAATATGCTAATTGTTCTGCGAAGAAAGCTTTTTCTAAATTAATTGCGGTCAAAAATAAATATAAAACCAGTCAAATTCAATAAAATTTAAGTATACAAATGATTCAATATTCTGAGAATGGTTTTGTAAAAGCAATAAACTTAAATTAAGCAAGAAAAAAAAATTATTTGATAAAATAGCTTTTGTTTCATGTATAAACTTTGTTGTAAACAAATATACTAATTACTAATTTTAAACTCATAATTAAAATTTCAATAAAAAGTAATGAAATATGAAGTATTAACATTTATTATACAACAATTAGTAGTTTTATAATCATAAATTACATATATTGGTTTAATAATTTTACAATGTAACTGTCGATTTGTGAAATAATTAAAAAAATGTATTATCCTTATTAGCATATTTTGTCGAAAGGTCCCATGTAAAATTTTAGTCCCTGGGCCCAATAGGTCCTTCATCTGGCCTTGACTGTAAGGAAACCGGTGAAAAGGCGGTGGGCGTGCCGGTTGATTGTACGATCTTGTCTTATATTCAGTCATGTATTTAATGGATGATGAGCATCCCCCCTCAACGGATACGTTTGTGTAGGTATTTGCTAAATATCTACCAAGATAAAATTACAAAGAAACTTTGAATTCATTATTTAGTCTAATGACCTATTGATGATCGTTATATTAAATAAAAATTGATTTTAGAACCTAATGCAGATTGTAATGCGTTATGCATCTAAGATCTTAACATTTTCAGGAAGTTTTCAAAAATTATGTTATGTCAAGTAAAAAAAAAAGAAAAATTATTAGTACCTATATCGGGTGCGATAAATGCTATTTTAATTCTGGGACACGTCTAGGATTTTCTTTATTTGGTTTGGGGGGGGGGGTAGGAGTAAAATAAATATAGCTCCTTCCGTCCTTCTCGAGCGGGATGTTGTCCGCCCGATCGGATTGAAGTCGGTGGATCGCGACCGGTCGCATTCGTACGCGGATTCACGCGCTCATAGCAGTCGGCCACGACCCCCGCTGGCAGAGTTTTTCACCGCTGTCGACGGTAACGTACGCGTCGAGTCGGCGAACGCGCGTTTCGAGTCCGTCCGACCATCCGGTCGTTGCCACGCTCTATCGGCAATCCGTTTCGGGCGGACGCGCGTCTGCCGCGGGTACGCGATGTCCTGACATTTCGTCCTGACCCGACCGTCGAGACCACAGTCCTCCGTTCGTCCATCCAAAGGTCGTACCCCGAAAGCGTGCGGTCGATGTACGGCTCGAGCAGCAATCAATGTCCACGGACGACCCACGTGGAACCGGAGTGTACGTTCCATCGTTTTTACTCGATCTGCGCCTACGCGTCGACGACCTCGTCGATTTCGTACACCCCAAGAAACGACCACCCCCCACCCCTCCTACAACTGCCGATGCCAACACGACGTACTCGAAAAGCGTAGCGTTCGGTTTCGTTTCACTAACAGTTTCACGTCGTTTCGATTGTCCCACTCGTCTCGAGGCTATTAAAATGTAATCGTAATCATAACTCGTAGTCGCGCGTTTACGTCCGTGCGGGAGGTCTCGTAAACGATTACCGCTGCTGCGAGGCATAACTACCGCTTTGATAACAGTTCACAATAATCGTTATTGATGGAAGTTAATTCCAACGTTCACGGTTAATTGCCGTCCGTTCGTTTGTTTTGACGGTACTCTTTTTTACGTTTTCAATCGAAGCGTTTCCATAACAACTGAATTCAATCCGACCCGTTAACGATGAAAATATTTCATCGTCGGTTGTCGCCACCGTTTTTTTATTAACACCTCGCCATTCCATTGTTAACGTCAAAACAGTAGGTAATTACTTGACGGACCGTACAAGAGTTACACTCGTCGAACGGCACTGCGATAATATACCGATTATACAACGATAGGCGACGTGACGAGGGTACACAATCGTGTTGACGAATTACATTACATTAGCCGCGTTGAATAGTAACAAAAATGAAATTAATAAGGTCTCGAGTAATTACGGCCGAGCGAACCGGATGATTTATACACAAACTATAAACATAAATAGAAGTGTATTTTAATCGTTAAATCAATGAAAGTTCACACTGACCATGGTCTTGTTTCGATGATCGTCAACCCATTATCGACGAAGTTCGTTTATTTTATTTTTTTTTTTTTTTTACGAAAATTTTGTCGAAAACGTATACATTATTAAACCCTATAAAATCAATTATTGACAATTGTGTATTTCTAAATAATTTTTTAATTTTTATTTTATCGAGGACGGAAATTATAGCAATGAAACATTATAAACTACGATGTAAATAGTGATTTATGTTATATAGTTTTATGTTAATTTAAGAAGCCAGTACAATTTGTAAAACCAACAATAGATATAATAATAACAGTGGAACGGTACTGCGAAGGAGATTTGAAACAAGAGTGAAAGAGCCTAGGGAAAATAGAAATGAAAAACATATCTAGTAACGTCATACATGGTTGACAGTTTGTGATAAACGAAATGTTTTTTAACTACATGTAGTCAAATAAAAAAAGAATCGGATGGGCCTCGCTCTGCTGTACACTTGGGGGTGAAGTGCTACTCTTCATAGGATAGGTCATTATAATGGATTTGTTAAATTTGAATTCAATGATAGGTATCATTGTATACGAAAAACGATTCTGAACGGAGATGATATGTAAGTCTAGAATATTATACATTATATTATATTTTACATGTAATTTTATGTCAATATTCGCTGTTCAAACGCTTATAAAAAAAAATTGTGCCTATGGATTTTAATAATTTTTGAATGAAATTAAGAACTACTTCTGTGGAATCTTCTATTAAATTTTCAAGTATGAGCCAAGTGAGTAAGTGGCTTAGAAATCAATATAATATTTTGAAAAAAATATGACATAAAGAAAATGCCAATCTTAACAGCTGGTAAAAAATCTGCGACTTATACTTTTTGAATTATAACAAATATTTAAAATCGTTTGAGAATAAATCGCTAGTTTATGCAATTTCGTAAATATTTCAATTTCAAACAGTCATAAATTTTTTTCTCTAAGTCCGGTAAAAATTTTTTTAAAGATTTTTGAAGAGTAGCTTATAGATAACCTAGTGTTAAAATGTTGAACCTTAAGTATGAACAGAAAAAATTGTATGAATTTTTATCTACAAAATAACTTGCAAATTATCGTGATTTTTACACATTTTATACAAATTTGAGCATTAAGGGCTTATAAAAAAAATTTGAGTAAACCAATCACCGATAAGTTTAACTTATTATAAACCTTGTATTAAATTTTCAAGAGTTTTCCTTGGACCAATTAAATTTTATAGATATTTAAAAACAAAAATTTTACTAAAAAAAAAAAAACACACATCATTGTAAAAACTTAATTCCGTTCAGAATCTAAAAGTACGTCAAATTAATTGGTAAATTACAAAATCATTTTCATCAAAAAAACACGTACACTAAATACATTAACACGGCTACAACGTAAATCTTACCATAATAGTTATAATTGTATAAGTATCAGTTTTAATTCTTATTTAACATAAAAGTTTTACGTGGATTAGGTATAAAAGTTAACAATGGTTTAAAAATTACAAATAAAACGCAGTAGGTAACGTTATTTCCAGATAAAAAACAGTTCATTGTTAGTATTTTTATTTATTTGTCTTCTATCATATTTCCTGTTGTTATGCAGTCTGATACATAGACTGAATAGAAAAACCAAAGTCAATCTCTCAAATAAAAATATATCTAAAGGTACTAAAAAAACCAGATATATGATAATTATCAAATACACTGTTTAAAGTAACATGAAACTCAGTTGCAAGAATCGACAATATCGTTAATGGTATTGTGAAGTCGATCAGAAGTACTGAATACGTCCAAAATTTCTTCGACAAACCAAAATTGCAGTACAATATTTATAAACTTAAATATATATTTAAATTTATATTTATACTTAAAGATTGTTCACATGACCGGTCACGTTTAGCAAGACTGGGGTGCAGTTGTCAGAGCCATCTAATATGCAGGTGAAATTGTGTCCAGGCGTTCTACAGTTGCGCAATTGGAAACAATCACCATCTCTACCAAAGACCAATTATATATTCTATATCATTATTATTTTAATAAATAATATTTGTTATTTAATAAACGAATAAATGTTGTATATTTTCAAATATATTGATTGAATATATTAATAGTTATTAATTAATTATTATTAATCATTAATAGTATCTGAGTGACTTCCTAAGTACTCATAATCGATAAAGTCTAACTACGCATTAAGAGCCCATATGAAGGACAAAAGCAATTATCAGTTGATGTCTTATCGACTTCTGTCTATGAATTTGCTTTGGGAAACAAATAGGTACGTATATACATAGCTAGTATAAAAAACAAAAAAGTAAAAAACAACGTCAGGCTGCTACGTTATAGTTACCATGGCTATGTACAATAATATTTAACAATGTAACGAAATATATACCGTTGCATCATTGCTTCTTCTAACCATAGTTAGCTTGCACTCTTTTACGATCTGACGTAAATTTTTAAAAGCTAATCATGTCCAGCAAATTTTCTCTAAATAGTCAAGACATTGAATTCGAACAATCAAATGTCATTACAATGGACAGGCGATCATTGCGTACAGCCAGTGGATATGATCATATTCGATCGTCTTCTGCAGACAACTTTGTCGAACAAGAAGAATTTGACAATGACGAATGTGAAAGTATGGCTTCGGTGTCCACCGGATCATCGGGTATGACAATACCTTGGTATCGATCCGAGACGTTCGACCGGTCAAACAATCGAATACACTCGAGAAATGCTTACTTCCCTCGTTCTGGAATTGCAACGGTCGCAGGAAAGGGGCCGAATCCGTGTACATTGGATTACTATCGATCGGATTCTGAAAACGATGTCGATGATGACTTAGAAAGTACTGCATCATCCGAACAATTCGTAGAAATCATGAATCAGCGGTCGAGATCAGGTCGGTCATCAGATGGGAACGATAATGAAGATTATCGACCGGAGTCGGACAACTCGAATGAACTCAGAGATGGTGATAATCGATCCGTAAGGTGGAGTACCCCCTCGGAGTCCACAGAATCGTCAGGTTATACGGTTCCGTTGAATCGTACTCATAGGTTCGACCCGTCTAATACACGGATCCACCCAGCGTGTCCGGGACTTGAATATCTGACTAGCCGCGGACAGAAAACGTTTGCGAGAAACGAATACTCGTATTCAAAAGACTATTGTCGACCCGCGTCGAGTGAAGCTAGCTCATCGTCAACCGACGAAGGTTCCATTAAACGTCTGGAGTTTGAAATGTACCGCAGGAATTCATCTGAACGGGTGCACGAATGGGTACGAAGTACGATCCACGAACTCCGAACCTGCCAGATTGCAGACTCGGTCAATTCGATGGATGGTGTGAAATCAATGCCTCACAGTGGTTATGGTGCAAAAAGCACCTGTAGCTCTGTAGTCGTACTGTCCGTGTGCATTACGGATGGAAGACCATTGTCTAACGACTTGTCTGAATCGAATATCCTGTCGCCCAACAGAATGACCACGCACAAAACGGTACGTGGAACGCTCCACGGCATCAAGTCCCGGTCGACCGAAGCCGCCATGAAATCGACGGTTAGTGGGATAATAGCCAACTCGGATTATGGACACCAAACGGATATCGAGGCCAGTCAGTCTGCCTATTTGAATGATCACTATCGATGGAATTCGGTAAAATCAAATAGGATACACGCAAAAAGCGTTGGCATAGTTCCACGGTCGATGTACACTTCGGATCAAATGTCATTGTCCGACTCGTTGTCTGAGCCCATTGTCTCGCCGACTGACCGACCGAACGTGCACAAGACGGTAAGAGGAACGATTAACGGGATCAAGCCCCGGATGATCGCAGCGGTCGTCAAATCAACGGTTGGTGTGATGATAGCCTCCCCACGTCTTGAAACGGATACCGGAACCGGTCGGAGGACGACACTTGCACGATCCTTTTCCGCTTCGGATCAAGAGTTATCGTCCGACTCGTTTCTCGGGCCCATTGTTCCATCGCCCGACCTACCAACCGTGCTTAAAATAGTAAGAGGAACGTTACACGGAATCAAGCCCAGGATGATTGCAGCGGCCAGTAGTTTGACAAAGATGGCGAAGACCGTCAAAATCACCCCATCGGACCAGGGATGGTTCGTCAATTCGAGAAACCACGAAGCGGTCTCGGGAATGCAGGGGTCTCCATCTGAATTTGAAAACCTTGAGCAATATCAGGGCACTCGCAGTTCTGGGTTCCAGCCTTACATTCCGCCTAGGTCTGAACTGGAGCAATATTTTTGGTACTGCGAATAATTATCGCTATTTATAATTTGTTTTTGTTCTTTACATGTAAACTCGTTTTGCATACATGTAATCACAAAGTAAATTCTGTTTTTCTACACCATGTACTTTGAATAATTACACTACATTTTTCTTGTCAATTACATTTTTTTTTTATGTTTTGTTTATATTATTGCTATTAATGAATCACATAAGCAGTGGAAATGATTTATAATCGTTTTTAGAATGTATGACATTTAAAATATGTATTTTATACGTGCACGTTTTGTAAACCAAGTTAGATTTTAGACTAGCCAAAGTACCATCTACATTCACTTTCCTTTCAGAAAAGTTGCTGTGTAAGCAAATCGAAGCATTTTACTGCCAAAAAAGGTGTCGTCAGACACAAAAAAAAAACAATAAAAAAAAAACATACATCATTGTAAAACCAATAGATTCCATCACTCCGTTCAGAATCTAAAAAAGAAAAATATCTGCTAGGGAGTCGAAAAACACAATTGAAAAATAAATTATTTCAATCGCAAATTGTTTTGTGCGGTCGAGTACAAAATGGAAAATAATTAAAAAAAACCTGGAAAAAACGACGAAGAATTAAATTATTATTGTTCAATCATCCATTGGTGAACATTTAAAAATGTCGGATTTTCTTAAAAATGTGTGAAACAAACTTAATATAATGAAGCATGCATCGTAAATGAAAATTATTAATATAATAATATTATAAAAAATCATACAACAATTTAAACGCATATGACCGAAATTTGTATCTTGATTTACTGTAAAATATAGACAGAAAATAAAATAGAATAATCCTGTATTGTATCAATTCTAGTTATAATTCTAGCCGTTCGAGTAATTGATTGTAATGATCAGATTTGTTATACAGTATGCAGTTGTATAGTATTAAGTATAAATATTTTTCGTCCAATAAGAAAAATGCAAATCGTGTTTATCAGATAGTGTAAGCAAATTTCGGTGAAGAGTCTACGAGTATAATTTAAATAGATTACAAATATTACAACAATTAAAACTAAAAGATCAGTAATTTATCGACTTTAGAAAATCTTAAAATTTACTTCCAGTTAATATATTTTATTATTTCATTAAATTTATTTTTCATTAGATAATAACACCTTATATAACTCAAGTATCTGCATTCTGTAATTATTTCGCAACGTGCGTTTATTTATATTAACTTTTTGATGCATATAATTCTGTATGAGTCTATATACACCGGGTAAAGGTAAACGGTATGAACATGGTAACTATTTAATCCTGCAACGCTAATATGATGAAAATGGATTTTCGCCAACTACGCAGATACCAATTATTGAAAACACGAAACGGCTGGTTTAATGGAAATTATTTGTATTTAATCACATTAAAAATTCGTTATTTATAAACGAAAGGTTACTCGAATCAAGAGAATTACTTTCTCTTGCCTAGGAGGGTTTTGAGTTCGAAGAAGTAATCTGAAAATCAAATAATTACTGAAAATTATATTAATGGAACCCCTAAGATAATGAATTTTTCCTCTCGGAAAATAATTTGTTTCGTAATGAAAGTATTTAAAGTCAGTTTTATTATCATTATCATTTTTTTTTTTTTTCGAACTTGATTAAAATCAACATCGAATCGCTGCGTACTGCGCGTGCGAATTTAACCGAAAAAAAGTTACTCAGTGCACGGTTGCTGTGGAAAACCGCTGCAGCAGCAACAAAAAAACATTCGTCTCAACGCTTAACATGAGCAAACCGGGACGGGCCTCCAACACATAATAATAATATATATATATATATTTCGTAATATCTACTTATAGCTAAATATTATACACTATTTAATATTAAAAATTCACTTTTAAATTTGATATAACAACTTGTATTAGTAATCACTCATAGCACGCTTGGCGCTATATAAACTTTGGATATTGATAGTTTAATGTTGTAATGGACTATTCGTTTTTCAAACATCAAATTTCATCACAAATAAAACACTTAATTTATCATTTATTAAATTGTGGAGAAAAGAACGAAAAATATTAAAATAAGTGTTGAAAAAAATGCGTTTTCGCTCAGAATTTTATGAACATACATGGAAAATCGTACTCTGGGTATTTTATTAATAAATAAATAAATTTTTTTTTTTTTTTGTTCGACGTGGCGCTGAATCGTTTGAATTTGAAATATTTTTGTAACTTTAATAATCGCAGTATTGAATGGCGAAGAAATTACCACACGACTCGATGTAACATTCGAAAACCGTATGTATCATAAACGCATTATTCAAATGTATACACAATGGTATTTATTTTAGTAGCTTGCAAAACGCCGCGTCAATCCGAAATGTTCCCGAACAAATTGACAATAACGTAACACTATACTGACGGTCAAGTGAAACGGATACGATAAGTATTTTAAAATGTTTTGTATCGTTCGAAAGCGTACGAGTTCCATGTAATATAATGCTATTGTCGAAGACACGCATCCGCGATAGGTGATACCGTTTGTACAGTTTTATTTACAATGCCATTCGGATATTATTTGTTCATTTTGCTTTTGATGATCAACGACCGGAAAGCAAATGCTGCGAAGACGTGTGCAATAATTTCCAAGCGAAAATTGAATACAACAAGGGGTAACAGATTCGGTTTTTCGAATAAAACACAACACAATTGAACGCATTACCAGTGAAAACGTGGAAGACCTCAAATTTTCATGGATGGGTAACCTCAGAACTCAAAAGGTGATTCTATACATCTACGATACCATTTTTCGATGTAACCATTGATTAAGATCAAAATGACAACATTGCAAAATCACAAATACGTCACTCAAAGAAAAAGGGGTACATATTGCTTTTATGGAACTATGGAACCCGTAGAAGCCGTTACCACGGTTCGAATAACATTAATGGACTTAGCAACATATGGTATGTTTTCTGTTTTTCCTGCAGATTAGAAATCGTTTATACTACCAAATCGGTTATGAAAACCTAAAGCTGAAGGTCCCGAAAAAATTCGGACATCTACGTAACGTTATTTGGGTATATGGGTTTGCGATTAACCGTGGTTAGGAGTGGATGCACGGTTTTGCCTCCAGTGCGGACCAGGCGAGACCTCGAGGATAACGAATATCAAGATCAGTAAAATCCGAAGCGCTTGCCACAATAGTTTTTAGCGTTGGGTCTAATCTAGATAAATTATCTAGATGAACGTTTCATTGTTTATTATCTTATGTATATTAAAATCTACCGGTTATCTTTTTTTTCCTATCCCAGATGAAAACTTCAGTTATCTATATAAGATTATCTAGACAATTGTTAATGCATATTTATTTATTTAATATTATGCTGTATACACTTTTACATTTTACGTTCAAAATCAAAAACCCTAATATTGTAATGTCACAGATAGTATGTAGAACAAATTTAAAGCAGTCACAAAGTACAGAAACGTATCTTGATAGTAGTCAATTAATGTTGGCTATTGTGTTATTTCCATTTAATAATTTGGTCTGTGCAGTATACAGGCAAGGATAAATATTATATGGTGTTTAGTCTAGTAGTCCCCCATAATTAATTTCTGGTAATTTCTGGTTATGCATTTATGCCACTGCATAGTGTATGCCATATATAAAAATGTACCAGAAAAAATTTTTTGTATCTCGACAAGTCACATTTTTCTATTAACACGTTGACGGACAGTGACTGCTGTAGAAGTCACTGGTTTTTATGACGTGATATGACAGTGAGTGTTATAGTAGTTATAAGTAAAAAAGTCATAGAGTGGCATAAATGCTGTAACAGTTGCATTTAGTATGACATATCGAATTAGGACCAACTCAATGTTCAATCGTGACTAAATAATTATCTGGGTGAATCATTGCAAGGCTTCCAAAAACAGTTTTAGTCATTTTTTACACATTTTTATGTTACACCAATACTAATTCAGCTACAGAAGTGATACTGGAATTGCACTAAAGTGCATAAATACTGTTGCAGTAATGTCCGTCAACGTATTAATCTTTATCTAGATAATATTTTAGTTATTTATTCCCAACACTGATCATTTCGAACGGGCAGACGACAAAGGTACCTTTCGTATACATTTCGCGTTTGCTGCGGTTATCACACCCGAATCGCACGGATTGGTATGAGACCGAGAACAGAGCTGATTGAATTACAACCCATTCAGGGCAGCAGTCGTAAAGTCTGCGGTCGTGTCGTTCTCGGAACGATTGCATTGCAATGCCGTTGGGCTTCGAACGGTTGTCGGTCGGAAGCGTAAAACGAACAATAACTCATAGACCCAGTAACGATCAGATTGCACGGTCATCCAACGGCTCAGAACGTGTAGGTGAGTATTATTTATGGGGGAGAGAGGGGTTGATATATTTAGGTAACAATTATTTTTATTATTACCTATTTGTTAACTTGTTGAGATATTGGAAACGAGGGGGGTTGAACTCCATTCCCCTTACCTACACCACTGCCAAGAATGCGGGTGCATATGACGGGAGTAGTGACTGCGAGGGAGTTTACGGAGTGAGAATGGAAATAGGGGGAAGGGGAGATGATATTAGAACATTACACCGGTCGAGTGTTTTTTGATATTATTACGTTTAATATTTTTTCTTCGGTTTCGGAGTCATTTCAAGCACCTGGTCGAAAACATAATGTTCAACACAAATACGTATTTTATAGCTTTTTTCTAAACGTAAATCGAGGTACACAAAATGACTTAAACATTCAAATGTTAGATGGGGGCGGGGGAGATAGAAGACAAGAATCTGGTGAGAAAACAGTTTTTTTAACGAAGCAAACAACAATATATTACAGTCCAGAAAAAATTATTTACATTTTTCCACTTGTTTAATTTATTAATACTAATTTTCACACGATATTATATGTGTAAATCGATTACAAACGAACATGCTGAATGTTTGTCAAATGTGAATACTCTCCGGCTCCCCTGAAGTTGACTGTACATTTGGTTTTACGGAAAACAATCAAAGTAAACTGCACTTACAAACTATGAATCTGCACTTCCGATCTCTTACTCAATATTGACTGGTTAATTACCGAAGACGGGCTTCGGTGGCAAACTTCAGGTGGCCACATAAGTGTATTTTACACCCGCGTTCAGTTCATATTATCCAAACGAGTTTTTCGTTCTCGTGGACAGCGTTATAGTTCAATATCACCGACGGTGCCGCGAAAAATACGATTTATTAGAATAGAATACGATGGTGGCGGTGCGTGAGAATGACTACACGTAGACGAAAAATAAAAATGCTTTTCTTACGAAATATTATTTCAGAACGGTGCAACCGTGGTCGCAGTCGTCTCACACATTGCCCCCTTGTCGTCCGTGTACCACAATTATCTATACGGAGCGCCGTCCAAACCAAAACTAGTTTGCAAAATCATACCGCTAACGCCGGCATCAAGTTTTTAACCGTAAACCACTAACATAAGTCAAGTTAGGGACGAGCATTCAATAAATTGTTCGCATTTGACATCATAAACGGTGCTTTGAAATCCAGTGAACTTCACTTGCGTATCGTAGTTCGGCGAGCGATTATTTAGTCTCGAAATTGTTTTGAACATCAATGAAGAACACAACAATACAGTTCGCGGGCTTATTGTTATTAAAATATATTAATAAAAAATTGTTATTCACGCTTCAATCGTAGTACGTGATAGTTATCAAAGTGCGTTTAAAGTAAACGAAACGTTATTTATCATTGCAACGTGTACGCGTTTTAATTAAAAACAAATAGCGGCACTATGTCGACGGACTCTTTTTTTTTTTTTTTTTTTTTTTTTTTATTCTATCGCATACGGTCCACGACATTTTTCGTATTTGTCTTTTACATGATATTTATAGTTTTCAATTCATTCGTTGAGATATTAATAATGCTTAATTTCTATCGAGTTCACACTTTTTGTTTGTTATTAATTATTTATTGCGACGGTTCCGACGGTTATCTTATGAATATTAATTATTAATTATAAGCGTCGTCCGTGTTGTACGTCTCAAAAACCGTTAGCTATTTATTTTTGCTCTCTATCGAGTATCGAACGTCTATCGTCTAATGGCGATTCTTCGAATTAATTATTATTTACATTTTGATTTATTCAATATGTAAATAACCCGAACGCTGTGTAGGCGGCGGTTATGGACACATAATATATATATATATATATTATGACACACCACATGTGATGTTTCAACAGAACTGGAAATTAATTAACGTTAAAACCAACGCGTAACGCGGTCAATTGCCGCGATTCGGAATATCTTATCGAACGTTTGACGTCCAGGCAAGTCATAAAACCACAGCACATACTGTATCAAAAGTATCGTTATTTATTGGATTTTAACATGTTATGTAATCTTGTAATGTACATCATTGCAGTTTATTTATAACCTCATATATATATATTCGAGTGATGCACATCATTACAATATTAAACGGTTAAATATTATAAAAATTCGATCAAAACGAACACGAGATATTCGTTTGACGAAGACAAGTTTTATTTCCCTCGGAATAACACGTGCACGTAAATCGGATTAGAAATTATGCCGTTTTTCTTCCACCCCCCTTTACCATGTAATCTTATAATATGTTAACAGCGGAAATGTTCGCTCGGGAGATATTTTATTACCTCTGATCAGAAAAATTTTAGTTGGTAAAAGCGTACCGTTTAAACGCTTTTCATTATATTTGTATTTGTTTATTATAATGTATTTATTTTACCGCAATTCGTAGTGGTTAAAATCAATATATATTGAATAGAGCATAATATTTTCGAGGTTATCAAAAAACTGTATATCCAACCCGGAGCCCAAAACGAGCACTGAAATTATGTTTTTCTGAGCTTAATTTCTTATTGCAACTATACATAATTATAAGTGTTTTCCGTCAGAATGTCTAATGAATCAAAATTATTGTTTTGGCTGATCAGTCAGTGAATGAATGACATTTGGATTATAATATAATCCATAATACTGACAAGTTTCGTACTACTATATGTGTATAGTTTACACGCGAAACGTTGTTACGGTATACGGTACACGCGTTTCGGCGAAACAAATTCGGCATACTTCTTTTATGTTTCACATTATGTTTAATAATTGAAACGCCAACCCGAAAGTACGCGGTCTGTTGGTTCGGTACAATTCATGTAAAATATGAACTCGCAGTGTTCGTTTTCACTAAGTGACGGCTACATAAGACTCAAATACTTATTATTTTCTTTGTTGTAGGCATTTTCTTTAACGGTTAGAAATGATCGTTTATACACATTTCTTTATTTTCTGAAAACGATACTAGTCTGGACTCAATTCCTTACATAAACATGACGACTCGTATTTTAAAGCATTTGGATACGTAAAAAACAATGCACGGGTATGGAATAAAAGTGTGATTAATAACACTAAGAAGTATGAAATTAATACACAGGCACTTCGTTTATCATGAGAAATTAGATTGGTTAGATTACAATAAATATGGATTTTAAAAAAAATTTTTAGAACATTTTTAGAAAACAAAAAATCAACACAATAGATATTTAAAACGAGCGTAATTATTCTAAATTATGAATCATTAGTAGTTTGTATTTTAAAACAAGGCAAGTTATCCCGTTGTATGTTGGTTGAAGACGTGCGAATAATGAACTAATGTAAAAATGCAATGACAATCAATTTAACCGTTTCACAGCTTTTATATATATATGAATTAAACATGATTCTGCTTTGTCATAAGGGTTCGTGGTTAAGTGAGTCGCACATATTTACTATAATCATTTTTGCCGTTTAATCGTTTGACGAAATATGGTATATACGTACGTATATTTATAATTTTTGTAAGTGTTATAAAATATGGTTATTTCGTGTAATCAATAGAAGATGATCATCAAATATGACCCAGCGGTCAAAAATCTTTATTATTAACCATTATATTAAATCATGAAATGCATAAGATTTCATATAATAATAATAACAATAATTATATTACATTTTACTATGGATTCTGGAGTTTAGATAGTCGTATGATCTTAACTGATATCATCGCAAGCAATAATATTACGTAAATTTTTCGTCAAAATGTTGTTGAAAGTTTTCATTCTGCTCGAACCAAATGCGTACGAAAATCTTACAAATACACGCGCACAAATAATTTGTTTTGATTATATTAAATTATGTTAAGACGAAACCACGAACATTTTAATTAAATTAAATGTTGCCTATTGTACAAGAAATCGTACAGAAATTTTCTGGTTCTTGGTAGTTGAATATTTTCTTCTATATTTATTAAGTTAATCACAATTAATCTGGGCGGTTATTTTTTTATATTAATATTTTTAATTTATTGTATGTAGATTAATAACATGGCTTAAATAAAAAAAAATGGGACAAGACGATTAATCGGATTAGCTTTTCTGCGTGCACAATAATTAATTAATATTAATATTGATAGGATTTTCAAAGCTAAGAAAGAAAAATATTTATTTTAGTATTAAATAAATATTGTTTTTAATATTATTATTATTAATATCAGAGTAAAATTGTTTTGTTTAAGTTTCGCAAGAAGAGATATGCGGGTGCAGAACTGGTTAGTAGGTCAATTATACGCAAGCGTAAATTCCTGGATCCGATTTTTAAATTGAACAATTACTTACGTAAGAGATGTAAAAAAAAAAAAAAAACGTACTTTTGTAGCGTACGTTAAATGTCTATCTCTCTCCTACTACGGTTTCGACGTGCGCACAATAAACCGGTGTTCGTCAATTGCGCCGGATTTGGGACACTACCTGTATAGTATACATCTATTGCGCCGGTATCAAAAAAGTATAATTAAAAGGTATACATCAATTGCGCCGGATCATTTGACAATGACACAAACTGTCTTGGTTAGTTTTAATCCTTATAATTTTATCTTCAAATAATAAAATAATATAATGGTTTTCAAATGTACCTATGATATAGATATAAGATATAGATAATCTACTTATAAGATTACAACACGTAAAAACCATAGTTGCAAAACTTATTTGTAAGTTCCTTATTTACCAAATATACAATAATGCTAATCTGTAAGTCTTTAAACCAATAGATATAGTATTTTACACGTTTATATAATAATATATTTAAAAATCGAACGGCGCAATTGACGTACACAATTTATAACATTGAAATATCGATCGGAGCAATTGATGTATACCTTTTTTCTGTCCCGTAATTTTTCTTTTTTTACCTGTGATTTTCGGCGCAATTGATATACGCCCCAATAAACAATAAATGAACAATCAGTAAGTCGTCCGGTCCATCGCGGTATTGGTGTCGTAGAAGACTAGCGAACGGACCGGGTACTCGGGGGCGCAAACCCGCGCACCGATTTCGACAGCGCACCGTAGGGCAGCTCGATCACGACGGGCGGGCGGAACGTAAAAAAGGACTGCGGTCCCTGGCGAATTCCGATCGAGCCGACGAGGCTTTGACACGGCGGGGCGAGGGGAAGGGCTGCGTTCGCGGAAACCGAGTGGAACGGGTGTTGCCAAGTGTCTCAGCGGTCTCGACGTGTCGCGTTCGCGATGTCTTCGGACGAGGGAAAACAACTCCACGCGTTCACGCGATCGCCGGTAGAATATACACGGTACGCGCTCGACCGATGAACCGTTAAGGGGGGGGGGTTTCGTTTTGTTTTGTTCCTTACCGCGCGACAAACGATACCGTATCCGTCCGTTGCGCGTATCGTTTTCATCGCGCTGCGCCCACGTTCCCGTCCGAGTGCAATCTCCAAGTCGAATTCCGCGAGTCGTTTTCTTTTCGTCGTTATGCACGCGTCGTGTCATCGCCGAGGCGGATTTAAATGTTGCTGTGAAATAATCCGTATCGTCATTGCGAAACTCAATTTTCATTATTACATCGTAGCCAATCTTTCAATCTCAAACGTCGACTTTGGAACGATTTTTCGATTTTAATTCTAAAACCCATTACGATAGTCGTAGTCACTGAGAGCGCAGACCGAATGATAGGATTGCAAGTACAAAACGTAACCGGCAAGAATGTTAATGCGTACGATATGAGATACCGTGAACCTTGAGTTTAAAGTAATTGTACTCTGATCGTCGTCATTATTAAACACGATTTCTACGGTTTGCAATAGAAAGTTGTGTGCACGAATACTATACGCACACTAAACGATTGTGTTCAGAGGGAAAACGTGTATTTTCGTATTTTTTACACGACGTACAATGGTTGTTTTCAAACGTTCTTGGAGGCACTGCTGTTGTCGGTATGCGTTTCAATACGTTCGGATTGCTTCCAAGACAACGGAAATAATATTTTCTCACAGAAACCACCTAATTACAATGGTCCAGCAGGACTGCGACATGTGTCTCAGAGTTCTGGTCCATGACCATGAACACAATAAATATTTTATGTTTGTTACGTACGCATATCGTTGGTGTCTAATATTTTGAAACTAACCGCACGAAACGTACTATACGAACACGACTGATTGAAGTTTGTCCGAATCAACGGGAGTTGTTTAACTTTGACATCAAATATTTCTGATGACAAATCGTCGATCGGCGTTGATTCCGGCGCCCGATTCAAACAGCACCGATTTATCGATCAGAATTTTTATGCACGGATACGCGGTGTAATTCTAGAGTTACGATTGGAATCGGTGACTGAACAGGTTTTTTGTACCGATGACATATTTTAAAATCTAATCGTTTTTCTTTAAGTAAAAAATCATCTAGAATGTCTGCGATTAAGTTCGGTCAACATCGGTCATCAGGAAATATTTCAGTGATTGCGCATTTCTCAGAGAAGAGATTTTTTTTTTTTTTTTAACGAAAATTAGAAAACCTTTATGATCTTACACGTCATCGATTGAAAAATATATTTTAGTGAACGATCGCATTGCATCGATGGGATTATCTTATTAATGTACGATTTATGCAAGTTGTGCGAACAAGTGAAACGGAAATAATAAATATCGTTTTTTTCCGTTTGTATTATGTTATCAGAGCATAACGCGAATTCTAGCGTAAATTAGTTGCCCGTCCAACGAAACTTTCTTTTTAAGTTCGTGGATATTTCGAAAACAGTGTTCATGCGAATCGGTATCTATTTAACTTTAACAAAAACCTGCAGCATATAAATGTGTTTATTTCTTCTTGTTTGCGGTAGCACTTTGGCGACTACTTGTTTAGGATCGAAACATGACATCGGCTTTCGCGTGATCCGTAACAAAACGCAAGAGTTCGAAAAAAAACGCATTAAATCTAAATCCTGTACGAAAAACCGTACGATCAGAAACGGTCGTTAGTCTCTCTCTATCGTCGTAAGACCGTATCTGCGATGACTTACAAGTTCAAAACGACGAAGTTCTGCCTGTCAGTAATCTGTTGTACGGCTCCTCGAACGTTGGCCTGACAATACCGCGATTTGATGTAGCGATTGTTCAACCAACACAACTGTAAAGAGGCCATATATTCAGAACCAAAACGATCTCATTGCCCTCGACGTTTCGTTACATTTTCCAACATGACGATCACAGATTTGAAACACCATATTGATTTATATTTTCTTTTCCGTATCCAACATCATATTTAACAACAAGGTAAATAAGTTGTTTGTAAAAATAGTTGTTTTCACAAAATTTTTTTATTGTTTTTCACATGGTTAAAATTTTCTACTAATTTGATTAATTATTTTTTTTATTAGTTTATATTGCAAAATGGCGATAATTCAACGATTTCAAATAATTTTTTTGGCAACAAACTAAAGAGCGACCGACGGACGATACGGTATGGTCCCATACTTCACATCCCTGCGGTCAAGAGTGGTCGCATTTCATTGAACGTTACACTACCGTTCTGGACATTTGGCATGGTGTTTGCGCGCGTTCGTTTAAAATAATGATAAAATATTGTTATTTGTTTTTTTTTTTTTTTTTAATAACTCTAGGTGGTTTTAATTTTGGAAACGCCCCGTCGACGTATAATATTCAAACAAAGAATCGAACTCGTTATGGACGCTCGACACCGAACGTTTCCGGGCCAGAACGATTTTTTTTTTTTTTTTTAAATCATCGATTTCCCGCACGATAAAAATATTCAGTGTCGATCTATAACTGCGCTCTGCCGTACGGATTAAAACTATTTTTGACCGTCGAAATAATAAACAGTCAACGAATGACTGTACTGAAACCTGCGTTATATTTTACGCTTGAACTGGCGAGGCGTGAAACAAACATGTATTTTAAGTTTCTTTTCTTTTTAAGGAGGTCTGAACGAAAGTTTGGTAACCGCTGGGGCGTACGATTCGATAGGACGCCGGTGTGCGGCGTTATACGAAACGGAACACGCGAACATTAATTTTTCGCCCCGACCGAAACGATAGACAATATATTTCGAGCCCACTGCGACCCGGAACGCCGCGTCGTGCCGCCGCGTTCCGGTCCATTCCGCCGGAGCCGTAGTCGTCGTTATCGACCGTCATCGTCGTTCTCAAAAATCGTCCTGGACCCAAAACGCACCGGACACGCACCGCACTTTAAGGCCGCTACGTGTGTATGAACTTATACGGCTCGCGGATCCCCCGGCGGACGTGAATCACGGTCGTGTTGTTCGCCTTCAACACGCGAACACTCGCAGGATTTTCAACGCCGGCGAGTGAACCTAAACGTATCGGACCGTTCGATTTGCGTACACCGTTAGCAATTAACCATGTTCGTCGAAACCCGTCTCAGCGAGGCTGGACAAATCATGTCCGTGCCTGGGGGCGCAAAACCGTGCACAAGTTGTATTTTGTTATGTTTTTTTTTTTTTTTTCTTTGCACTCTGCCTTCAATACGAAAATTGTCCGTTTTACTGATTGAAAATGGGCGTTTTATGATGAAATCACGAAAACAGCGCAAGTGACTTCGCGTAGGAGATTTCGCACGAAGAAATGATCAATGACTTCGCCAGAATTGCACGCCGTAACAATTATTATATACTATTATTGAATAATAATTGCGTTGTCGAGGAACAATTCAGTAAAATTAAAGGTAAGAAAAAAACCGTCACAACAAATTTTTAACTGGTAAAAAGGAGTTTTTTTTTTTTTCTAAACTTGCCAGTGGCGTTAGCGAGTCTTCCTACGCCACTGACTCCTTTAACACGTGACTGGATTAGCGTCTTGAAACGCAGGCGACTTTCAGCACTGAACCGTCCGTGGCACATGTTTTCATTTTGACCGTCTCGCGAACCCGTTTGCTTTACGAAAAAAAATAATTAGCGTCATGATCATCAAACATTTACTGGAAAAGTGACTTGGCACCGGATGTTCCGCGTAATTGAGCAACATGTTGATGTAGACTGCGCGTTCGGCGGACAATGATTTGTCGGACACGCGGACGGGAGAAACGCGGTCGACGTGGCGCCGAATCTCGAACGGTCGTGGGAGTGGATACATTTGAATCGTACGAACGCGTGTGAGGAAGACGGGTTCCGCCCGACCGAGCCGGTCTTGTTTTAAACGACACTGTTATAATTATCGTTAGTTAAAACACCATTTTAATTCTTTACTACACATAATATTAACGTAATTTAATTATAAAACAACTTACTGGTTTATAATAATTATTATATTTGTAAATGGTATCAGAAAATTGGGCCGACAACTACTAGGGCAGAATACTGAATACTGACTTGTTATTAATTGGCGAAAAAAAAATCAACTATGACAGTTTGAATCGTTAAAAAAATGTATATTTAGTATATTAAATATAAATTTTGAACAAAATATTTATTAAACAACGGATAAATAATCTAAGATAATTGAAAATATTTTGTAATTTAAAATAGTCTATTGATGTATAGTTTTATGTTATAATCGGTATCTATAAAGAATTCTTCCATTGCTAGTTTTGTGTTATCGATATTTGTGTAGCAAATATAGGAGCATACATATGTAACGGAACTATTCGGTATTCGTTAGCGAATACGAATGTCCGCCGATAGAGTTATCTAGTGGAATTTTTACGATATAGCTGGCTAGACTATCTCTGCACTAGATACTCTAAAGTTCTCTGGTTAATATTTATATTAAATCTCTCGTCAATCTCGTAAAATATATAATTACCATACGAGCAACACAATGATATTTATTATCTTAAATATAAATATAGTAAATATAATATATACACCTGATTATTGGACCACAGCGTTGAACAATGATGGTCCGAATGACAGGCGGAGATGACTCACACAACGTACTTAGTATTGATAAGATTTTAAGTTACTCGCGTTATGATGGTTATATGTCAACTGCAGTTATACGCGTTAATATTTACCGTTGACGTCATGAGCTGTCTCCCCCTGTCGTACAATTATTTGAATTATATTTATGGCTATTTGGCTAAAAACTGAGCAGTGTTAGGCTTGCATAATGTAGCCGTAACACATATGAAAGCATAATTAATAGTATAAAAAAAAAAAAAAAATATATTTATCTGTCGGTACATTTATTATCTGTCCATTGACTCTTTACTTTTATACATTAACTTTGTAATAATAAAAAGATAATGGTTTTACGAATACATAGTGATTACTCGTTAACGACGTTCAAGTATCGATTGGCCACTTTATAAAATAAACATTGAAACGAACATTAAAAACATGAAAATTCGTTTATTACGCCTTGTATCCGTATTAGTATTCCATAGTTTCTAAAATAATATACCTATTGATTTTAACTTCTCGTACCTACACTCGCAACCGTATCAGTATCTGACTTTGTTCAAAAAAAAAGAAAGTTCTAAGTGATATCCATTAGTCATTTGTTAATTAAATAAATTAAATTACAAATAATGAGATTTCTTATATTGTATTATCAATATTTTAATTATTTGACTACCTTTTTTATTTTTAAAATAGGTGATGGGTATATATAATAAGGAATAAAATTAAAAGATTAGAAAAAGAAAACTATTAATTTTTATAATACCTTTTTTTTTAAGATACAGCAGATATTATGATCGAGTAATTCTCAACAAAATTTATTTAGCTTCCGAGCAGTAGAAAATAATCCTTAGAATAATCCCTGGATGTGACATAAAGCCGGATTCTACGAAAGTTTGAAAAATCTGGATTTCGGAACTCAAGCTGTTATAATCATTATAAATTCACTGTATACATCGAGCCCCGTTTTATACCGAACTTTATGTTACTTGTTTATAACGACATCGCAATAATAGAGACAAATCCGCGTGTAAATATTTGTTTTTATTACTATTATTATTATCATCATTATTTATAACAAAGTCTCAGCGTTGTGTGTATTAGTAATTTTGTACTTTGATTTAGTATTTGAGTTGTGTTTCGCTGTTATTGTCTAGCAGAGTAATCATAGAAATTAAAAGCTTTTAATAGCGAAATTGTACATTTATAAAATACATGTGAGTTAGAGCCTATAAAGAAAATTAATGAACGCAAAGGGAAACGTTCGGGTTTTAAAATACAAGCAACGTTGAAAGACTATGAAACAAATGTTTCGTGTACGACGAGACGAATGATAAATCACCGTAATTGTTAGCGTTCAGAAAAAAAAAAAAAATGAAAAAGAGATATTTAAAAAATAAAACTAATACTATGAAATCTTAAATCTTGCGGTTAAAACACGTAACGTATAGAGAAAAAAAAAACGAAAATGACTACGAGCCAAGGTACGCAATTAAATTAACTTTATTTAGTCGATCGTGGTGCAGTGAAAATACCAGTCATCTCCTGATAAAATCTTCTTTCTTATAAAGAATAAAACGAACCCGACGAATAGTGATGGGCGAAAGAGTGAGAGAGAAAATCGTAACAGAGAAATTCGCAGCACGTTCTGTCGTCCATTGTTTGTGTTTAGCGTTAACAAAAAAACCATCTTCGTCCCGTTTTTAAAAGCGATATTACGAGAAAATCACCCTTTACAACGTGTTCAGCTGATGCCATAACTGTTGGCGCCAAGTGGTATTTTTCATAACCTCGCGAACGACAGTTGTTTTAAAGATAGTTATATATGTTTCTCATGTCCACACTACCCGAATCATATACAGACAACGGAGTAGCGGATTTCACGATATCAAAACATGTTTATTTTTTCATTGTGCTACACGATTACTCGGAAAACTGTTGCGATATGATAATAAAAAATAAATCGATTTCGACGTACACACTTTAATTTTGTTCTTACGAAACGCATCGAAACACGCGAATGTTCACCGCGCTCTTTTAAGCTTTCCAGCAGAATTCCGAATAAAACGGAATGGATATTTGTTATTAAATTTCATTGTCGCCTGGGAAAATTCATTCGCCATGATTACCACGTTTTTTTCTCGCGTCGGAACTTACGTTTGCGTTGGTACGCAATTTATGTGCGGGGCAGGAGAGATATGCGACCGAAGCGATCGCCCCTGCACTCCAAACATAGTGATGTAATGACCGGTAACTAAGATATACGCAGGGCCGGCGTGAGACTAAAATGAATGCCAAATGGCGCCTTTTTCGTAAAACAATCTATAAACTATATTACACTGGAAAATATATTTTCGCGGACAGAAATATGGAAAAACTTTACCCGCTCAACTTGTAAACTATTTGTCACCAACATATTAATTGATATAAATCAAAAGCAACTTGGACGGAATAAACCGATGTGATGGCGACGACATCGATGCGTTAGTGCGACGTAATTCGGAATGAACAATAAAAATACTCGGGGATTCTTATCAATTTGATTACGTATAAACTACGAACAACGTAAATTATATTTTATATTTTATATTTTCAGTAAAATTTTAGTTTGTCTTTTCGGCGCCTTCTTGAGAATCTTTTTGTTCTCGTGCCGGTCCTGGATTTACGATACGTACCGCTTTATTGTACATTACCCAAACCTTGATAATTTCAAAGAACGTTAGTCGTCAACTGCCCTCAAAAAAAAAAAAAATAAATAAACAAATAAAGAAATAAATGAATAAATAAGCACCTATTCATGTGTCTGCGTTGCCGCGGAGAACGCCGTACGTGCGGTGTTGATGATAGCGATTGCCGTTGTCTGGGACGTACTGCACATCGTATCGTTGTTGCATGCGAAACCAATTTACGGGCTCGCGACTTCACAATCGAACTTTCCTTCTCCGAAATCATGTACTCTCGCCGGACAGCGGGTAATAACGGTAATAAAAATAAAAATACGTAACAATGGTCCGGCGGACATGTACCATGATAATGATAATAATCATCTACGAGTGGGCGGATTTAGGGGGAGAGGTGATACTGGAGGACAAGCGCCGATCCCGGCGGAAAAAATAACGTTAAAATAAAGTACACACAAAAGAATCAAACGATGGATAATAAAAACAAATGTGTTGACAGTTTTAGTACGGTATTGTCACAGTGTTTTTTTTTTTCGAGGGACATGCCTAAACCCCCTCTCAAAGCATCCTTGCATACGCTTATGATCAGCTATATTACATTATTTCTCCTACATCGTAAATAAATGGAAGCCGTATCCGCTCTCGATGATGTTCGAACAAACATTTTTTTTTTTTTTGTTAGTCCGCAAAATGTCTACCCTTAACTATTGTTGTTATCGTAAAAACGCATTGTTTTGGAATATTATTGTTTTAACGTAACACGTGGTGAAGCGCGGACCTCACTGATCCCTTGTGTAGCGTGACCGGAGTCGAACAGTGTTCGCGTACAGGAGAAGGATGAAAACTTATGAAGCGACCAGACAGACAAACGAGACGACCACGAGAGGAAAAAAACCGTCCATAGCGAGTCGTGTTCTATGTCATTGAACTTTTCGTTTGAACAAATCACGTGTGGATCATTCAATTGTAGTCGAAACATGTGTATCGATCGTTATTTTAATAAAATAAACGGTTTCCATTCGATTCAAAACGTCATGCGTATTATGAATACATCGATCCGATCGATCGAATTTCCAAATCGGATTTGAAAAATACCGTTAATAATAATATCAATTTATCGTTTTCGATCACGGTTTTTTAGTAAATCATTAACACGTGATTGTAATCTACGCAACAGGTAAAAGTTTATTTTTTTTCAGTGCACCATACACTATCCTACGACGAGTTACAGACGTCAGTTACGAGACACGACCTTCCTGAACCCGTTTACCATTTTTCTTTTCTCCTGGTCAAACATCGGTTCAATGTTATCTGTTTTAGAGTCCAGGACGAGATACGTTTTACGGTGTTCGTTATAGAATAAAATTAAACTAGTGAGATTTGCATTATCCCACGGTCGAAACTTAGTGGACCTGACCGTCGAACCACTGGACGGATTCGAGTTGGTTCGGAAACGGTCATTGCCGTGCGCCGTAAAACGTACACGGTTACCCGAGATTCAAATTTAAACACGTGTTTACAACACGGTCATCGTCGTCCCTCCGTGGGATAATGTTTCCACAGTAAATAAGTTTCGCGTCGTGGACGAAGAAAAAGGATAACGTGTCGGCGGTGTAAATCAAGTAAAGTTCGTTGGCGATAAATCGTTGTTACATTGTCGTTGTACACTTGCGCCCCTATTGCCGTTCCGGTGTACAGCATGGAGTGGGTACCACGATTGTAATTAATTTACGAAGTTGGATAAATATTTATTATGCGAATAAAAGTTTGCGCGGCACCCCGCATGCATTATAAAATACGTGAACGGTACACGCGTGACCGAGTAAAATAATAAATTAATCGATAATACTATTTGGGAGGGGGAAGTACGTGAAATGATTAAAATGTTATTTATTGTGCGCGTTCCGCGACCGGGCCTCGAAATTAACGTCCAATATTCAACGTGGGTTTTTCGCGCTAATAATCACGTGGACGGTACGCGAATAGACCGAACAGATGGATATCGTGCATCGAACCACGTGTCTTACGTTCCATCGCATAAATCATACGCGTGGGGGGGTTTACTTCAAATGACACTGCGCTGTATTCCGTGTCGACGTTTTTAGCCGCTCCAGCGTGATTTGATGTTTTTACAGCCAAACGGTCCCTCCTGGTACAGGTACATGTACGTATACTGTATACGAAAGCCGATTTAAGAGCACCGTGGTCCTAGAGATCGATACTCGTCGACCCTCGTTAACGGACCTTTTCACATTTGTAATTTAACCGAACTCGCTTACGAGAAATGTATAATGTTTACATTAAATCTTCGTACGTGCGACCAGTACTTGTAAACATAATTCCGATCGAAACGTTGGAAAAAAATAAATTTCTATCGCATCCGGTTTAAAAAGTTCTGTCTACGAGATTTCGTCTATAAAATGGGTGATGCTGTGTTTTGCTCGGAAAATATACCCGCAATTGTTAAAACACTATTCAATTAGGTAAGCATATTTGTTATCGATTTTACCGTAGTTATAGCAGTACAGAATATATCCAAACCGTTAGACTACGTAGTCGTATATTTACTCGTGTATAGTTCGAGTTAATGATTACGAATATATATAAGTAAATTATATTATAATAATACGATGCTCTCCGTGTATTTCTCTTGGGAAATTCAACTGGAACGATCTCGGAGTATATTTTAAATTCGCGTTAACCTCAATATCAACGGAAAAATGCGGTTATAAAGTTATACCAAAAGACAGTTATTTAAGTAATTCATTTTAATAAGTTCCGTGTACTTTAAATATATTTTTCTCTTTTATTTTAAAAAAGTGTAGTTTACAGTATTTTTGTTAAAATACCACAAGTATATGTACGAATACAATACATGACATTAATGTGTTCAAGTTGTTGGTCAGCATTTTAAACATTATTAGTTTTTAACGTCCAAAAGAAAACAGAATTAACGATAAATGTATAAAAATATCAATTAAAAACAAAAACAAAAAAAATTATCCACTGAAAATCAACTCAATCGATTGATCGTATTTCTACGATTCCGATACTGAAATGAACGTGTATAATTTTTTTCCACCGTCCAATGAGACTTGAGAGTCACATTTCAGTTGTTATGACGACGTTGATCCGAGAGCGGACGCACGTTGATTTTATCTGAATAATAAATTACACCATAATTCAGTCAGTAAACCGTGTTCAAACATCTATAAATGATTAAAAAAAATATGACATGTATTCCATTGATAACCGAGTGGGGTCTTTTGAACATAAAATATGAATAACATTATAGAGTATACACTGGAACAATGTCTCTGTACTTGTTTTTTTTTCTTTTATGACAAAGGCAAAAAATAAAATAAATAAATAAACAAAAAGTTAAATTTTTCCGAATAGCGGTAGCGGCAAGGTACGTGCACGCAGTTAAACCCGTTTGTTTAGGTTTTCGATTTGTGTACACACTTTATTGTCATGGTTGACTGTTCGAGGTACACGGGCGCAAAGCGTATAAATTAAGGAACAAGGACAACCTAACAACGTATACGGTGAATACATACATATATATATATATATATTGAGTACTGGGTTTCGTGCCCGGCTTTCGGCACGTGCGTTTTAATAACGGCAAACAATATATTTTATACTCTTTGTATGATGCACGGATACCCCGGACTTCGCAGAGATGCCTCGGAAAAAGAAACTTCGTCCGGAGCACACCAGATTCGGGAAAACGTTGACTGTGCACACGGCTGTGTAGTTCGTTCTCCGGAGTTATTGTCGGTTTTGAGCGGATCGCACGAGTCGCCCGTGAATCGCCAACCGGTACTTCGTACGATGCCGTTCGTGCGCGTAAAACCGATTTGCAACATCGACTGTACCAAAAACGCCGGCGTAGGGGACGGGCAGCTTTCGTTTGGCCGAACGAATTCGGGACTCGTATCGTTTGGACGGGTTTGTACGCATGGTTAGGGCGAAACTTATCCGACATCATGCGGATCAAGACACGAATATTACGAAAACGCGTGAAGATTCGATAGAAAAAGACGTCAGATCGAGAAAATCGACAATTTTCGTACGAATTTTCAACTATTTTATAAAGTTGAAAACACTTATATGTATATTACGATCCAGGTGGACAAATCAGTCATTGTTATACAATGCCCGGACATTGTGTACAATGTCTAAGATATTCGGGCAAAGTAGACAATACGTATCTGATTCCCATATAGACTAGTCATTGTACATACAATGCTAAAACTGGTGTGGGCATTGTAAATATTTGAGGTATTTTGGAGTTAAAACTGGTGTGGGCATTGTAAATATTTGAGGTATTTTGGAGTGTCATATTTTATAATTTCTTTTAGGCACTGTTTCCTACGGGTTACAGTGACTTTTATCAGTAGTGTCATTGGTAGATAATCAATAATTAAGTCTATGACCGCTGCACTCGTGGTCAAAAATGTGAAACAAGGAAATGCAAATGTAAGCTTTTGAAGAATTGCATGCAACCGTAAATGCCATAACGGTAATACACGTAAAAATAAATAATAATAAATAATATAAATAAAGTATTCTCCTTTTTTTTTTGTTAAAAGTGAAATTATATAAGATAATGTTGTATGTATTTTGTTCACTTGACACTTTCAGAACCGGCCATTGTATACGATGTCTGGTTTAAGTGAATAATTGTCTACATGGATCGAATAGCTCGGACATTGTAAACTTTGTCCGGTCAGTGTTTACACTGATCCACTTGGACCGTAACGTATACACTATTAGTGAAAATATTCTCAATGGTGGCGGTGGGAGGGGGGAGATATGTAGAACCCACAAAACCCCTCCTTGCGCGAGCGGGCATTGTCGTCACGGTTCACCGAGTGGCGCCACCGATGCACAATTGTCTTACGGACGTGTGCGAGACAAGACAATCCGTTGCATACATGTAGTCGATAATTAATTACAATACGTCTATGTAACAACGACGCGGTAACACGATAAAGGCGTAAGATTGGCAATTAATGTCCGGTGATCAATTATCTCGTTGTAATCATACCGCGGTGGCGATTGCGATGAAATTCAATATTGAAGTGCGACGATCAAAACGAACGCATAATCACCGTTTATCACGTTCCATGTAATATATTAACGCGGTTCGACAAATATTATTCGTATCAAGTATAAAAACAAAAAACCTTTCAACGGCGATTTGTATTTACCACATGATTTCAATACTTAATAATCGTTTTTACAGGCTAACATGTGGTATTATTGCCAGTAACAATTTTAATACATTGTTTTATTTTCATATGGAACGTGATCGAATCACGCCAATCGTACCATTTACGCGGGCATCACTGAGTTTAGGTTTGAACTCGTCGACACAATAATAGAAAATAACACATTTCGAATCGAACGACGATTTTTATAACGATTTATATTTATATATTTTTTCTTTTATTAGGAATAATATCGATGAATCGCGTGCAGATCTTAAATTATTTGTACATTTTCTTTTTTTTTTTCTTTTGCACAAGAATCGATTATCAAGTGTTCGGCCGTACGCGGGTGCAATGCGATCGGTATCCGTCGTAATCGGCTTTTACCGTTTTCGTTTACTTGGACGAAGCGAAGTGGTGGTTTTGCGCAAAGGCCGCGTGCTCCGGACGTGTACGTTCGCCGTGTATTTTATTATTAAAACAGTCGAATGATGTAGCGGCAAACAATGGGATCATACCGATAGCGTTGTCGGGAGTCACGCGGTGAAAAACCGAGGGATCGCCGGTCTAGGTCGGCTTCTTTTCATTCGTACGCATTCATATTCTATTACACGTATTGTGATGATTAATAAAAGCTTACACGAAAAACACTATTGATAAACGACACGCAGTAGTGTTCCAACTTGTTTTCGTCGCTTCGGATACTAATTATACGCGTACACGTGTATGATATGGTAAATGTATGGGATGCGTCGGGGTTGTTTACCAAACGCAAACCATTAAATGTGTCAGTTTTATCTGAACGTTAATTTGTTTTTCCGATGTTAAAAGGGTTTACGCGCTTTTGTACCGTTGTAGATCAGAGTTGTTTATTTTAAACTGCCCGGCTCACAAAAGTCCGTATAATATATTATGATTGTAACACGGATATCTGTACGCGCAATGTACATGTTTTGACGTTTTCGAATTAAAACGACGCTTATTATTATATTTGTTCCGGGTACGCATGAAACGTGGAAAAAAGTCAACATTTTTTCGCGCAACAAATTAATTTTTTTTAATTTCAAATCGAGTTCGAGGATGTATTTATGACTACAATACGGTTGTACAGTAACGCAATACTGACTACGTGTTCGAAGCAGGTTAGTGCAGTTGTGTCGATTAACTGCTGGGTAACATTATCGAAACAAAAACTCGTTCGAAACATTGATCTCTCTCTCTCTCTATCTATCTTTTTCCGTCTTATCCATTCTGTACAACATCGCCATTGTCACGAGGAAAACTTATACAACTATATCGCTTCGAGGTGTCGTGTGAACGTAATGGTTGGTGTTGATTTTGCAGATTTGAATTTTTTATCATCGAATGGTATATTCACGAACACATTTAATACTCTTGCCGTATTTAATGCGAACCGTAATACCGTACGTTAATATTGTATCTTTCGGCCTATTAGACGTTTCAAGGTGCACAGGTCTAACGGTTACTCGCGCTGAAGTTCTCTGAATCCTAATCAATTGATTTACGTTCGCACGACGTTCCGTGCGCAGTAAAAATGCGATGATTCAACGGTCTATTTCCGCAACACTGTTTTCCACGTAGCTTTCAGACTTTGAATCGAAACGGCAGATGATGGACACCTGGTGGTGCTATAGCACGTAACTGCGTGTACATCGAAATTGCAATGATCAATTAAATTTCGATGTATTATCATCTACAATTGATGTTTTGGAAAAGCGAAAAAAAAAAAAAAATAACAATAGAACGAATATAAACTTGATTCACGATGTTACGTGCCACCGGCTCGATTCCAACTTATGCAGTCGACGATGTGTTAATTTTAATAAAATATGAGACCATAACTTTTACAATACGTTTGTTAATAATTCCAAGTGTTAAATAAATTCTTATACAAAGTGACGTGAAGTTGCTTGCAGTTCCGTGACTAGAACTCATCTCCTTGCGGTTGTGTCGGTCCCTCTTTTACAAGACTCGATTGACGTCATAGAGAAACTGCACCTGTTATTTCCAGAAATAGGTTTATGACTTCATGGTGTTGTAGACTGATGCCCTCGCTGTTTTAGTGCTGAATCGCCTTTGCCATTCTTAACTAGTACATTTGTAATACCCAGTGTTCCCGGTTGTCGATTTAATTGCCTATTCGTACATTCGTGTTACACAGTTTTACCGGTTAACTACTATTTTTAGATACGAACGGCATATAGATTATTACAAAACATAAAGAATATAAACTAACATTATCATTACCCGTATTCTAAATATACCGGTGATCAACTATTACACGAACATAAGCGCAATATACTATGATATATGGAAGCCCGTAACGATGAAAATACATATTCAAACGCAGCGATCTACGTAGTTAGTAAAAACAGTCATCGCGTCACGTTGTTCGGCGATCGCGGTACAGCGCACACAAGTAAATCGTTTGGGACGTTCGTACATTAAGTACTTTGTGATCGGTCACAATTAGGGTTGCCACCTCTCCGGGTTTCACCCGGATAATCCGGGTTTACATATAAATCTACGGGCTACGGGTTCAGTGAATTATTCTCCGGGTCGTCATAACATTACGAGTAATTTATATAATTATAGTTTGTCAATAAGTAACAAGAACATTGATTTTCTTACGCCAAAAGATAAGATAAGATACGATTTATATTACGTCTTATATTATATAGACTTGTTTCAATTATTATGCGTTTACATTCAATTTATACTACTAATAAATACTAATAAAATAATAACACGATAATAAGTATAATTAGATTATGAACTACGGTTTATAAATCTACGATTACGATTTTACGAATCAGTTTCAACCTCACAGTCGACTGTGATCGAATCCGAATATCTTCGTTTAGTTTTTGTGTCAGTGAAATCGTGCGTCGATATTTATTTTAGATTTATTAATTATTATGCTAAATTCAGACCTAACGCCACGTTATTCACAATGCTGCTAGAAACTCTATGAAACAATTAACATATGAAGTAGAAAACTTTGTGTTAAAAGTGTATGCCGAATTTTCAAATAGTGCTAAGCGTGTAAAAGAACTTCAAATTTTTTTTGAAGAATTCGAAATTGAATACAGAAAAGTTCTTCGACATGGACCAACAAGATGGCTACGTTTGTTTAAAGCTGTCGATAGACTGATAATGTCTTGGCCTACTGTTTCATCTTATTTTAAATACCGAGGAGAAGAAAAATGTCATCAAGTCATATGGATGTTTGTCAAAAATATTGACACTACAGAAATGACTGATATGTCACGTAAAGTAACATTACCAGAATGCTTTTTGTACTTTATTCATCACTACATGAATATACTAAGTGAGGCAATATTAATACTCGAAACAAATTCTGTAACATCTGTTGACTTACACAATGTAATGCAAGGTCTAAAAGATAAAATTGAAAATCGATTGAATGATTCATTTTATGGTGCAAAAGTTATGAGAAGTATTTCATCACTTCAAGAAAATGAGCGAGTAATGTTTAAAAAAGAAGCTAATGAAATGTATAAAAAAACTAATGATTATTTAAAAAAATATTACGACTTCAACGATTCTATTTTTAAGATGTTTTCAAACTTTAATTTAAAAAACAAAACAATTAAGTATGATGAAGCAATAAAATCTGTGAATCTGTTAGGATTAAACAATATTGAAGAAGACCGACTTACGACAAAGTAAAAAATGTGCAAGGAGTCTGGGCAGAGCTTTCAAAAATGAACTTATCTTCAGACTTAATTTGAGTAGAGTTGTTCAAAAAAAACAATTTCACTGAACTTCCAAAAATTATTGGAAAAATATTTTCAATTCTCATAAGTAATGCTTTTGTTGAACGAGTATTTTCATTGATGGGAAATTTATGGTCCGATGAAAGAAATCGTCTGTCAGTGGAAATGGTTAAATCAGAACTCTGCGTCAAACTAAATTACAATAAGAACTGTCAAGAATTTTTGTACTTTTTGAAAAATCCTGAACAAGAAAAATTATTGAAATGTGCAACAAATAATGTTAAGTATGATTATAAATTTAAATAAAAATATATTATTGTAATTTTGAATAATAAAATATGTGATTATATTAGTATTTTTACTTCATTACTTATCTTTTCACTTTCATAAACAAACTAAGATAAAGATTATACACATGCTGGTGTATACTGGCTGATGACCTTTTTTGCTTATCGGCCCGTCTCCGGGGCTGCTATCTTTCAAAGGTGGCAACCCTAGTCACAATCGTTTTGCCGCTCAACTGTCGCGTGTATCACGTTACGACGACGCTCTTCGTTGTCCTAGGCCCGTCCGGTCTCGTGTTGTAATAACTGCAATCCTCACATCGCTTCCGCCACATGACGGTCGTGATTTTCCGTCAAAAACGCACACATCCCGGTTCCACGGAATTCTTTATTTTCGCAAACGTGCGTCGTCATCGTGGCACTCCCCTACAATCGTAGCCAATCGTCCGCCGAAGAGCGCGTCTCGCGTTTCGTACCGTTTACGTCCGTCCGAGTCTGAAACCGTAAATCTCGAGTTGGGCTCGAGCAATAAGCGTGGAAACGTAAATACCCACTGGATAGCCATTGCCGTGTGCCGCAGCCGTACCGCGTGCGATACGATTGCGAAATATCATATTTAATGTACCAACCTAGCAGGCGCTAATCGCCGAGATTTTAATTATTAAATTGTTCGCGGGTGCACGGACACGCCACACTTTATAATTATTCGTAAGCGCTAATGCGTGTGCGAGACGGCGTTGTTTGACGTTGGCTCGTCACCGTGTTCCGCCAGTCCGAGAACGGGTTTCGCGCGCGGCTTAAACCTTCAGGCCACGCGCGCGCACACCATGAGCGATATTCGCTTGGACCGGAGGACGTGCACGAATAATAAATAGTTATAACAGTGTACGCGTGTGTCGGACACGTAGCTCCGTGAGGGAGGATTGTTTTTTACATTCAAATGTTTTAAAACTATTATTAGGACGTCCGAGACGTTCCTTAAATTATACGAGAGTGCCAGTGCAACGATCATGACACCGTATGGAGGGAAACGTGAAAAACGTAAAATACGTATACGGCTGCTTCGACCGGTGCTGCGCGGAGACCTCACGGCAGCCACACATTCTCGTCGTCTTGCTCTGGCTGCGCGCAACCGGTTGGCCCTCTACAATCGTTTCTCATTGGAAACAAACTGTGGAAAATGATACAGGAACTCGAAACCGATACCCTATTCCCCGATGTGCCTATCGTGTATCTAAACACAGATTCAAAGGGTTCAACCCCTTGCCCCCCCCCCGCTCCTCATAAAATGTTTTTGAAAATATTTATTTATATCTCGTGGTCACGCTTAAACGTGTATTGTACATTTAATCAACGGTACAGATTACTGAATCTAATCATCCGTCGTCATCAGTTGTTATTTGATAAATTATCGTCGTTACCGTAGGCCGCGTTAACCTTAAAACAATTTCTGAAATATTATACTTAAGTCTATTTGCAATTGTTGAGATTTCATAATGTGCTACCGTTGTATCATTTCGCGTGCACGTCGAAAGCGTAAAGCATCCGCGGTCATCGGCCGACCGTACGCACCGTAATTTTGATTTTTTTAATATGTTCATCGTTTTTCGTCGTTAATTTTGTTACCGAAATGGCCTATGTGTGTGTAAGCATAATTGTTATATTCGTGTGTGTGTGTTATTTGTTTGTCTTGTTGTCTCGCGTGAACCACCGTCTGAGAAAATCGCGAGTGTTTTCATTTTTTTTTTAGTTTTTTTTATATATTTTTTACGTGCGTTAATCGTATTAAAATGTCAGCATTATTGGTTTAATATTATATTGTGTCAGCGCTAATCCCCACAAATTTATAATAATATTTTTGTATAATATCGCGTGCGCGAATGGTCGCGAAATATTATATTTAATGTACCAACCTAGCAGGCGCTAATCGCCGAGATTATAATTATTAAATTGTTCGTGGGTGCACCAACACGCCACACTTTATAATTATTCGTAAGCGCTATTCGCTATTTTTTACTGTTTGAGTTTGTGAAATTATATTACTTATGTTGAGATTAGGTGGTCGCGGCTGGCCAGTTTTGCGCTCCACAAATTGTGAGTTTTATTTTAACTGTACATTTGTTATTATATGTATTTACTATCCAATTGGAAAGATCATTAGTTTATCAATGTTATTATTGTTCCGATTTTTTCTATATTTTTATCAGGTGGCGCTAACAGGACCCTGATGAATGAATTGTTTTATTATTTTGTCAAAAGGACCGCGTATTCATATCTTCGTTATCGGTTGGTCGTTGTGCCAGAAGGGACGATAACTATATTTGTGCAGTCTTATATTTTCAAATTATATCATTTTGGGTCACCATTTAGTTTAGCAGTTACCTTTGCCCCCGTAGTTTAAAGCACATATACGAGGCAGTAGGCGTACGCACGGAGTAGCTCGGATAACGGGGCGCGCAAATTATTGTTATACTGTGTCAGTACATTAGGGTTTTGCCGATTACCGTACAAAAAAAAAAAAAAAAAAAAAACTCAAAAAAACGAAGACACTCTTGACTTTTTCAGACGGTAGTGGTTCACGTGGGATAAGGGAATATATATATATATAAATAAAAAAACACACATATACGCGAATATTACAATTATACACGCGCACACAAACAGGCCTTTTCGGTTGCGATAACGAGGAAAAACGATGAACATATTACATCGAGAGAGTAATTAAAATCACGGTACGTGTGCGAGTGTGGTCAACCGGCGGCCACGGATTCGTTGCTCTTCTGGGATGCGTGTTTTCAATGATACGGCAACAGCGCGTTTTGCAGCCTCGACAGCATAGGCGCAATTTGGCTTAAATGTATGTGGGTGCTAGATTAAAGTTGACCAAAGTGGCCAGTGGAGGGCTTTGGCCACCACACCCCCTTACTAATCCCCAATCCATGCGTTCATCATTCTAACTTATGAATAATTTGTAATAAAATAACGCTAAGGAAAATGAAACACACATTTAAGGCATATGAGTATTTACGGGCATGCTGTGCATCATTTATTATATTTATGTTTTTTCACGTGGCCCGTTACAAACCAACCGGCACCGGCCTAAAAATATTAACAAGCTTTCTATCGCTGGACGCGAATAGTCGATACTTCGATAGATGTTTCGGCGTAATCGTTATCGTCTATCGCCTTCCATAAAATCTACTTGTGTTTCAAATACATAATAATCCATTAATCATAATCATTAACAACAAATTACCTATACCTAATACATTATTATTAAGAAAGTGGAAAGTCTTAAAAATAAATGTATCCTATGCCTATGACAAATTAATAAAGCCATGAGCCGTAAAAATTCGATGATGCTGCTAAAAAAAATTTGGGGGTGCTAAGCACCTCCAAGCACCCCCCGTATTGCTCCTATGCTCGACAGTGAATAATGGGCACATAATATAAACATAATTTACGTCCGTATGTTCGTTTCGTTATCGGAAGGCTACTCTGACCATGTCGGACGAACCACGAGACGGATCTCATCGTACGGATTCAATGTGTCCCGGTATTATAATAATCGTTACAGTGTCACCTTGGTATGGACTTTGTGTTATCGCTAATCGGCAATGTACGTTATATCATATTATTATTACGGCAATTCCGAACGGGTCAACGGGTACGGTATGCAAACCGGCATACTGCACACCGGCAGTGTGCAAACCGAAATGGACTTAACATTACAATTAATGTAATTTTTATTTTCGACAATATTTAAATTATATGCTTGGTGTAATTTTTACGGAGATCTCCATAATTTTCTTGTGTTGCTTTCAGACTTAAAGTACCGTAAAAATAGGATGTGCAGAGTGTTCATTACTCACAAGCCCCGAGCATACTACATATTGTATTATAGGGCCTTAAAAGTTTTAATCTCTTCGTAGATATAATCGCTTGATATTTAAAACGGTCTTACAAAAAAATAAAAAAAAAAACTATGTATTTATTTATACTATTTAACATATTAACATATTACAACACAAAGATAAGAGAACATTCTATTATTTTGGATCTATATTCAAGGTGTTTTAATTTAAAATTTCCCATTCATACAAGTATATACAACCTATGTTCGATCACATTTCTAAATAACGACATCCAATTAATTGCAATAAATATTCCCATTCTATAGTGATACGTCAATGGAATAATTTTAAATTAGTATGTTTTTATTGAATGTACGACGGTTGACGAATAATAAAAAATAATGGTTAATATTTAAGTTGCACTTTATTATGTAGACATAAGTTTTTCACATTGAATTAAGTGAACTCATAGATCTATTTCAAGAGATCGGAAGAAAAAAAAGAATGAATAATATTCAGTGAACCGATGATTTTTCAACTTCGAATTGTGTGAGTAATGTGTTCTTACAAATAAGAAATACTGAACACAAACGGAATTATTCACATCAAAACACAAATCCTGGAGAAAAATCAGGTTGGAAATACCGTTCCTACATAAATTATAAATATGTTCTTTTTTTAAACTATTGCATATAACGTATATATATATATATATATATATATATACCTTCTGACGTGATAGTATCAAATATTATTATGAAATTTAAAACGTTATTTATATAATACTCTTTTTCATTATCAATTCACTAATAAACCATTTGATATATTCTACATTGGAGATAAGTTAACCGCAAGACAAACAGAACGGTGTTTTTGAGATTTATTGCTCCTAAAACAAATACATATTTAATGAAACAATTTCTACCATACATCTTTCAGAAAATAAATTTGGATTCGCTAGTTTAATTACATTATGCGCGTAAGCCACTGGATTCGTTCGCAAATATAAAATGTAAGGGAATAGTTAATTTACGTGTTATCGTAAAGTTATATTAACGTGTAAAAGCGGTATTTTTCACAAATTGAAACACCGAACACAGTATTCGGTACTACTGTTCACATAGCATCTCCCGAACGTGAATCACACGGCTAAAAGTAAGACGTATAGGGCGATGTTATAACGTTTTCACTGCAATCGTAATTCTTAATTTCCAGTGCAGCGATCTGATGTCGTTTAATCTAGTTTTTGTCGCATATAATAAAGATCATATAAATATGTATTTTGTGAAAATGTTATAACTCTCTTGCAAACTTTACACTCACTCTCGTGGACGTGACAGCAACAGTTAATAATAATAATAACGTTGTGAATTGCATATTTATTGTAATTTATGTTTTTAGATTATATGTTCGAAATCACAGCGAGCATGTGAAACAAGACGGGTTTTTGTTTTTTTCCGTTTTTTTACGCACCTTTATCGTACATGAGACACGCGTTTCATCGGTGAACTGTAACGATGCGTGTAACTGACCGGTTAAACTTTGGATGAAGATTTTATATTAATAATCAATTTATTGGAATGAACCGGAAGTGATAACAACCAACTTATTTGTGTGTGTTCACCTGTTCTCGAACACCAGATATGGCCAACAGACGTTGCGCGAGTCATTTAGTATGTATTACCGTGTTTCAATAATGCACGTGCGCAAACGGATTATTGATAGATCGTAAGAAAAACGAGTTCCAAACCTAGCCGCCGCCAAAAACTTGATCACAAATCGCTTACACGTGAACTTAATTTTCATTAAGATCGAGACGGAAATGTTTCGATCGACTAGACCCGACGAAGTTGTGTCGACGAATCGTAATCGTTACCATAACTTGTAGCGAAAGTTCGTCGAATCGTCACCCCGGTATCGCATTCCCGGGTGCTACGTGTGCGCGAACCGTACGTAAACATACCAGCACACCAACCCGGTCGCTCGGCGAACAGTAAAGTCTTACCGTGTGGATTACGGTGAAAACGTGTCGGTGCAAAGTGTAAAAAGATACTAAACTACGCAGTTTCTACCCCGTTCCCATCGCACGCACAAACGCACAGTTATGCAACTTATATATACATGTGTGTGTGTGTGTGTGTGTGTGTGTGCGCTGTAAACTTTTCCGTTCGCATGTCATCTGGGAATCCATTTCGGAGGACAAAGAAACGGGAAAGAGCAAGGATGCTCGAGGGATTACCGAGTTGTACTTCTCACTCGAAAGAGATATATAGGTAACACGTTTCAGAACGGTAACAATACGACAAGTAGTGCGCGTGCCATGGACATACGTGTTGCACTATTGTATAAAAATATTGTCTAGAAAACTTATGTTCTTGTTTTCCGTCCAATAGATGGTTCTTATTTTAATTTTTGATTTCAGCGCGACGCGAAGGCGAAAAGTCCAAACGCACAACAGCTATCGCAAAACGTGAGTTGTTACAAGGCGAGCTATTTTCGTCCGGTCTTGCCGAGTAAAAAAACGTTTTTCTCGAATTCAACGATTGATAAATACCTACGTAATGAACTACACGACGCACGCTGTTTACAAGTTCGGCGAAATCGAACGAAATGATTATTCATCCCAAAAAATAATACAATCGATTGTCGTTCACATCAATTGTTCTTGTATTACAGCTCGGACCCCAGCAATAGGTTTCAATTAAACGATTTATGTGCCCATTACGGTAAGATTTATTGGACGCAGTTTCCACTGTAATTTTACGGATTGTTTCAATTAATTATATTAGACGTGAAATAAACTACTACCCCAGACATTTATGACGTTTAATGTAAAGTTTTATTTTGAATGATGTTTTATAACAATGTATGTACACATTATGATCAAGATTTCAGGTACCACTAAATATCTCGTGTGCATAATCTTGTGTTGAAGTTGATATTTCGAAAGGTTTAGGGAGAGTACTGAAATAGACATTTCTTGACAAATCTCGAATTTTTAATACTTACGGTTATACGGTTAGTGCACAGTAAAACTTACTTTTTTTTTTTTAATAGCAACCCTAATTTTTTTCTACATATTCAAATGAATTTTATTTTTTAAATAATTTTTATACATAATGTTTTTTTCTATTTTTAAAATCGACCGAATGCAATTGAGTAAAAATGTATAGTTATATTAGTTATGTTATAGTTGGTTTCTTACGACATTTTTACCTTAAGTACTAAATTATTAAAAATAGTGTCAAACAATTTAACTTCATTTTTTGTACGTGATATTATTGTAATTAAAATAGTAACTAAATATTTTTAACAATAATAATAATAATTAAAGCAATAGCAGTAATAGTAATTTATAATACAGAAAACGATTTATTCAGTATATTTATCAATTGAATTGTTCAAAGCCTTACCCGTCATATTTTAAACATGATTCAAGCTTTCTCGATATTCAGTAGATGTTAACGTTTTGATTTGATTTTCTATAAAAACGTTAGTTGATGCTTTGCTTGCATTTTTTTTTGTAAGTACTGAAGTCTGACGAGTGAATACGAATGGTAATTCAGAGTTTTTAAATGTAACCATAAAAAAAAAAAAAAAATGAAGAAAAACGTACGGCGTTGAATCCGGGGACCGTACCGGCCAAGGAACAATGCCATAAACACCGGTCCAGCGGTTTGGTAACATTTGAAAACCTATCTGAATATTTAGAAAAAAATTAGGGTTGCCAATAAAAAAACAGTAAGTTGTATTGTGCATGTATTATAAGAGTTGAAAATTAAAAAATTTAAAAATAATGTGTATTTCAGTACCTCTTTAGTCCTTCAAACTATTCATTTCAATACAAGATCACGCAGCCGAAATATTAAGTGATACCTAAAATCACTTTATTTATAAATATATAGAATTAGATTCAAATTTCATAAAAGGTAAATTGATTAAAAAACACTTTTAGATAACTATAAATACATTTAACTGCAAGTATAACTTTTATTATGTACACTTCAATATTTATTTATTATACTGCAAATAATTCAACAGAATTTAATGAAAAAATATTATTCCATGGTTAGTTTCTCATGTTTACATATAAAAAATAATATATTATAATGATGACTATTTTTTTATTTATTTTTTTATCTTTTAGTCTTCTTTATTCATTATTTTTTATTTTTTGTAAGGGTTATTGAAATTAAAATGCATAATTCATTCCTTCTCAAACACAAATTCAAAGTGCAAATGAGTTGAAAATGTATACAAAAAGTTCATAATTTTATGGGAAAAACACCGCATGGCACATAACATATGCACAAATACGAGTGTTAATTTTAAATAATTAGTGTTACTTAAATAGATTACATAAGTAAATTTATTTTTATTTATTCACTTTTCATTCTACGACTGTTAAGGGTTTTATACTAACTACTGAGTCAGTCTTAGAGTAGAAAAAAAAATTGTTTAAACAATTTTCAATCATGTGCATTGAAAAACAAACGACTTCGATCATAGTTAAGAAGTTGATAAATTATGATAATGAGTGTTACATATTAATAATATTAATAATCTTAATTATTGTATTATTTGTGTTATAATTTACTAAACTTATACTATTCGTCGTTTGCTGTAATGTGTAAACAAAAGCAAATAAAGTAAAAAAAAAAAAAATAAATAAATAAGTATACTATTCGTCGTATAAAATTAATTGATTTTGATAAATCAAAAATAAGTGATTTTCACCGAAATGGAGGGGCGTGTATCGTAAATCCATTTGAATAACTCGATGTGCGTGTTTGTCTGGTAGACATTTCATATACAAGTCATGGAATACAATACAAACAATTATAGAATAGTTTCGGCAACATATTTCAACTCTTAAGTACGGATTTGTATGTTTTTGAACTTCACAAAACAATGATGATTATATCGGTGTTACAATAAGTTTGAGTATTTTAATTGAATGCAGCATTTGGATGTTTGAGCTTATCTTAATAGTGATCGGCTAAGAATTTCGGGAGATTTTCTCTAACAAAGAAATCATAAAAATAATTATTTTTTTAAATTGTTTTGAAATATTGAGTACATTTAATTTATAAATGTACAAGTATGCACAACAAGTAACAAATACACAGTGATTACAACAGTAACATTAACTGTCATGATTTTAGAGGGCGTCAAATAGATTTACATACTAGATCTTTGAAGATAATGGTTATCTTATCTTATGGAAGTTTTTATACCGCTTGGTGCACCATTTTCATGTTAACCGTATTGGGGCTTTGTTACTTGTTCGAGATATAATTGGAAGTAATATGGCTTACGTTAATGTTTGCGTAAAAGTTTAACGTGCTGTGAAGTTTTTGTTTTGACATTTTTGAGATCTAGTTTATAAAATTAATCGATTTTTAGGTCAGATTTTGTCACCAATACAATACATATATCGCACACTTAGATCAAAACTGTAACAACTCAAAAAAAGTTTTTTTTATTTTTTCTTTTCAGGAAAAACCTTCAGTAACCCTTTTTTCAGCTTTTATAGTTTTGTTAAAGTAAACAATTTTTTCATAATCAGGAAACGCATAATAAAATCAGTTTGATAATTAAAACATTTCATACATAATGCCGTAAAAAATCCGAATATAGGTGTAACTAAAAAACTACATTTTTAAGTTGTTACAGTTTTGATCTAGGTGTGCGATATTACATCATTACATTAATATACCATACCGGTACAAACAATGATAATAGAATTATATAACGAAATAATTTTGTTTTGTCCAACGGCCAACGCTTTAACAGGAATATTCGAAATCTTGTCGTCTAAGTTTATACTTTTACCTAGATAATATCCTGTAGTTTTTTTTAATTTTACAACGCACAATAGTGACAAGAGTGAAATGTAACGCAGCATAGAACAATACGAGGAAAATGAAAACGGCTGTACGACTTGTTCGTTAAAAAAAATATTTCACTAAAAGGACAAGGACTATCCTAACATTTGAAACTCGTTATTTGCACATTTAATATATATGTATAAATATTACAGATTTAGACTCCAGTGTTTTGATTTTACGCATCGGAATCCCGCTATTGGTGGTTGCTAATTAAACGAAGAAAGGGTAGATATGAAGTTTTTTGAGCATACCATAATGTTGTAATAATATAAAAAACAGAGTAGTACGAGTAACAATACTTTCGGATAAATATACATTCATATTTTTTACTTTTTTCTTATTTAAGCCGAGCAAATGGATTTTGTGAATACATATATGTGTTTGTACACATCAATTACATATTCGTGTACATTGTTGTCGGTTGCGTTTCGGTTCGGTCGCCGGAGAAGAAACACAAAACGCGGTGCGGCCGCGAACAAAAATAAAAATACACTCCCCCACCTTCGTCTTTCCGCGAAACCATAACTTTTCACGGTAACTGTAGCGTAACTCGAAAACCGATTTGACATTCTGTCAGAGAACTCGGAATCAATTGGCACCCAGAAACTTTAAATTTATGAATACGAGAATAGGTGGTGGCGGTAAGTCGGCGAGAGAGTTTTGAACTTTATATCACATCCATGCGCGCGAAATAAGGCATTCGATAATCGTGTGATTCCGATACGCAGTGAATGCACTGGGAAGTCCGGACGAGAATAATCGGGGGGGGGGGGGAAAGAAGTGATTCATATTGAAGCATGTTTCTTCGTGAACTTGAACAATACGCTGTGTAAATGTCACTCTTCCGAAGGAATTTCAACGTCGCGAAAAGCACAACGCGCGTTTACGTTTATTTCATTTTACCGTGGACCGTATTTCAAGTATTTCAAGACTAATGCCACTAAAACGCATCCCGCCAATGTTTCGTCATTGCGTTTAACAAGCCGCGCAACTCGCGTCCATCGCTTTGGTTTATACCGAACACCCATATTTTCCAATCGCGTGCAACGGGTCAAACGTCCACGGATCACCGCACGCCGTAGAACACATCGTTATGTGGCACACGCGTGTACCATGGTTACAGGTGGTAAGACCGAAACCGTCTCGGAGTCCTGTTGCAACAGTCGTGCGTGCGTAAGCTTGCTCCGTCCACCGGAATATCAGTTCGCGCGTCCTACGGCCGTGTAATGTTACGCAATACCGAAACGATGACGGGCATTCCCGCAACGTCTCACAACGCGCATACATATATACATATATCAATTGCGCGTTTGGTAGCACTAACCTTTGCCGATAACGACGAATGCGGTTCGTTGAAGAGCGCCCATAATTTCGGCTTGGTCCTCTGCCAAGGGGTCAGCGTGCCGGCCAAGTATTCTTCCTCGTAGCCGAACATCCTGGCAACCTCCTCCTCGTTGGGTTTCTCGGAGTCGATGTCCAGCTTATCGAGAATAGCTAGGGTGGCCTGAAACCGCGTCAAGAGTTCGTTATGGTAAGTGGACGGAGGGAGGAAAAAAATGGACGCGCGATCGTTTAATAACACGTAACCCGGATTCATTAACGTGTACTCGAAAAACGAAAACCCTTCGTCCGCCGTTAAGTTGTTCGGAGAGCGGCTCGCTTAGTCTTGCACAAAAGGTCGACACGCTGGTACGGTATCGCCCGCCAAAATACATTCGCTCGTACGTGACCGTTTCGTGTCATTAATCACTCGCATTAAACAGAAACCCCGCTATCTGTCCGTCCCCGCGTCCCCATCGCATACCGTTGGAAATTATTTTCGCTCGAGCACTGCTCGTTCTCATGCCCAACAAAACTTTCGGACTCTCGATCGACTGACATTATTAACCGTATGGTATGCGCACAGTCGTTCGCTTAATACTCTACGACAGTACCGACATGGGTTATACGTATGAATAGGTGTACACGTTTACTATAATTGTATTATAATTTGGTCACTTGGAGCGTGATCGTAATCGCAACAACGCGATATTCAAATTATTAGCACAAACTATTTCAAACCGCGTGTCCGTGTTTTGAATATTTCGAGTACGCAGCGAGCGGGTAAGCGTATGATAGGACGCGCCCGCGGCCAAAAAGGTTAAAACCGCGGATTGCGCTCGTTACAAAACCTTCTGCACTGCGCAACAGTCGTTCGGACTCACCTGGGTATCTCTGTGGATGCTGTAAGTCGACCAGCAACACGGTTCTACCTGGTTCGAGTCCAGTCCCCAAAATTCCAACTCGTCCTCGAAAAGCGGCCCGCAAACGTTGGTCGGATAGTGGAGTTTTCCCGTCCTGCACACGGGTGACGGAATCAGTTGGCGAATGCCATGGGTCGCACGATCAGACGCGCGAACACTCGTTTATCAATAAGCAACGAACGTACGAATGTTGCTCTAGAGCAGAGGTTCCGGAAAGGTTTTCCTCTCGTGTCATTTACGTGCCTCAATTGCGGATTAATCACGTGCTAATACCAACTACAAACAGACGAGCTTCTTGCCTGTCGGGTTCCACGTGTTCGTAACGCGCAGTAACATGATATAAAAAAAAAAAAGATCGTTTTGACAGACCATAAAACTCATTAACAAATATCGATCGATCTGCTATGTTATTGTGGAGATTATAAAACAAAAAAAAAAAATAAAAGTTCGATATTTTTCCCGTGCTATATCATGTCACAGCGTTATGGACCTCGCTGTTCGGTAACTTCCGCTCTAGAGATTACGGATGGTAGGTGTGTGTTTGTTTACCTGTAGTAATTGAGTACTTGAGCGAACACGCCCGGATGCCTGTCGAAAAAATACTCGTTGAGCACAGGATCGTAATTGGCCAGGGCTTCGGTGAGTCTGCTCAGCCTCGTAGCTGGTATTTTCTTCAGCGTGGCTTTGTAGGTCTCGTAACGGATGCCGCCGACGTTCAGTATGATCCTGTTCTCGCCATCCATGTCAACCGCGACCTTGGTCGTCACGCATCGTTAGATCGTGAACTGCACAAACACACGTTTAAAATGCACATGAGATTAAATGTTCTCGTGCGCTGTACATCGGAAACATTGTTGTAAAACCTTGGAATCGCGTCTCCCGAGGAAAAGAGATCGCGTCGGTCGGGAAATACCGATTCAACCGTTGCGCACAAAACATCGGTTTTGAATGACGAAAAGTATTCCTACAGATGGGGTTCGAGGCAATTAAAACGGGTCGTTCGGAGTAGACCTAAAAAAAATTTATGTTTATTTTTTTCCGCAATTCAAATTTTAAAATTTATTTTCGTTCACATATAATCGAAAAAGACTACGAAACGCAATTAACACGATTGTTATTATAACCGTCATGTACGGACGGGTATAAAATTACACGCGCGTACGTATTCATTTAGAGCGATGCTTCTCAAACATTTTTGTCACGGGACCCCTTCGACTGAATGTGACGCAGTAAAGGTTCCCTTAATCAAAATCATTAATTATATTTTTATAATTATATATTAAAGAAACATGTATTATTTCACACAGATAAATACATTAAATTTACGCTTTGTAATACACTTTTGAAAATATTTTATTTTACCATTAAACTTTACATGATATAACGAATTAATTAAAGAAAACACATACGCGCTGGAGAAAACATTTTGGATACAATTAATGTTTCACGGCTCCCTGAGGGATCTGCTGCTCTCGGATTGAGAAACGCTGATCTACACGTGAACGTGCACCCGTATAATTACTGTGATGCGTCATGATAATCCTCGACGTACGTACGTTACCCCGACCACCATTTTAAGGGAAAAAAATCGTCGTCCGTCGAGACGACCGATCCGGAACCGGCGCTTTTGACGAGATCCCGTAACCGATCGTCGTCGAACGATAACCGGCTAGTTTGCTCGGATGCCTCGAGCGAAACCGAAGTTCTCCCGACAAAATCGTACGCGTTCTCATCATCCGTTAGATCCGCGGCATTATCCGTACGCGTTCAACGAATCGGTGACGGGTGAATGGACCCCGAAAATGTGTATTTTAATCGATACCGAACAACAAAGTATACCTATAACGTTTTAAAAATGTAAAATTTTATATTTACCAGTTCACCTGATCGTCGTAATCGATAATAAACTATTTAATTTTTTTTTTGTTTTAATTTTTTTTAAGCGTGTTATTCAATACTACAGCGAATTAGAACAAATATTATGAAAATCGAATCGTTGCACGTAATTCAATTTACTTGTGGGTGTTTACGACTTGGTCTTCGTCTATCATCTAGTATTAAGAAATGTAATTTATCACTTTTACTATGTCAAAAAATGCATACGGTTCCAACAACCGTAGAATACTGTAAAATAATAATAGATCATAGTTCTATTGGTATTTCATATATTTCATTTCGACACGTGTAATAGCTATAATAATTTATCTGCAGCATTTTACTGCATCCGACACAGCTTATTTTATTTTTATATTATTATAGATTATCATACGTAGTCATTGAAACCGCATACACGATTTTATTTTTTCCGTGATATTCGTTGTTGATGTAAGGATTATTAACACTTAATGAAGAAAAATGTTATAATTATACATTGTAATATTTCATACTTCACAACGATATTATAATAGTAGGACGCAAGTATTTATTTTTCATTATACAAAACGAAATGTCTAACGTTAAACTTGTCACATTGTAAAAATAATAATAAAAATGTCACCACATGTTATAACGGAATTGTGTTTTGAACCCGAATATTATTAGGATGGTCGATATTGCACCGGGCGAGCCAATTAACGCGCATGACTTTAAATACTTTCCAATCGTTAAAACGGTCAACATGCCCCCGCTAAATATGATTTGTTTTATATTTTTACGTAATACTTTTCTTATGATTTCTGCTATAAACTATATAATTGGATCGAATTGATCGAGTTCTATGTTCTTCATCTCGACGGAAATTGTCAACTATCGACAGTGTTAATTATTTTCGTGTTCCCTGCAACAATTTTTATCGTGCAACGTCAAACTCGCGATCACAACGAACTGTGTGTTTTTATCCCGAGGAGTGATTGGACAAAGTATGGCGGTATAGCGATATCATATTATATTGCACTCGTTGCGAATCACATAGTTTTCAATTTTCTTACAAAATCGTCTAATGTACCTATCTATATATAAAACACAAGGAGGCTAACCGTAGAAAAACGACTTATTTATCCCATTGGCTGGCGGAAATTCGTTGTATAGAATAAATAAATAAAAAATAAAACATTTTTTTTTTTTTTTTAAATTACTATTTTCTGCACATTTATTATACAGCCGCGGGTTAAGAGATTCGACACTTATTATTCATGAAGATCCTGAAATGTTTTTTGAACCAATATAGCGCTATAACGTTAATATTAAACAAGACGTAGTATTAAATGGATGTTGGACGTTTCAAAAAACAGCTTAAAAATCGTCAAAATGCTGTTTTTTTAACATTAAAAATACCACTTCAAAAATTAAAAAAAAAATTAATAATAATGTTTAACCAAGAATAACTCCTTTATATTCGCCTCGATGACAAGAGTATATTTATGCACATAATATGTTAATGTATTATATTGAATTATAAACCGAAAAATATTCTTTTAACCGCGTTTCACGATGACATTGTTACTGTAACATTATATTTATTTACGTGCAACGTACAACTCTCTCTGTGTTTTGTTTTAAATTTCGACGGTTAAATGTAAACACAGTGTTATGAATAATAATGTATTGCTTCTCGGTTTCCAATAAATAACGAGTGTATTGATTTATACGTTGTTTTAATACATTGTAAATTATGTATTTTTCGTGCGAACAAATGTATATGAATTACGGTTGCCACTACTGGCGGCAGTTAGTCAATTTATTAATATTGTTGTACGTTTTATCGACACACAATGTAACTGGATAGCGTCGCGACGTTTTTCGTAACACTCTGCGGATAGAGTCCACTCGAGTTTTACCTTCGATCAGCCGTTTGCGAATAATACGTATCATAATGAGTAAGTACCACACTTGATTTCAATAATTTTGGTTTTTTATTCGCTCGTAATCGCGACAACACGTAGCGATGGGAAATGTAATCATAATAATGTCCATCGTTGGTACAATTTCGCAATAATACGGATCGATTAGAACGATTACCCGGAGAACGAGAAAATAGTAACTCTACGAGCTTGTATCGCCGTCACTTAATTATTGTATTTAAATTACATAATCAGTCGTTTTCGGTGCATTCCATATTTCTATAAAGTTCTGCTACGACCGCGAACAAGTGGTGATTGAACGTTTATAAAAACCACAGCGAACAACCCGAGGGAAACACACAATATGATCTTCGTGTGATAGTATTGTTTTGTTTTTTCAATATTAACTCATTTCGTAAATACTGTGGTATTATGATCCGGTCAAGAACACGTCAATCGGTTATAAATTCTAGTTGTAAATTGTAAATTTCCAAATTGTAAATGTAGTTTACAGTTTTTGTCAAACCGTTAGAATGGCACTCTCGTCGAACAGATACGCATCGAGTTCGTGTGATTCAATAGACTTCACGCTGTACAATGGTTTTTCATGCAACACTCGCGATGACGGTTTTATTCACGTGTGCGTACTTTTATTTGTAATCATCGTTTCGCATATCGTTTCGTTTCGAACACAATTCAATTATGTGATGTTTTATTATTTTGAAAGTTAACTGAAACGTCACATTATTCTGCTATAGTGCATAATCGTACGGGTGAACGCGACGAAAACTATGATGAAAACCGGTGGTGCGGTGAAATCATCAACACTTATAAATTAGGATTGGGAAACGAGAAGGAAAACGTCTGCCGACGAGGCTGGATAAAAAGTTTTCGGCAACAGCTATATTACTTTATGCGCTTTAATTCCGAAACAACTGAAACGAATCACGTTCGGAATGCAAACGATTGTGAAAATCACACGTTTCGCGCACAACAACGCACAACGAAACAAATGCACGGTAAATATTTTGACAGAAACGAGATAACGTGACGTGCTAATGAACTTTCTGCGTTCTGGTTTTCAATTAACGCGATCCCTTTTCGAATTTTAATAATTGTTATTATTTTCCATCTCCTCTTCGCGGGATATGAAAGTTGATTCATCGTTGACAAAAGGCACGATTATGATATTATACCCGACCAATTCTACCGATCTTTTAATAGTGACTTAAAATCTGTCAACAAAAAACTAATTCAACGATAACATTTACGTACGTAGACGGAGTAATCGTGATCCGCGCACGGACATTTCGGATGAACGTGAAAACTCGGCGGCACAACACTTACGAGGCGCAAAACTATTCGAATCGACAGTCCGACGGTGTAAACCGTACGAATTGACACGGTGTCAAAGCGTTGGTGAGCGACGACGGTACGCACTGATTCGCGTAATAAATACGGGTCACGTGTACGAATTTTGAGATAACGAGGTGTCTCTTTTTTTGTATTTCGGTTGTAACAGCATAACGGTGGTCGATCAACGCAATCGGGAGGACCGTACGACGTTCAACGGTATGTATCGAAAAACCATAACGTGTATTTGTTACACTTTAAACGTTTATTTGAACTTCTCCCCTCGTTTCTCGCAGCGCTCAGCTGCTGCGCGTGGTCCGTGTCACGATCCGCGGGTCGAACGTCGACCGCACTGCACCCGCTTGACCCGCTACCGACGTGCCCGCGACCGGGCGCGACTGCAGTCCGAGACGACAAGAACGACACGGGGCGTTGTGTACGTCGCGCAACTTCGGCACCGGGGACGGTCTGCGGTTGTTTCCCGATCCGGCACACCCTAACCGGTGTGGAGATCGACGACCGTGCCCCCGGGGAGTGCCGATCGAACGATCGTACATGACGTATTGTACGTGCACTACGCATACACGTATGCGCGGCGTTTGTCTCGGACGCGTTTGTCGACGGCCGTCAGCGGTCCGCACGTCGTCCTGGTCCCGCGGGGCGACCCCGGCGTCGCGGACGGGCGAACGATCGATCATCGGCACTTGTCAGCCGGACGCCTCGGAAAAGGGAGCGAAATAAGATTTACCCGGGCAAAACGACCATCCCGAGCCCTTTGCGTCGCTGAACATGCTTACGAATACGTCGCTTGTCGATGCGCGCGTACGGATAAATCGGTCGAATCGATTGAAAAACCGTCCAGTCCGGTCGGATTCCGCAGGTTGTTTGCATACGCGTGTACATGCGCGTGTTTGCGCATCGCGAGGAATAAATTCTTTTTGTCGGACCGTTTGTTTTCGCTGTATTATTTATCGTTATTTCTTTCCCCTCCGTTGCGTCGTACATACGGTTATCACACGCTTGGAAAATGTGCAGCGTCACGCGATCGGATTCGATCGAAAAATATGATTACTCCCTGTACACGTGATGCCATCACACGCGAAACGTTACCAAACAAAACTCTAACTCGAGCATTTATGTATTTACATTCCCCCCCCCACGAACGGTTGAGATTTATTTTTTATGAGTGCATCCTTCTATAGCGAATCGGCGGAAAATACAAACCTGGCGTCCGAAACGTCGGCACACTAATGAAGACACGAATAAAATGGTTATCAAAAATGGAAATGTTTCTAATTTGACGACCGTTGTCGATTATTTCTTGGAATTCTGAACGCTGGGACACTGAACGAAACGTTAACATCACGAAGAAAAAAACTCAATTTACAGTATTCCAATGAAATGGAAAAAATAAATAAATAAATAAAACATCGAATCGTAAAAACAGACGATTCAAAAATTAATGTTTGCAGTTTGTACAGTTCGTGATCCATCACAATGGGATATAGGTATTCATAAACTTTCAGACAAATTTCAGACACAACTGTCATAATAATAATGACTGATTCTACCTAATTATTTACGTATAGTACATAAAATATTGTTCGGTGTACGGTTCATAGAGAGGTATAATGGTATTAAACGAAATATATAAATTAAAAATTTACAAGTATTGGTAGAATTCGATGTTGATTTATGTGGTGTTCGAGTTTAGTGATGTTCCTACTGTACAAGTGGTGCAACAGTTGATTATGCGGTCTAATATTCGAAGTAAGCACATTAGTTGATGTTAATATTACTTACCCATCAATATATTTTTTTTCCTCATCGAGAGGTTGATAACAACTTTTGGGATATAATAAAAACGAAAAATCGAACAATTATTTTTTTAGTTTGTACGTATAATATTACAAATTATATACATCAAAACATATAATTTATTCATAAATATCGAGAAAAAATATTACAAATAATTTATAACCTAAACTTCGGAAACAATGATATAAATAAACAAATGTTTAATAAAAGGAAATTACGTAATTTTAATTCAGTTCGCCAATTATTACAGATCTGTTTTTTCATATTTTAGTATATTTTATTGATCCATTATGTAATTTAATTTTTATACCAGGAAACGTGACTTGGTGGTTTAAAACAGCCGTACATATAAAACAGTCAATAGTAAGCTTTAAATCATTTTCTACTCAAGTCTAAAATATTTACTTAATGTTTGGAATTTTTTTGGAATATTTAATCCCGGATTTTTAAATACATACTTCTCAGAATAATTGTTTTGCATTAAGTAGTACGTGTTCTTTAACCGAAGACATTTTGGACTTTTCGGCTTTCAATTTTTCTTAAGTATTCAAAAGATTTAATTCCACTTTGTTTTTGGGGTCGCGTTTTTATATAGCGAAATGATTAAATATACTCGTATTTACATATTTTTCATCAAATTTTAAGATGTCCAAATAGTATTCTCTTTCGTTACATAATGCGTATTTCTTTCTATCTGAAAAAAACTTCTTTGGTAAACATTTTTAATTGTTGAAGACAATCTATTAGTAACACCGAAGTATTTTTTTATTTTTTTTTACTGAAACTTATATTATAAATGAATTTGTCTCATCCATTAATCGATAAAATAAAAAACAAAAAAATAAAAATTAATTATAATAAAAATACCCTCTGAGAGGAAAAAGTTAACCGACATTTTTGTAGATAAACATAAACTAAATTGTAACATCCAGTTACCTTGAAAACTTTATTCTATTTTTTCTCTCTTTTTTATACACTCGATAATTGTATTTTATTCGATATAAATAATTGTAATATATTGATAGTGGGAAGTGAAATGGCTAACGTCAGTACCATTATCGGTTCTCGGCTCGTTAATTGAAAAAAAAATATATATTTATGTATAGGTATTAAATACAGAATTAGAACGTTTTATCAAAAAATTGTAATTTTTTATTGTATAACAGTCATAAATCAATTGTTTAAAATTTTAAGTTACATAAAATATCTGATAAATAATCAACAAAACAGTAACATTCGTAAATACAAATATAAGACTATTTTATGATGTAAAAAATTAGTGCTCACATAAGTACAACACCGGTAAGTTTTTGTACATAGCAGATATGATATTTTAAAATTAGGTTTTCGCGTTTTTCCATCGAATGAACATTATTTATTGAAAAAAAATCTTACAATACATAATTATAACGATCAAATGGTTTCAAATATCTATTAAAACTCTACGAAGTGGAATTTCGAGTTCATAAAAATAATTTGTAAAAGCATTACTTCCTATTAATCAAACCAAACAAAAGGAAAACAAATAATAACCTCGATTTTCTAAACTGAAGAACACTTTTTTCTCCCTTTTATTAACTATAACAACACAATTCCTTCTTAAAAAAAAAAAAGAAAAAAAAAGTATTGCACAAGAAAGCTTCAAAATAATGGTCAAGATTTTGTTATAAAATAAATGTACTCTTGCTAAATTATTATTATTATTATTATTAATTCTCTTGAATAATTATAAGAATATTCGATTTAATAAATTTCATGTGTATCATATGGGTACAATTTAAGATCAATTAGATATTCTGAGAAATATTTAGAAGCCTTTTAAAATGTTTTAAAAAATATATACAAGAGAAAAGAAAATACAATTTCATATCACCGTGTCTTATCTATAAAATAAAATTTAATACAAAATACATTTTGTGCATATACTAGAAAAATTAAACTTTAACTTTATTCATAAAATAATTACAATTATTGGTTGTAAAACTATATATTTAAAATATATTAATTTATTTAAGAGGAGCTCATTATTCTTTGAATGCAAATTATTGAATTTTGTACTCGAAATCTAATTATATTCTACAGAGGTTTTTTAATATACATATCGTTTTATGGATTTTCTGTATAATTTAATTGAACTTTTATGAACTTTTGATTTTTTATTGTCAACTAAGACTGACAATTCAAAAATTTAACAATGTTAATATAATGATCTTGTTAATATTGATTTATACGATGAAAATTATATTTTTTATTAATGTATTTTGCGTGATGTATATCTTGAATGTTAGATCTTTTTGAAGAACATTTTTGCAATTCAATGACACCCAATAGAGTTTTATGATAAGTTCGTTATCGTAAAATCCACATTGCAATGGCTGACGATCCCTATTCAGAATACCGGACGATGCTATTAACGTAATTGAGATTAAAGTAAAATTTTTGAATTGTATATGCCATTGTGTACAATGAACTGCAAAGAATGGTCCTATTATGTTGTACAATCCAATTATAAAAAGAGAAATTTCAAAAATAAAGATTTTAAAACAAAATTATTATAGATTTTCTAAATTACGACATTTTTTTTCCGTAGATTTGAAAAAAATCATCGTTGCATAAAAATCGGTAGCGTAAAAAGTGACGCAGCTGTATGGAAATAATATTATAGTGTTTTTGTTAATTAAACTTGTTTTATACGTATTATTTGTGCTCTTATGTAAACTTAATAATTCAATCTTATTTCTCGCACCGCTTGACTTATCAATATCATTAATATTCGATAAAAAAATATTAATGATATTACTGTTTAACGTGTACAATATTATTTATTTTAAATATTGTATTAATCATAAACAAACAGACCCGAACGAAAAAATTTGTAAGACATTTAAAAATTTTAAATATTATTTGCTATAACGCACGATAGGTTTACCCTATGGTTGATCCTGTGTTTAAAACGAGAAATCCAATATCAGATTTCCACGTGCACGCTATTTACGAGTTATAGGTAGTTGATGCGAACGTACAATTATTGCAAAACTTTCAATCAAAGTTCACAAGAAATACCTCCTTAGGCGTGTACATGATACCGATACGCAATGTCACTGCACAGTTCTGACGGATTTCCGATGTTGCGTCCATAGCGTACGTTATGGTTGAATTACATAATGCATGATCCGGATTCAGTCGTTCGGATCTGCATTATTGTTGACAACACTCGGTTCAAATATTTATAAGTAGTAATTCATCACTTCGACGTATAAACGTTACTCTTCACCCGGGCGTAACTATTAACATAACATCGTTTAACAACACGAACGCAGTTCACGCGTGTGTTGTTGTTGCTGTACCGCACAATCGATAGCACCCTAGTAGTGCGCGAGCGGAGTATTGGCAACGGAATCTGTCGAATTTCCGATCCGCGGCAACGATTGAAAACAAAACGGCGACGACCGCGTTCGTTTTCGGACGCGTGAAAAAATGAACGAACAAAAAACTTCAAGTGCCGCGTAGTACCGAACGCGTTCCCCGCATGGATAAAACAACAGCGCGATATGGACGATAAATCATGAACGGGTAAATTATTGCGACGGACGACACTGCGAAACGATATCGGATGCAGGGGCGTCGTCGATCGGCGACACATCTTGCGGAAGAACGACTGCCGTCACCCGGAGGGACGGACGGACGGCTATAAATAACATTGTCGCGACGGGAATGATGTACAACAGCACCGGTTGTCGAATCATTCGGCGGAAAACGTCTGCATGCGATATTACACGCCGGGTACGGTTTATTGTGTCGGACCGGAAAACGAACGGCGATGCGATAGACAGTAACTCACGATCGTTCTCGTCGAACGTTCTTCGGGACGGCAACAGTCGTGAAATTGTAATTTATGCGACCAGGCCCGTCCGCTGGTCCACGTAAGAGTCACGCGTTCCTTCGGACCGATCGGATTCGATAAACGTCGACCACGACAACGATTGCTGTTGTTACGCGTATCTTCACGATTATCGTGTTAGATCCACTAGGTCGCCGTGGCCACCGAACGATTACAGCGTATTCCGATCTACGATGTTGTGAACGTGGTGCGGCAATATACGATTTTCGCGTCGGGATGCAAAACGTTACCGTATGCCCGGTGATAATGTATGGGGACCAATAGTACTTCTGGGGAACGTATGACTGGTTCGAAAGTAAACCTATTATTCTTCTTCGGAACGGCGGAAGGGAAGGGAAGTGTTGTGGAAAAATGTATTTTTCAGTCGTCCGAAAGTGTACGGATCGATCATTTTTTTTAACTCTTTGACGTTAAAGTGAATACGATTGTAATGAAGTTGACGACGACTTCGAGAAAAGGGTATTACATTCATTTATGGTTACATTAATTTGTATTACAAAATATTACGATAACCAAAAGCGTGGTGTACTCCACGCTGGTCGATTGGTAAGCTGGTTCACTATCTGATAGTAAAAGAAAATCGTCCAATCGAGAATGCGAATAAATTGAAAAAAACGTTTTGCTAGCGTAGCGGCCAGTCAAGTTGAAACATATCAAGTTGTTTACGAACCAGCATGCCAGTTTATCAGTTGCGAGTAAACCGCCGAGTATCGTGTAACCGGATAGCTAGTTGTTTATTTGAATTCGTACTTCACCGGTAGTGGGTTTACGATAACGATTCCGAACATTTAGTCAAATGTTTCGCCAGATTCGTTTGTCCAGTGGTGCCCATCGTTATCGAGTCCGGCGAAATCGTATGCCAACGAAATTGTTCATATTTTTTCGGTCTACGTTCCGTAACGATTACCGAGAGCCGTCGGCCAAAACGTTGCGTGTTTACGAATAATAGCGATTGCCGTGCAACAAAACCAAAGTCCAACAACATGTGCACGGCGCCGCCAGCCGTCCGGAGAGCACGTCGTTCGCATGCGTGTTTTGCGCGAGAAATTTCCGACCGACGAGATGAAACGACGCGACTCCGGGGCATCGCGCGCACAACTCGATGGCGTCGAGTGGGTAAATCGTATCGCGAATCCTTTTTAAACATTCAAAACCGATATCGCGAGCATCGGCTCAGCCGAGCGGTTTTGTTTCTTTGATCTGTCAGTCATACAAGTACAGCCCTCGAGCGCACACGTTAACGCGCGTTTACCGAACACGCGTATCGTTGTACCGCGACGTCACGGTTGAACGGAATAGGATTTTTCATCGAGAGTTCTTCTCAACCTTACCCCCCCCCCCTACCCCGTTGGCTTCTCGCTGCAATACGATGCGCTCGTAAACCGTTTTCCGTGCGTGTGTCCCGCGGCTTATTCTGAAATTCAATCGTCGCTAAATAATCCGGCGGAAACGCGGAGAACGCGCTTCCGTGCAAATAATAGCATCGAGCGAGCCCTCAAGCCGTGCCCTGCGGATTCGCAGTCGCAGAAGTGTCGTCGTAGCGCCGTGTGATTTACGGTGTCACGTGTCGGCGCGCCAAACGGAATTTACAATGTTCGTCGAAATGTTTTTTAAAAATATCGCACGTTTCGAATTTCGCGCGTTACGAGGGTACATATTTTTTACGTTTCGGTAAAAGCTATTGGTCGGTTAAACCTTGTGCGCGCCACCACTGCTGGCTGCCTTGTTACAAAACACCGTGTACACTGCACTGTTATATCAATTGTTATATCAAATGTCAGCAGTTCATAATCCTTCTGGAAAATGCATACATTATATAACGGAATAAATCATTGTGATCGCGCGTAATGTTTGCCAAACGTAAACGTCCGGGCAAAGTAGCCTTAAAGCTCCACGTGGTAGTCCAATGACTAAGCGACAGTTATTGTGAACGAGTGTATTCATGACTATTGAGAAACCTAGTACAAATCTATTGCATATATAAATCGATATTTCGGTACAGGGCCGTAACAGGAAATTAATTATTGATTGGGGGGGGGAGGGGATCGGTCATGGCAATTATTAGAGACTACGGGAGTGCACGAAGCAATATTGACTGTCCGTTTATTTAGATGTAATGTTTATAATTGTTCCAAACACGCTACAAAAACATAAGTGTATTACATTTATTTATTTTACGTTAACGTTCGTTTATTGGTTATTCTAGAATGAAATTGTTATTTTACCATGAAACAATCGAAACCACAAACCCTCCTTGTATCCACTACAGTGATCAAGCTTGTTTCCCCTAGTCTTAAATAGGTGCAATTGTTCTGTAATTATTTACAGTATTTACACATTTTTAGTCTCCTGAAAAGTCATAGAGACATTCTTAAAATCATTCATAATTTGTACCACGAATAGTATGAATTGTCCATGACGTATTCGGTTTGGCGAACATACTGTTTTAAGAAAGGTGTACAAATCACAAACGGTGTATAGAGCCGAAACGTTATTGTATTCGCACAGGGTCCAAAACAATTATACTTTATTCGTTATTTTGTAATATTCAAAACCGGTTTCTATCACGTCTACGGTTTGACTTAACAACCATGACACATATGAGTACTACAGCGTGGAAGAAAGCAGAAAAAGAAAAGCAGAAAAATCGTCCGGTACAACTGTAGACAGTGTTGTACATCGGACTAAGAAACGCGATCGATGCCCGTTGAAATGTTCATACGTTTCGTTTGGGAAAAGATAAAAGTAAAAATTTCGCAGACGACGGAGTACAGTGATCAGGTTAAATGTTTAACAGTAATGGCGCATCGGTACGTTGTTATAAGATTAGAATAACGTCGAAACGGCTTCGGGGAGGCTTTACGCGAAAGACAGAAGCAGGTAAATGTAAAATATAATGCAATATATTATTCGCGCTGGAAGATGGATGCGCGGAGGCGGTATCGTCGGGTGTCTTTGCTCGAGCATGTCATTCGATTTAGTATCAATTTACTAGATCTGCGCCAACCCATGCCCGCGAACTGTTTGACGTGTATTCTTTATGGTGCATTAAATACGCGCGCGCGCACATACACGTATACACACACAGACAGTGTTTACCAATGAATTATTATGTAATCGAAACAAAAGACGTCGTCGATCTTTGTTTTTACTACGTTTACATATAGGCAGGCGTGTTTTAATAGATCACGGTACAGCCGCACAGTAGTCACCGGTAACACTGGATGTGTTTGTGGGTTTCTGATAAGAATAGTCCATCCCGTGTTTTATTTTTTTATTTTTCTATTTAAAACCGCAATCGAATTCGGCACTATTCCGTCCCATACTCGCGGACGGTTGAGACCACGCGAACTACACGTGAGTAGTGCTCTTGATACCCGTGTACTCGGGTACCCGATTTACGAAATTTCGGGTACCCGTTACGATTCGTACACTCGTTATTTACTTAGCCGATAGGCTACGGTTATCTCGAGAATGCGTGCACAAACCGATGACCGGTTGCCCGAGGCAACATGATATTGCCCTTAGATCATACATTACGGATGAAGCTATCACTCATATATGCTATATAAAGAGTCGAAGCCAACGTAATAAAATGACGTGTTACATTGACGCATTCTTATGAAAATTTATTCCAACAGCTGCTGCTGGAGGCACGTACTCAGTATTTACATAGTAATTATTAGTTATCATTTGGAAAATATAAGCGCCAAGTAAAGTGATAAATTATCGTGATAAAAAGACGCGCTTGCGCGCATCAGTCTTGTCAATTGGTTATGCTGGCTTCGTCGTTCCAGTAGCCCTGTCCGTAGTGTACGATCTAAGACGTTGTCGAACGTTCTGCATTGTATCAACTTGTTTGTATGATTGTCATTGCTTATTGTCTGCGTAAATGTACACATAAAACGCAATGACTATGGCCACTATAGCCGTTACCCGCAAGGCTTTAAAATAGGCTATAAAACAGCTTTCAGCATTGTATTCAACGTTATACTCGAATGAACTAATTATTAAACTATAATATCACTAATAGCACTCGTACAAACTACTGAACATTATAATTTTAAACGTTAATTTTGTTAAAAGGAAATACTTCCCATCCATGTAGTTGTACAACTATAACACAATACTAATTGGCTCCTGGCAGCTAGAAGAGCTAAACTTGACTGCAAACGTGTATCGAAAACCATCGGGTACCCGAAAACTTTGGGCACTAATCGAAAACGTCGGTTACCCGCAAACTCGGGTATTAACCGCATATAGTGGTACCCGTATACCCGGGTTTGTGGGTAACCGGACATTGCCCACGTCGAAAACAGCAGGCACTGCACGTCAACGTCGGAAATAAACAACGGCGGACGGTGCGCGAACGGTAACACACGACGTAATCGTCTTCGTACTGACACACGGACCACAGCGGGACACTGAAGTCACCTCCGATAAATTTATCGGCGTCGGGGGTCGCACAGGAAAACTCTGTACGTTCAGCAAACCATCCGGGGTTGAAGTGCTGCGCTCCAGTTTTTCCGCGTTGGATCTTCCAGTTGGTCGACTCATGGAAACAGCGGATATACGAGTTTAATTACGTGTTGGAGACCGAACAAATTTCGTTCCCAACAATTTTTTTACGGAGTTTCGAACGGAAACGCCTTACGTTCCATCGCGGTACGTCTATGCTCCGATTTGATAGAATACAATCGATAAACATTTATCGAATCGAGGGATTTTTTTTAAGAATTAACGAGATACATTGATCGTGCGGTATCCGTAGAGCAATCGTCAGAGCGCCGAGATGATTGACGAGGCGATGGTAAACGTTGACTCCATCCGCGCTACAACAACTACCGAATGGAAATGATCAATATAACTTTCTGATCGAGTCATCAGCTCTGGTCTGACGATTGAAAAGTTGCTGCGTAGTCGTATAATTGTTATTATTTTCATTAGCAGTAAAAACACTATTCACTTTACGTCTGACCACATTATTACTGCACGAACATAACGTACAGTATTGGATGTATTGTCAAAACACGAAACCAAACCGTTCGTCGTAACTTTAATCGGGTACCTACGAATACTTTATATTGACCGGACGTTACTTTTTGATATTGATTTTCAATTACAATATCGCGAACAAAGAGAGTCGTCCGTTTTCAATAAGGATCGCAGGCGAAAAACAATGTGAAATCAATCGAAACGAAGTGTACGTTACGGAAATAATACGTACGACGCCGTTCGGTCGTGGTCGTACGAAAATACATTTTAACCAGAAAAATAACTGTTGCGTAGTTCAATAAGCTTGATAAACAAATGGAAATTATTATGCAGCTTACACGAACGATTATTGCGGTTTAAATCAAAAAAAAAAAAACGTTAACACGTTAACGGGTTCGGATATTTTCTCGTATTTCGAGGCGGTGTTGCATAAACAACAAAACGACGTCATCGGTTCGATAAGAGAAAAAACAATGTTGATTTTCTTTGACTTGCGCATTGTTATACATTTAAAGCGAATATATTTTCTATATAGAATATTGAAGTTTGTTACACTTTTATTCGTGTACGTAAAATCGAATGGTTTGCTGTGATAACACGAAACAATCATAAACATCGTCATAGTTATGAAATGTAATGACTATAAAACAATAATTATAATTTCAATTAACAATTATGAAATAACTCGTAATAAATAGTGAACATTAAAATGATCAATGAATGTGATCAATACGTTCGAGTCGCAATATGAAAACGTTTTAATTGTAACAATTGTAAAAGTATTGAATGAAGACAAAGAAAATGGTGAACACGGTGCCTCGACGTAAAACAATACTACTCTATCAGAAAACTTCTTGATTACACACGTTCGCAGTTAATGCATTTCTAAAGCGACACGAAATGTGTTTGTTTCCTACAGAATATATATTAAGACCGTTGATATCAAAACAGTAAAATAATATAGTTTGAACAATATGTTCGTTTAATGAGCACGACGACGTGCTTCCAAACCCATACGATTGGACGAATGCGGAAGATCGATAAAAGTTGGTTGAGCACAAAAACATCTCTGCAAGCAATTGCAGCGGGTTGTCAAAACAAAAAATTTACGTGTATGTAAAGAACCGCGTGATATTGGTGCGTGAAGGGAGTGATAGCATAACATTATATCCCGCACAGACTGCGACTTTATTCGCAAAACCGTAATTAACATATTTCGTCAGTAAATGATTTAATATTGTGCGTTCGTTATTTCAACTAATATATTTCAAGCATACTCGTACACCAAGCTACATTATTTCTATATATGCGTTTCCGTATGTGTGTATGTGTGTGTTGTGTTATGAAAAAACAACAGTTTTTCTCATTTTAGAGTGCTGGTGGCTAATATCGTTACGAAGCAGGCTACGCAACTTCGAAATGTTTAATAGTATTACAATAACTGCTGTAACGTGTACAGTGACGGGGGAAGATTCTGTGAATGCGAGCGTTAACTACTGCATTAAAGTCAATTACACATTTCCTCCGGCTATTAAAAAGCTCGGTAACGACGTTGTTACTGACTTACTAAGATGGTTATTCCGCAAATGTACGTTTAAACTTTCTTACGCTCTGCCAAACGAACGTATACATCGCGATAATTTTTCTTTTTTTTTTTTATTAAAAGTGCAATATTATTAGATGATAAAATAATAAAACAATTGATTAAAATTAAAAACTACTGAACGGTTAATATTCGTAAATTGAAATATATAAATCAATAAATAAATAATTATTGTGTAGAAATAAATAAATAAAAAATAAGTTTATAGAATTTCTAAACATTAGTGAAGTACGACCGTTTGCGAATTCAAAATTTATCGTCAGGTATGTATAAAGTCAATAAAACCGCGACTGAATGTGAAAAAATAAGATATTAACAACTATTAACACATAAACATATGATATGTGTTTTTAATTTTGTCGATAATCATCATCGAAAACATTTATATTAATTTTGTTTTATGGAGAATTCCCTCTTGCATGGGGTCCGGCGAAAAAAATGTTTTACATTGTACTTTACATCAATGACGTAGTTCGAGGGGGCGGAGGTTGACAACTGGTGCAGATGTCCCGTCCCGGACTAAATTCAACCTACAGTCAGCCCGCTTAAAAAGTTCAAGAAATCTTCAAGATACCAATATTGTCAACAAATATGATCTGTGGGTCAGCCGACCTTCTGAAACTCAAAGAGCATCAGTATTTAGCGGTATTATAATCAACAGAAACACGATAAGACAAGTAGACGTACACGTCGTGTTATCTGCAACATATCTACTAATCATCGTCAAACGTTGTAAATACAAAACAATAGCAGCACAACGGGGTCGAGCATGGAGTTATGATCAGTGAGGTTCGCGAGCAATATTGTTACCGAAACACGAGTACCGATTGCGGACCGTTCGCAGAGCGTTTCGGTAACGGGAGAGAATCGGACGGTTGCATAAATTTAATTAGGAACCCGTAACCAAGAGATGTTTTGCCGGAAGTGAGTGCGGAACGGTGACATGTCATTTCGCTAATGGAGAAGCTCTGGAGCATAATAATTCCAAAAGTTCATTCGAGAAAACCGTATACGTGGTCAACGTTGAAAACCCATAATGGTATTAAGTATGCGCGCTCGAGTAGAGAGCGGCCACCGTGATCGAATATTAACGGAGTTATTTAATATCGTATACTGTTAGACATCAGGTCATTATTATCACTGTTATAATTGTATATCGATCGGTTAATTGTTGTAGTACGACCTCTTTTCCCCGTCGACGTGCTTCATAATTTGAGAGCGGACGCGTGTAATAGGTAAAAAATATTGATGTCCATTGATGACACACACAGTTGAACGTTTTCATGCTAAAATTGTACTTGGAACCTCAGAATTGAATCGATTTGCTAAGGCTTATTTTTAATCACAACGGAAATTCGTGAAAATCTAACCGTCAACGAAATGCAATAATGTAGCAATATATTTGTATTGATTTTTTTTTTTTTCGTTTTATAATATTTCATTTTATCGATCAAATATTGTATTTGAAATTTTCCAACGCAATTTTCAAAATGTATAAGTCAATTTTTAAAATATTTCGATGCAATAACGCAATCGATTTAATAATTTTATTAACGCAACAACTTCTCTAACCCAATAATAATATATATATATAAATACTCTATATATACTCGTATATTATACTTTATAATTGAATTAAAGGTTCTCAACCAAAATGCAGCGCAGGGTATAATTATAACAATACTAATGTATCTGTGCTTAAAATGTTAAATAGAGTTAAATTTATATGAAATTTATGGTATAACAATGTATAGGATTTACTATACGCGCATGCAAGAAGTATAAACTTACCGTATAAGACAATAGCAATTAATATACGAATTAATACAGTGACAATAATTAATCATTTTGACAATTGGAGTATACTGCAGTTCTTATCTTGGCGTTATTAATTAAATTTAGAAGTTTCGAAGCGACATAGATTATATACACACACATATATATATACATAGTGTTTTAAAGACTTGAAAATCTATTACGTACACACCCAACAATATTTGTTGATATACTCATAGCTATTATAGGCAACATAATTGTGCAAAAACCAACGCCAGATATCATATCATAAACCTCGCCGTGCACAACCCGACGTCCACGTACGTACGATAATAATTTATTTTGCTAGTTTACGGAAAACATATTAACACGAGTGACCCGTTCGGGTTAATTATTTCGTTGCTTTTGTGGAGTAAACTATGTATATTAACGTAGCCGCTTGCGATTTTGGCCTAAAAGCGGCCCGCGCCATGTTGTTCGTTAAAATAATGTGATTACTTTTATTCTATGACTATCGTGCGCGCGCGTATGAGAAGGCTACACGTGATTTATAATTTAATATGTATTCAAATTATCCTGACCCAAAACAGTGCATCGAAGACAAACGTGGCGTGCACTTGAAATTATTAACAGATCAATTCCACATTTATGTCATTTTTTGTTTTTTTTTTTTGAATTTTACGTTTCGTGAAAACGGAAATTTGATTTCGTCATTCCGCAGCTGATCACACGTCTTGTTCACAAATATCGTTCGAACGCCATCGTGCCTTTAAGACGTGCCGGTCGCGGTTTTAGAACAATACAGCAATCATGAAATGTTCTGTTGTTTGGTTCGTCAGTATAACAATTAGAATAAGAATTGAAATATCGCCCATTTGATGTGTTCGAGATCGCAATACAGAAGTAGTAATATTACGAAAAAAACACAAACCGTGCATTCGGAAACCCCTCGACGAATCTCGAGCCGAGAATCCGAATCCCGTTCCCTGCTATAATGGCGAATAATAGAGTACGGGCAAAATATCATCGAGACCGTGATCGTTAATCACGATTCAAATTTCGGTTACGTTAAAGTAATTGTAATACCTATAGAAGCTGTTCAGATTAATACATCAATTTCGTGTCTAGAGACTTTTTATCATACGCACACACACACACTCCGTCGTTGCAAATAACAAAAGATGTTTATAAATGAAATTTCACCGTACAGTTTAAACATTTTATAGCAGGCGATATTTTCAAACCGTTGTAATTACAACTTCAACGAACGAACTTTCGAATTTTTAATTAATAAACGTTGCTGCGATCGGAGTATTGTAATGAACTCCGATGATTTTTAAATAAAAAAAAAAATAAATAAACGAGTAATAATAAAGAATGAATAAACTAGCGACTGGAAACTGTAGAAAAGTTTAACATTTATAAACTTATATTGATAAACAAATCTCTTGTAGCACGGTTAAAACGTTTTGAAAAAATCGCAGAAACAACGACTGCATAATAATGAAAGAAAAAGGGAAAAAACACAAACGTTCTACGAGCATCCACGTCGCGAGTTACCGTTTACAAGACCGTACTTCGACCGTCACCATAACTTCAGTGTTGGTTGAAATTCCAATCCGCGGAGTATTAAATGCGGCGTGGGATCGCACGGCCGTGCACAGCACTCTTTTTGTCTATCGAAAAAAAGAGTTTACCCGAACGTAACAAGGGTTTGTAATGAAATATATTTATAAAAAAAAAAAAAAAAAAACACAAAACTGCGGACATTCACTGGACTTTCAGCAAGCGATCGGTTTGGAATATTCCAAACAAATTGAATCGTCATATTAGACGAATACATTTTACCGAGAGAAAGGGGAATCGCGTACGGTGTTTATAATTCAAACATTAAATACTATATCGCTGCGGTGCCAGGTCGTGCTCGGCCAGTGGCAGGAAATCGTGCACCGACCAGCCGTCATTATCGATACGAGGCTGTGAAACGTGTTCCATTAATTTAGCAGGCAATTGAAGTGAACCGTTTGAATACAAAATTTTCTCTAAAGCAAAACTCGACGTGGTGTGAAACGTTAATAAAGCGTTAAATTCAATATGCTGTTCGGACGGTTTTAGACAAAATGGAATTACGTCCAATCGTATTATAAACTGTTCGAACTGAATCACACGGTATAACGTGTATTATAAGCGTGTGTATTTTAATCGGATAGTTTTACGATGATTATTATTGGTAGGTAAAATATTGAAAAAAAAAAATATTTTAATTAAAAATTATTAAATGGTTTGTACTCGTAAATTAGTACATAAATAAACAGACAAAGAGTTTATGCATAGAAATAAATAAAGGCTTAGCTCGGAATTATTATTCGTATTTGTAAAGTACGATGGGGTCGGAATAAAAAATTAATCGTTGGCTGTACAAAGTAAATAAAATCGTGACTCATTTATTTGTTTATATATATAAACTATTTTTTTATTTAGTAATATATTATTATTATTTATTTTTATCGAACCTTTTTTATACGTCAGTTGATTTTTAATTCAAAATATAGATTTGTAGTTGTGGAGTTGTGTAGTTGTCTTATTTTAAAAATGTCAACAGTTACTTCACAATTGTACCGTTATCTTCAAACATCTGACATTAAATAAAATACAGTTAATGATTTCTGATTGCGTTTCGCATGTACAATTATAATGTTAACGGTTTCAATATTATGTTTAGCAATTTTACCGTTCAGAATTACAATCACTCGTAACATTTAAAATGTTCAAACCAAAAGCCTACATTTATTGCTTAATAGTTAGAGTAACAGGAAAGAAAATCGCCTATTATATTATGTGACAATTTGTGTCAATTAAACCTGTATACAACAAGATTTCATGCAAGATCGAGAATTCGTATGACGGCGCAAGGGTATGCGATTTAACACCACGCGTGCATCGCGTTTCATTATCAATATTTTTAACTAAATAAAACACAACATAAAGGAACGTGAAGCTGTGTATTTCAACGTTGGTAAAACTTACGAAAATTATTCCTTCAAACTCCACCCAGACTTGTTGAGCAATTTTGGATATTTGTTGAGATTTAGTTGATAAGTATAAAAAGTAATGAACAGTAATTTGTAGTTTCAAGTACAGGAACTAATACTACGGTAGAAATGATAGTTCAAAAAGTAATCCAACATTGTTCGTACTAAATTTTTGGACATTGTTGAATTTTTGTCGAAAAATTTCAGACTGAATTATTTGCTCTATACAAAGAAAAAAAATTAGTATTCGAAGTTAGCATCACCAACGTTTTATTATATATTATCATAAATATGAAATATTATTATACTTATATTGTCAGAGCATAACAATAAATTGGATACCAAAAAATGACGGGTTTTAAGTAATAAAATAACAAAAAAAAAAAAAATTAAAACCTATAAAATGATTAATACTCGTAAATTATTGTATAAATAAATAAGCAAATAGTTTACAGGTATATAGAAATAAATAAATAATAGCTTAGACTGGAATTATTATTATGTTTGTAAAGTACGACTGGTTTAGATTTTCTTCGTTACGTACATACGAAGCCGATAAAATCGCGACTGAATAAGAATAAAAAAAAACCGTAAAATACGTATTTACATGCATCACATATCGTGTTGCACGACGGATAGAGCCCCTTGCAGACGACTCGAGAGATGTGCGCATGCGCGTATTGATATTTTAATAATTGTTATTATATTTTCCAGTAAAAAAACAACCAGCCACCAAAAGCTGAAAAAACTGTAGAAACCGATTTATAGAAACACGCTTTACGAATGCGCACACGTACCAGGTCCAAGTACGACGTTGGATTCAGTTCCTCGCGGGGCTGCACGGATTCATCAACGACTCTATGCATTGTGTTTGCACACGTTCAATGGCACGCATTGTTCGCGAACGTTTACACGATGTGAAAATCGTACGCGAATAAACAATAAGCACACGAAAACTTATCATGATTAAAAAAAAAAAAAAAAAAAAATGATTCGATAGCGAGTGTTTCGCCGACGAAGTGTCGGGTATTGGAGATTTAAAAATATGTTTCCACAAAACAATCGAGACGCTATCAGAACAACCTCCGCCCGCCCGTCATTCGAGGGCCGTAAAGCTGGATTTGTACGTATCAGTTAAACTTTTCATTATAACCGTCAAAATTGAACGAGTCGAGATCATACGAACTTTTGTTTCGGCAGAACTGAATCACAACAATCGATCGTCAGTCGTTTAGAATATATTTCTACTCTTGGACGTTTTCAACGATCAGTACCGCACCGTGAAGAACGATTGAACCGCGTGAACTAGTGTTCGATGCGTTAGCTCATTATGTTCTGACGATAGTTTTTCCGATAAGCGTTTTAAAATCTAAAATCTCGATTTAACCCTCGACAGACTTCTCACTTGGTACCCTAACATGCACACCAAAAAACCTAACACTAGTTCGTATTCAATTGCAACTCGTCGTTTAAAAATAAAAAATATTTCTAAAAAAAAAAGAATTGTGTTCGCAGGAAGGGCGGATGCACTGTACGATGCGACTGTTCATTGAGATCATTTCCAGTTAAATATTTTCATTTTCGTAAAGCCGTTATTTCGTCACCGTGGATTAATCGTTCGGTCTTGTAAATTGAATTGATCGCATTCACTACGAGCCTTATCGAGATAAAATAAAAGTTTACCGGCAGCGTGTTTGTAGTGTCGCAGTGCGTTGTGAGAATGTTATCTTCACGAGTAATGTAGTACAAGTATATCGTCGTCGTTGGTATATCATAATAAAATATAATAACAACAATAGCCATCATACTATGATACTACTCAAACGAGGACCGTGAATGTTAATTAGCAATCAGATTTATATAACGACCATTGACGTCACGTTACACTAAAAACACCTACGATGCAATTATTATGCGTAGGATTTTTTTTTTTTTGTAGGCGAAAAACTACGAAATAACTATTTTTCCACAACATTGGTCTCGAAAAATAATTTGAATAAAGAACATATAACAACTACAAACAATGCGAACACTTGTCCAATGACTGCACGAAGTGTATTTACAGAGGATCTTAAATGTTGTTTCCATATATGTTATATCGTTATTTCTGAAACCCGTGTTTATCGTTTAGAAAACAAATTAAACCGAATTTAAACGAAACGCCGAACCGATCGATTCTAATAAAAAACATTCAATTTACATTAATATATATATTTATTACGTACACATTTTGATTTTTTACCGATTATAGCGAGTGCATGTTAGAAGTTACGATCAAGCCGAGCGAAATGGCGTTAAAAAAACAGTGTTTACTTATAATTTTAACAATAATCCAAATAACCGTGTTCGCCATTCGATTCAGACATCTTCTGTACAACACTTCGTTATCGGACGATTGAAGTTATCGAACGGTACACATGTGCACATATTATTTGCAGGAAAAAAACCCCTTTTCGAATAAACAATACGCACTGACAATAATTTATAGCGGTAAAACGTATACTACCATCATGCGAGTATATGTGTTACATAATATATAGGTACTAAAATAATAACGGTTTTTTTTTTTGTTTCTCCCACCCGTCTGCGTTGTAAAATATTGTAACGCGTTCCGAATCGAATTAGATTTATTAGTTGTAAAATAATATCATCTCGTTTTATGATTATTACTATTAATCGTAATATCGGTCCCACTTGAATGGATATGTCCCCGGTCGTGTGCGAATACGGGAAAAGCGTTTACGCGCGTGAATATTACGAAACTTGCAGGCATTGTGATTTATCGCGATTTCCAAAACCAATGATTGGGAATCGTAATAAAGGAAATTTCTGCGTATTACGGTTGACGATCGTAAAACATAAACGAACGGACGCTGCTGATTCGCCCGAATAAATGTTTTAACGTTAAATCGCTTCACACGACCACGATAAAAGCACACACATATATTTAATATGTATATGTGTGTGTGTGTGTGCGTGTATGCGTTCCAGACGTTTTAGACTCTTCGAAAGTCGCTGCTTCTTAACGTAAAATCTTGCGTCTGTATCGAGCGTTTGCTACTTCGTTTCTGATAGGTTCCATGTTTTACGAGTACGTCAAATATATATGTAAGTAGTACGTCCAGACTCGGGAGATCGACTCGACACTCGAGTCCTTGTTTTTATTTCGTTTTGTTCTGTTCCGACGACGCCGTACACGTTTACGACGCACCGACGGGTGAGGGCGTGCACAGGCGTTTCGATCTGGGGTTGCACTTGAGTGTACTTGAACCGTCGTCGTCAAACGACGTTAATTTAATAATCAAATTATTTCGGTCGGCCCTCGTTGTACCGTCTCGGAACGGTCCGGTATGATTACTTCGGTGCACGAACGGCATTTGCATATATCTCGTCCGGCTCTGGCCAGCGCTCGGGTCCACGCCGATCGCGCCGATCAAGTGGTCGGTTAACAATCTAAAGCTAAACGTCCAACAAGCGGATTTGCACACAAATCGCAACAACGCGCACTGCAAACATGACGGTAAAACGACCGCTCGCCGGATCGGATTTGTGTGCGGTCGCAAAGCGGACGATTAGTATGGATCATAAAAATATATTTACGGTTTATAAATGCTTACGCATATACTTATTTGCATAATTCAATGAACTATTGTTATGTAATATTACTATCAGTATTACGCGTTTTTATAATTTTCGTCAATTATGCTGTAAACTCTATTGCCTTTTATTGGACGTAAATAATAAACTATTATTTTTATAATTATTATTCGTAGAAACGGCACATCGATTTTTTTTTTTTTGTGGTGCGAAACCAAACGGGCTTTTCGATGATTACGCATATATTATTGCAACAAATACTGGAATCGTACAAAGCGCGTGCGCGTTTGACGACAACTCGTCCGTTCTTCCGTTGAATTTGGTTATAAATATCACTAAAGCATTCTGCTGCGTAACCAAAAAAATATTTGGGAGGGGGGGGCGGTTAAATTTTTGATTTTCTCCTACGTAAGTAACTATATTTTTATTTTAATAAGTTGAAGTATGAAATCATTCAATTTATTGTAACCATGAAAATTGTTGAACAATAATATACATACAGATACATACGTACATGATACAACATTATATCTATAGTATGTCTTGAAATAATTGTATATTTTACAAAATAAGAGAGAAATATTAAGGGGGAGAGGCTTTTAACTCATTTTTCTTTTCGTTTTACGCACGTACCGCGACAAACCGATATCGGTAATGCGTACGTTCGAAAAACGATATCATGTTGTTATTTTGGTCCACATGCGAATTTCACTTACGTTTTCATGTTCGACAACACTCCGTACGCGCAACCATCAAACACTAAACGGTTTTCAAAAAATTATTGTTTAAACATTTTTATTTTTTTTATTTTTTCTTCCACAAGTTTTCCGGCTAATTGTATTTTAACTAGTTCGTACGGTTGTTTTGTTCTCGTTAAAATTGAATAAGGCTTTTCGCGAAGTTTGAGGTAATCTGCGCGCGCACACGCGCTATTGATTTTAATTTATACACAACTTTATTAGTTCAAACTTGAAAGCTTATCCGCAATGGTTTCTAACAGTAGATTTGCGGTGCAAAGGAGCACAAAATATTATTAGATCATTATACCGTCGTCTTGAATAACAATCCATAGTGTCACGTCGTCAGATTACGCATAATATCTTAGCAAACGTATCGCGTAGATTAATGTTTTGATTTTTCAACAAGTTCTTGTAAGATGCATTCAATTAATGCGTCTCTAAATTGTTCATCTTCGACGCAAATGAATATCGGATTAGGTTAAGAACATGGGCACCGTGAGAGGGTGCAAAGAGGTGAAATTACACACCCTGTAATTTAAAAAAATAATGTAATAAGGTTTAAACATATAAAATAGATTACTATTATTATTATCATAATCGGACTTTTTAGTAATCTGTACAATTTTTTAGCCGCCGAAAAAAACAAAAAAAATTTTGTATTGTTATACAATTCGACCACGTATTTAACTTAAACAATTATTTAACATTATTTAGAAATCAGCGTAAACATTATGCATGATGTACCCCCTGACGAAATTCCTAGTGGTGCATTTGGTTTAAGCCGTAATTTTTTTACCCGCTTTTAGTGGTTTTTACACGCTCGTGGTTTACAACGTTCTCGCAAAATTCGTAAGTTTTTTGTTTTACCATTTATAATTTACATCGACACCGTACACATCCGTCACATTTCATATTATATCGTCGTTGACAATTACGAAGCACTAAATCGTCTTATCATCATCGTGACGGTATTAATAAATTCACTCTTGATTGTTATGATCGAAATTGTGTGTTAATATCGAACGTATCTATTATAATAACATCAATAAAAAGGTAAAACGTTCTTAGTTTTCTTTTCTTTTCTTTTCCATCTCCGTCACAGTCAATCGCAATAGCACATGCAAATGTCTGCGTAGTACATTCTCGTTATTCGCACGCGTTTCAAGCGCACGGGTTTGTTGCTGCTTCTCAACGGTGGCGCATTTACACGTAAGATGATTTTCCTTGCACCGTTTTACTTGTAGGATAACTGTCCAGAGGTCCTGATCATCACGGTTAATCCGTCGGAAATGGTACGACGCCAATCAGCTCACGTCATACGTCGAAATCGCACACCGCTTTCGTATGACAAGGGATTTTATTATTATCTATTATTTTTTTTTTCTATACGCGACGCAATATCTTCCGAACATCATCTTCCCCTCACTTCCTCACGTAAGCCCGACCTTCGCGCGATCCTTTCTCTTGGCCACCACTCGGAACCCCCCCCCCCCCAAATAGCTTTCACGATGCGATTGCAACAACCACACGACGGTTGTATTCACGTGTCCATCGATCGCACGATCGTTTGCGATTATCGCGAACCTCTGAAATGATGATGTCGGCCGACGCCTACCCAACGGAATGTCCAGCGAAAGCTGCAAAACGGGAATCACGGAACATAGGGGGAACGATCGGACGTCGCTGATCGTTCGTCACGCGAATCGACCGTCGAGCGACCGGGTCGGCAAGACGCGCATACGTACATGGAAACTGCGTGCTTCGTACCGGATAAGGAACGGAGATGACAACGTCAATATCACGATTAGGCGGACAGATAGAGGGGTGTTACGCTCGCCCCGTATCGGTGGGAAGAACAATCTCAGCCATACCGAAACGGGCATAATGTCTTCGCTCAAAGGATTATTATTGGTTATTGAAATATACGTCGAGAAAAAAATAAAAAATAAATGCCACGCACCGAGACAGATTTACGGCGACAGATTTATCCGACAAAAGGAAATGTTTCTTATCATTCCCGCCGACGACGTCGGAACAACAATGATGAACGATCTGGCGAAATATGATGACCGTAGATTATTATTGTTGTTATTGCTACTACTATTACTATGATTTTTTAAGAATAAATAATAAAAATCCTCGGGGAACATAGTGCAGTCCATACGTCGTGTGGTATTACACATAAATATTAATATCTACCGTGAGCGCACCTTGGGTGCCAAGTTTTCGCCGGTGGAAAGTCGCAAGTGGGAAAGTTTGGGGAAACTAAACCAAGTCGTTCGCGGTACAGGCAGTAACCCTTTATCGACGTAAGTGAACCAAGCGGTTACATATTTTTTTCAGCGACAGGAAAAGTTACCTCTAAAAGGAGATGCGTCGAGTGAAAAAACGGTCAACAGCGAAAATGGAAACGGAAAGCACGTGAAACTGTCTTGGTGAAATTGTTTCCGAAAAAATTGTAAATATTTGTAAATTAAATTTTGGAACTTGATCAAATCCGTTTTCGGAATCCTTATCTTATTGCAGCCGTGCAACGGTATAAAAATGTTCCCGAAAAAACAGATAAAATAAATTGATAAATAAACAGTGGTGAAAATAACGACGTCCAACGCGTTATCGTTGGAATAGTTGCAACGGTTCGTCGATGATTAGTGAAACACGACGCGCCGTGCAATTTCATGCTATTGTATTTTCGCGAATAAAACGCATTAATGCGCGCGTACTGCTAACCGGTTCCTCCGATAACATAACAATAACTAAGAACGAGAACGAGATTGAACGAACGTGAACTCGAGAAGAGTTTGAATTCGTTTTGAGAACCGTTGTCGCTTATCGGTTACCATAACGCGCGTTGGTTGTCGGGTCGACGGCCGCGGTCGGAAAAAAAAAATCGGTCGGAACCCGCGATCTCGATTAATTTTCCGCGAACAGCACTTATCGAAAGGTTCGCGAGACGGACGGGCCTAGCCATGGCTTTGCCATCCACCCGTGGTTCGTTCAAATCTCAAAGCGTCTTCGCTCCGGCCCGAAGGGACGACGAGTGCAGCCAGTGTTCGTCCACGGTTCTCGGTAGTGACCGGATAATGTTACGATCATCGTTGTCACCGTCGGCGTTCGCCGTGATCGGGTTCACCGTCGTCCCTTGCGAGTGTTCGTGCCGCGCTATTTTCTCCCGGGCTCTCGTCCTGAATTTTCGCAGTCGACCCGTCCGCTCTCGTACCATAGCTCGCGTCAGCTGCAGGACCACGCGACAGCTTTGCGGTTGTTCCCGCTTTCGCTTCAGACTTCCGGAACGACAGTTACTTTCGTCCCGTTTCCGTCCGAGCCCAACGGGATTCACAGTCGTACCGTAAACGAACTCGGACGGGCTGTTTAACGTTCGACACCTTGGAGGCATTTGTCGCGAGCGCCCCGCGAAAATGTATCGGAATAATATCCGTACACTAATTTGCTGCAGGCAAAAAGGGTCAACGACCGAATGGCGTTGGTCCGATGACGTACGCTTCGTTTCGGACAACAGTTTCCGGACCGTCCAGCTCAATATTTATGACGATACCAAACGCAATTTTCATCCGACACAGATATCCGTTTTATCCGATGGCTGCCTTGGCAGGTCTCGTCGAACAATAGAATTGATCTACAACTTCGATAATCACGCTGTTTCACTATCGCTGTTTGTTATAAGTGCACGACATATTTTCGTCGGTCCGATCGCTTTTGTCCCGAATCGTTGTGCACATTTCTAAAGTCCACATCGAGACCGAGGCCATTACGAGTGTCGTCGTTATTATTGAAACATTTGCGTCTTCGATTAATCAACTGACAGATTCATATAGTTCGGGGTACAAATCCGAAGTCATATAATAATACACATTTAACCGGGTAGAAATGATATTGGTGCATTGGTACCGTGTTGTAAATTATATTTAGATGACTCGAATTTCACGGTTAAATGAATCAGACGTCATACAACTTAAGTATTACAATAGTATAAAAATCTCAACCGTGCTGTTTGGTGTCAAGTTATTGAATCGTTTTATTTGGAGCGTGCACACGCGCACACAAACTCACAAAAGATTTAAGTTCTATCGTCATAACGTTGCGTATTATGATAATTAAACCGATGATAATCTGCCAAATGGAATATGGCCAGATTAATGATTGCCATTCCGAGAACGATCTGTACCGTACAGTTCATATATCACAGAGGACCGTGTCGGCGACGAACGGATATATTTATATTCTTTCGTGCAAAGGTACAAAACAAGTGATTTAAGGCGAACAATAACAAACAGTATTTATAGAACATGTTATCAGCACTTACGGTATTAAAATGAATTATTATGGTTGATAATTTTTAAACGGTATAATAATGGAAGAAAGAAAGAGATCCACTTCATTAATATTCGCATCATGCACATATTTTAAAAATGGAACTCTGTTTGGGTTTGTTTTCTCGCTACCGCTGAACATTTGGCGTACGATAAAAAATTAACCGTTGAAATACATTACAGTACTTTCTCATTCCCGTTACACCGGTTTATAATTATTGGTAATGTTTAAAAAGTTTTATATAAAAGAATACCTGTTTGGTTTCTAGTACGTTTGTCGGTTGTAAGTTGATCCGCGTAGAAGTGTGAATGAGGTAATATTATTTTTGTCTAATGATAATTAATAAAGTTAAAAATTATAATTGGTTAAGTGTCATAAACATACTACTGTCCATAGGCAATAAACGTAAGCACGTAGCAATAAACGCTTATATCGAATTATATTTTACAATTATGTACGCATCTACGATACGTACACGCTCCATCATTGATATGACTACTACGGATATTGGTCTGAAATCCAATCAAGGTGAAAAAATGTATTTTATCATAAAAATACCATTAAAAATTGGTCCGAAAATACTGTGAAAATTATTTAAAAAAAATAATGCGTCCGTTTTAACCTTTAAATGGTAATATATATATATATATATATTTTTTTTAATCTAAAAAATTATTGTAATAGATTTAAATTTAAACGCTGTATCTTTCTTTATCTGTGATATCATCATCGGAGTTCTACAATCATTTCAATTCATTATCTAACTATCCGAAAAAACTAGTAAACGATGCAGAACATCTTCATTTTGAGCTATTCTACGTATTTTTTTTAAAAAAAAGATGTTCACTATATTATTTTTAAATCATTGTTGCTTACTCGGAAAGTTTACCTTAGGAAAAATATTTACATTAACTACTACCGTCTCCATCCAATTTATATATTATTTTTGAAAATGGTACATGCCAATTTCTATTTTTGATATAGATAAGGGGTGAAAATACGAGCAGTTGTATGATTATTTAGAAGGTCTTGTATGTCGATTTTACATGATGTTTTCTTAATAATGAAACTGTCCGAGTAACAGTCGTCTTTTACTTTCAAAATATACCAGAAAGCGGGATAAATTTTCGTTTTTTTTTTTTTTAGGGAGGGTTGAATATTAATGTATTACTGTTCTGTCAAAACGTAGTTCAAAATAAATAAACTAGTGCTTCGTCATTTTTATATGAAGCGATTCCTTCCGACGATGAAGTGTTGTATGCTTTTTAAATGTTAAGCTCCTAGTAGGTGTTTAAATGCACTCGTTTAACGAATTATTCGCGATGCTTCTATTTTCAGACGAATAGTGTAGTTTGTGTAGCTAGCCAAATGTACGAAAAAAAAAATGTCTTTGTTAATATCATTATTTTATTCCATTTATGACTTTTAAAACTATTTCAAAGTTTATTTTGGGCGTAACTATACATTTTTTGTCATAATATTGATAATTTTAGTTTAGATTTATGTCACTTACTGTATGCTCGGTTAAATCTTATATGATTCCGTGAACTTTTAGCCCAGTCTTTATAGAACCAAAATAAACTTTAAAACTATTTGATCGACCAATTCTGTATGTTGTCATTCCTATTTTTCACTCTCGTATCGAGCGTTCAAAATGTTAAAAAGTATCATTTAGATTTGGAGAGAAAATTCAATGGACCACAATTTTTTTAATAAAGTATATAAATCATCATCAGAATAATAGCGAAAAAATAAATTATTGTAATTCATATTTTTGTCAATTTCTGAGTCATTTGCATGAAAATTAACACTGGACTGGTGGCTACAAAAAAATAAAAATAAATAAATAAATATAAAATAAATAAAAAATAAATAAAAAATAAAGTAATAATGAAAATACAGACTCAAATTGACGAAAACCAAATGTTGGTATCGTATAGAATAGAATATAATACAATAGTATCTATATAATACATATAATATAAATCTATATAATATTATTAGTTATCGATTATTTTTTATTATTAAATTTGAAAGTTAAGTATCCCATTTTTTATATTATTTTCTTAACTATACCTCATGCCTCATAAAAATATATATTAAAGATATTTAATACCTACTTAGTTTTTCGAAATTCGTTTCCCGCACGAAAATAAGTAGAGTTTTAGAATATAACTAGTTTTACGAATGGAATGAACATTAAAACTCGAATGAGTATAATCGATAAGTAACATCCGAAATAAAAATCTTTAATTTATATTCGGCAGTGTCACCGTACACACTCCGTATTTAATTATTATATTTACGTTATGTAAGATATATATATATATATATATTGGACTTTTATAATGAAATATTAAATTCTATGTACTTCATGAAAGTACATTTTTCTAGTTAATTTGGATTTCAGACCACTGTGCGACGGAATGACTGTTTGGGGCCGTTTTCCATTAGCTGTCGTCCGACAGTGTGACCGGTGACGGCACTTCGATACATCGCGGAGCCGGAGGGGACGTTTCCGAGAACGGGGATCATGTTGTAGGCAAAAGCTTTGTCCGAACCGGAAGGAGACGTAGCGCGGTTACGGGGGATGCGTTGGCGGCGATAGTGTTATCAATCACCGGACGACAAGTGCGACTGGACGAGGTTTTCAAAATGAAAAATAAAAACGACTTGAAGACGCGTAGTGTGTACGGTGTATTTCATTAGTTCCGGTGTCAACCATATGTTCCGCGGCGATTGATTATTTTTTGTAATTCTGAACACTCGATATGTGAAACTTACGTCATTGCACACCATTTGTTTTAAAAGTAATTAATAAAAAAAAAAATTAATTTAAAACGTAATGAAATCCAACGATGAACAGAGCGGCTTGAAATGCATTCGTTTAATCGAAAATAAATACAATCACGCAAATCAAATCAATCGCGTATTCTTTAGCCAAATTACATATTTGAACGGGAACGTAAAAGTATACTTAAAACATTGATGATGCGCAGAACAACGTCAAACGACTTAATTAAAATCTCAAGTCGAATGGCAATTTATAATACGTCGAGGAAACGTAAAGATAATACGGACATCGGTTATAAACATATTTTGGATGTTGGTGCAGGATTATTTTTTTTTTTTTTGTCAAAGCTTCTAGTACTAAGACTATGATAGCTAAACAATTACAAGAAATGAATACAAAACAATATTAATCACAGTACATTCTATGATAAAGTCAGCTTCCGATGTGAAATAAATTACAATTTTAATAGCGGTTATGGATTTCGTGTTGAGACGATGTAAAGATTAAAATAAATATTGAAGGTTTTAAATGGATTTGTAAAAATTGAACTTTTAATCTGCAGAACACAGCAGTTTTACAAAATACGGAGTAGTGCACAAACACATCTATTTAAATAAAGTGTACATAACAAAGAATCATATAGGAATAGTTTAAATTAACGGCTGGGTAAGAGAATATGTTCCATGCGTAACCGATTCAATTAAACTACACGATATGGTCCACATAAACATAAGTGATTGAACCAAGTTTTTTAAGGATAATAAGTGTGATATTTGTATACCTCGAGACGAAGACGGCCGTGTTCGAAAATCGTTTTCGCGAACCGACCAACGACCAAGGACGATGCAAGTCGCCTGTCCCGCAGGTATAACCAGAAGGACCGTCGATGACGTCCATTGTCCCTATGCACCCGAGACTCTTCTGCCGGCGATCCATGGATCCGCACGATCGACGCGTAGTGTATCGAGCAACTCTCGTCCAGCTATCATCAAGGACGCGGACACCGCGACGGCCGCTGTAGGTGTTACCGACGTGATACGATGTTCGTGGTAACAGCCGTGCACGGGACGGTATACGCTGACGATATTGTTTCGCGACAAAGCAACGAAATGAAAAAGAAATTCGCAAGCGGTTTGATAAACGAACGGGCGCTTAGCCTTACCCGAACATAATACCGGGCTTAGAATTCGTTAATTTATTTGGTCCTATACGTAAACCGTTTGTTCGTACGAACATTGTTTCCTCCGTGTCTGCACGTGGTGTTCGGTCGCGTGCTGACGACGTTTCCGATCCGTTTTCGGGCTGTACGCGTTCATCGCCGTTATGGGCCGTGAGCAGCGTTGGGCATTATCTAGATAAATAATTTATTATCTTTTATCATGACCAAATGGTCAAAGAAATAATTATCTGTTGTATTATCTTAGATGAATTTAAGTGTTATCCAAAGGAATCTATACGGATAAACACATTTTTAGAGATAATTTTTTTTACTCGCATTAATAAAATAATTTGAAACCGTCGAAATCCAATCCGTAATGACTAATAAATTGTTATAAGACGGAAAACAATTTTCATTTAACTCAGCATAAATATTATTTGTGTTCCCTAATCACTTATTTTCAGACGTCACTACTCAATTGGTATACAGAAACACCATGCACAAGATATTATTAGCTCATCACATAATGCCATTGTTGTTGGGTCTCCATTTCTGTAAACACATGCTCGTCTACATCCAATCAACCACCTCTACCCGACTATAGACGTCATTCGTCTTCCTCTATCTGTTGTCATTTTTCAGTGGTCATTCATTAATCATTCTATAAAGTTATAACTTGTCGGTTAGTTTTACTTTACCGTTTAAATTTCGACGAATTTGTAATTCAATTAAATCATAAAAAAGTAAAACTTATATAACCAAAATCGTACTACCAGAACGGATAAATGAAATTATGTGTTACCTATTTGGTAGAAAATTTTTCAAAATCATAAAAGATGATGGTAAACAATTGAAAGCCTTATATATATATATATATATATGACTATATGTACCTACTAACTACTATATGACAGATTAGTGAATATAAATAATTGACTACACATTTTATAAGTCACACTAATGTAAGTACATGTATAAAATAACTATTTAACCCATTAAAAACTATAATTTATGTATTGTAATAGTAATCTATAATTGGTTATTATACACCTGTATGCCTATATTATATATAGTTTAACTATGCAAAATAGTATTAAAATAATACTATATAATATAACTATATATAAAGAGTTATATTATATATATATTTATGTATATGTATATTAAATAAATTAAAACAGTTTTAATCTTCTTTTTTTATCTAGATATTTATTATTTTGTCTTTTATCTATATGTTAGAAAAATGTTTACTGAATATCTTTTATTTTTATATAAATAAATTTTAAATGATCTGTGTCCAACACTGTTTGTTGCAAATCCGAAAAAAAAGATAATAATCCCGTGTCAATGTCCTGTTCGTGAGAACGGAAACTGGGGTAAAGCCATCTTAAGCCCACCCTTAGGTATATATGTATAGTGGGCGGAACATGTGCATTTGGAGACTCTGTTCACATCAGTGGTCGTGTTTTAGTTTCGACTGTATATCGACGTTAGTTTCCATTATCATCGAATAGTATATTGACAATGGTCAGCGTATTGCGTGAATAGTACATTAATGCGGACGAAATCGAAGAGGTTTTCTCTCGTTTCCTGACTTCGAAAGAAACATTGTACGATAACAGCAAGTGGGTTTGCAACAAAATAGAAAAAAAAAATATCGTTCGTTATGACAGTGTAACGATACGATATCAATTATTGGACCCAAGTAAAAAATGTATACACATCATAAAATATGCACGCAATATAAATAATCGTGTTCCGTTGAGATTCGGTTCAAAAGCGACATTTGAACACTGCAAGAAAAATAATAGATATGCCATCTGCATCGTCGGTATTGTAGTGCCGCTGAAACAATGGTTTCCAAAGTCGAAATGATCGTTTTAAACATTTTCCCAAGCTCATTATTTGTATTTATTTGTAACGGTCATTTGTTTTATAATATGAGGTCTGTTCGATTAGTAACATCTATAGATTTTTTTTCGTTTTAGAATATAACAAATCATTGTTAAAAATGATTTATAACGTATTGATGTCTAACTTTTAGCATTTTTTATTCTAAGCTAATATAATAATATATATGTACATATTATGTATGTATGTATGCCAAAGTAAATGTTATAAAGCGTCAACTCTAATTTTCATTATAATTTACCATCCGCTTTTATCTTCCTCCGCAGTAGGAGAGTCTACATGTTTTTCAACAATGTTTTTGACGCTGCGCGTAAAACTTTCGGCACACCGGACATTAAATGTTGAGAAAGTTTAAAACGGAAATTTGCTTTAGTTTTAGTTCGCTGCTTTGGTAATAATATTGATGCATCTAAAGTGGCATGTGCAGCGATAAAACAACTGATTGAACGCAAACGTTTTAATTTTAAGGACGTAGTGCAAACCAAACCAGCGTTTGATGTATACAGAACATTTTTTAATTATAGTGTAGGATATTTTTTTATTTTTTTTTTTTTTTTTTGGTAATTTAGTATACGTATTTTCGAAGAAAATTATTGATAATAGTTTTAACTATTTAAAATATTTAATTTTTTTTTCGAACGTTTCTAAATCGATAGTACATTTTAAACGGTGAATATTTCATTTAAATTTACTACTAGGTACAATTTAACAGTTTTAAAATGAAACAATATTTGTAAGCGAGGAAAAATTGGTACACTCTGTACTACAAACCGTATTGACCTTGTTACTTTTCCATTACCGAGTTCACTATTAGCTGCGTAGTATAATGTGGTTTTTTTTTTTTTTTTAATTCATTATACGAAGAATGAACAATGTACCTTAAACATAATTAATCAATTGTTTTAGTTTAATTGAAGTTGATATAACTCTAATAATTGATGATTTGATTTACATTTTAAACGAGCTACTTGATACTTGCATGATAAATGCAAATTGGTAATGTCAGATATGAGTATTAACATTAAGCATTAAAAGCGCGCAAAGGTGGCACAGAGACTGCGTACATAATTTATACGGGTAGAAAACTAACGTTTGACGACCTAACCACTGGAATACAGTCAGAAGTTGTAGAGTGCGTTTTTAGCGAGTTTCGCCGGTTAGTCTAGCGGACAATGGTCAAGACCATAAGATATTTTGTTCTTACACGAATTGCAATAGATAAAAATATTGTCTACTTTACCGTGTTTATTTCTACTCCGGGTGCGGTGCGGTACGCGGTGTATCGGCTTTTGGACTTCTGTTTTGTACGAAACTCGCGAGACTGTAATATTATTCATCGCGATATATTATGCAATGAATATTTATAGTAATGTTATATGAATCTGCATCGTTTGCGAGAACGGTCTCGGAGACGGAGTGTATACTGACACTGCAGGCGCGTCGGTGGATTCGCCGTCGGTAGGAAATTGGCAGGTATCTAATTTATTTTTTGTTCGTTTGCGGTCGATGACTATCAAGAGCACCTTCCCCTCTTCCGAAATAATAATAAGAACGACAACAGTTATGATGATGATGATAATAATAATAATAATAATAATAATAATAATAATAATAATAATAATAATAATAATAATAATAATAATAATAATAGTAATTATAATATTAATTATTTTCATTATTCATCATAATGATGATGTAAATGATGATGATAATCATAATATTATAAAAAAACACCGCAGTAGTGATGCCAAGTTGATATATTTTGGAGGCGTGTCATTGTTAACAAATTGCACTTTGGTCGCAGCTTTTAGAACGTGCGCTTGTAACGTCCATAGGTGTGTATAGTTCAATCAAATTATAATATTCTGTTATGTATGTTTATGTGACTGCATCGTTGCAGTCATGACTGACCGGCAAGAACGTACAAAGATAAAAATATTTAGAGGAAAGTGAAAGTGTTTAAAGTTTACAATTTTAGTAATATTACTAACGACTGACAAATTATGACGAAAAAGTTACCTTAAGTTACCTTTAAGTCTTTCGGTTACCTTTATGCAATATTTATGTTGCGTGACAAAAACTACGAATTGTTTAGGTGTGTTTGTGTGTGAATAAAAACATAAATATGCGTTTATTCAAATATTGGATCGGGTTCGAACATCAATAAACAGTTTTAATCGATTTAACGAGGGATGATAATATCGTACCATTACTAAAAACCGAAATTACGAAATCGAAGAACGACCAATATCATATATTTAATTTAATAATCTGACAAAATAGTTGATAATATAACGTTTAGAGTGTTCGCCACTCTCAAATTGTATACCGCCTATAAGTACAAGTATGTGTTCGTGCCATATATACGCGTGGTATTTTTTTATTTTTATTTTTGAATTTTCATTTTAAAATCGGGCATCGTTAGAGCGACGTGTATCGACACCGTTTGCGTACGGATATTTCCATGCAGATCAATAGCGTGTTGATTTTCGGTCGGAAGAAAGTATACGAAAATTTAACATTTTGATCGGGCGTGGATGGTACGTACTACGTCGCGCACAGGAATATCGGAACCGTGTGCTGTGCAGCTGCAGCACGATAATCTCCGAACGGTGGCGCGGCTGCATGAGCTGAAAATGCTTTCAGGAAACCCTAGAGAAGGGAAAAAACCTAGTCGCCGAGGAATTCTATTTAAGTGATTAAAAAACGTGATCGGACGCGGATTCGTTTCGTATAATCGCACGTATCGGCAGCTCTATTAAAAAAAAAAAAAAAAAAAAACAATAAGGGCCTAACGTGCACTTGTGCACATGTAAACGTGTAAACGTAAGACCTAAGGGGTGGGCGGTAAAGAGTTTCGCGTGGATTATTGACAGGTCGAGCCGCTTCGATGCGTTCGGATGCGACACTGCGTATATCAGCGGGGTTCTGAAAGTACATGCCGGGGGAGTGGATGTGGTCTTGGGGCTCAGTGGACATATTTGAATTGAATCGAGTCCAAATACGTGGTTTCGAATCGCTACGTTTACACGGGTCATACGGAATTTCGTGTATCAGCGTTGTGCGCGTTCAACTTTCTTTCGTCGTACCAGCAATATCGGAGAACTGATAAATGAAAAAAAAAAAAAAAATGTGTTCACGATTTGTTCGTTTCCATCAATGCTGTTTAAAAATTGCTGAACACCGTTGAAAATATGTTCTTTTTGTTTGATTTTAACTATCAATAATTTTTATAGCAAACGAATAATAAATAGACAAATTTAAAAGCAAATAATCGTACACCACTTTTTCGAGTTATTGTTTCAAATTAAATTTGTATTACTGTTTTTTTAAGGCTTTGCATTTTTAGCATCATAAGTGCACGGCGCAAAACAAATAGGCATGGAACGCAAACGAAGAAGGATTAATATTTCAATAACTTGTATGTTGTGTGTAGAAACAAGCCTAAAAACAGCATTGAAATTTATAGTTTGGTGCCTACTGCCATTATTGGCTAGTATAACTTCAAACATTTGAAGTCAATAATGCCTTTTTTTATAGTTAATATCTCAAACAAATAAATAGTGTATACAAATAAATAAATTCCCAACCCAGAGTATTATTATATTTCTAATGTACTACTGATTTCGAATATTCTAACTAAACCATTTACTAATTTTTATTTTTATTTTTTACTGTATCATTATTTAATATCTTAATATAAATAACTTATGGCAGACATAACGTGAATACGTATAAGCATGGGCGCCGTGAGGGGGGTGCAAGGGGGTGCAAGTGCACCCCCCCTGGCTTGACAAAAAAGAAATTGTAGTCGTCAAAAAAAAAAACTAAAATAACTTTGTATCATCATACAATTTGAAAAAATATTTTTACGTATTTAACCAGTGCATTATTATTATTATTATTATTATTATTATTATTATTTCTAATTATTATTATTATTACGTATATAAGCATTATTTGTAAATCAGCGTATACCTACTTGCACGATGCACCCCCCTGATAAAATTCATGGCGGCGCCTATGCGTATAAGTATTTGTATTGGCTAACGTTTAGAAACTTAAGAATAACAAATACATATGTACATTAAATAAGTCATTTGGACCTACGGTACCTCTAATTTACTCGACCGCTATCTCTTAAGTTACGAACCTATCGTTTATTATGGGGGAATAAAACGCAGAGTAACGCAAACGATCTACAATGTAAATATTATTTAGATTATTGTGTAAAACTGGTACAAAATATGTTAAAAATGAAAAATATAAAATAAAAATTGATTACGCTAATTGACGTATTACATCGAATTTAGAATTTTTTTTTAAAGAAAATGAATTGTATTGAAACGTAACGGGAACTTACAACAATGTGAAATGACTCGGGTTTCATTATCATAAATAAGATATGTATACGAATCTGTAGTGAATCAATTGTCCGAAAAACGACCCTTAGGCGGACGCTTAGAACTGATAACAACAGTCATTACTGCGGAATGGAATTAAAAAGTCTCCGCGGGAGACAGGATTTCTTTAACTAATCGTAAGACGGGGTAGTATTCCGAAGTAGTTTTCAAACATATAGAAAATTGTTTAAGCCGACGAAGCGATTAACAAAAACATTTATCGTGTATTTAGTCCACAGTCCAGGCACCCGGTCACCGTATACGTTAGTGTTTTTATTCGTTCAGTCTATACACATACATTTCGTTATTTTTTAATGATTGCAATACAAACGCAGTACGTGCAATATTCGTAATTTACAAATTTTTATCATAATTTATTTGAAGTTCTAAGAACTATTTAGTCGGAAAAAAAAAACTTGATTGATGTTAACTCGGACGGCCGAGCTACGAGTGTGTTTACGATTTGATGCGAATGAAATTTTTAATAAATCGTAAAAAGTTTAAAAATAGCGTCCTTAGATCGGAGTAATTTTTTTTTTTTTTATGCTCGATAAAACGGTCTCAATAAAACGGCGCATCGTTTTTTCGCGTTCGCCCATTAATTGTATTCGTCTATTTTTCATCGGTTATTTTCGGACCAGATGGTAAACGAAACAATAACGTTGTCAAATGAATAATTTGTGGTATTTTGTTTTCATTTGAAAATCTGACGCACGTCCGTTTAACTTAGGCGGTATACCGTAATCGATTTAAAAATTGTCGAAAGTGAGGTATCCAACGCTATGCTATCGATTTGACGCGTTTCCATTTGGGCGGACCATAAACGTTGTTATTATTATTATTGGCTGCGCGTTTGCACGCGTATTTATACATTTGATGACGTACAGACCGTATGAATACCGTGCACCGATTGTATTTCATCGCGCGCGAAACTATTAATCTCAACAAATCAGATGTACTCGAAAACGAAACACCCGAATCGATCAGAATTTAATCGAACGACCGTGATGGACCGAGAACGTTTGACAATTTGTGTCGCACAATGTCGAAAACAACACCTTGAGGTTTGCCCGATTTGCGTACGAAATGGTTTTAAATTAATTTGTTATCGTCCGAAATCACTTACGGTTGAACAATAATTTATGTTATTATAGACCAATACTCGTGTCATTACCGTGCGAGTGGACGATTACTAAACACGTCATGAAAAAAGTTCCGTTTTCCGTAATACGATCGAAAACGCTCAGCGACATCGAGTTCTGTAAAGTTAAAATAGAATATTTTTCTCACATTGATCTTGGTGTTGTCGAGTATCATTTTTGCGATCTCACGGTCAATATGGTGAAACAACGGCTCTTGCAGCTGGCCTTAACACGCCTCCGTTAATTGGTTTCATCGCTGAATTCCGCGATGTATTCAGGACTTAATTTCGGTGGGAGGAGGGGTTATAAAAGTTATATATTAATTTTATTTAATCAATGTCTTAACGTACCTCAGCGAACGTACACTCGTATCATACTGTATTGTATTACGTTGAATTAACTGTTTTTATTTATGTCTGCGATCTTTTACCCCCCCCCCCACCCTCCCTCCGCTGTCGGATAAAATAAATTCACACTTAAGCCGTACCAATCATACATTTCGGAGAAGTGGGAGAAGGAGGATTATAATCCGTTAAATTTACCCTCCGCCTACGCCACTGGCTGAATCCTATCTGAATACCGTGCGCTCATCACCGGTGAACGTCAGTCTTTCTCTTTCGTCTCTATACCCAGTACACGCTATCAGATATATTTGCAAATACATTAATAATGGTAACGACCGTGTTATTTTCAATTTCAGAAACACAGAGCTCATTAGTTCCATAGGTATGGAATATTATAGAATTTACAACTATGACTGGAACGGCACAAGGAAAATAATGTCTTACTTCCCCGTAATAATTTCGACCGATTTCCCATTTTGATCTAAAAAAGATTTTCTCTAAAGCAGAATTTGAAATGACAATAAATACGATTCAATGGCAGTCGCTGTAAGAAGCAGATGTACAAATAGAAAACCTGTTTTTCCCATGGGAAAACCAAAGCCGAGTACCAAAGCCGCGAAATCTTTGTTTTTTAGCAAAGAATCGAAAAAAAAATATGTATTTTATACGAATGTTACCTATCCACAGTGTTTTCTAGTTATTCTGTGTTTGTATTATTTGCAAACTAGTGTATAACTAATATATGTGGCAAGTTGACGTGCGAAGAATGCCACTAGCGTTTTTTGTATCATTTACTAAATATCGTACACAAATAGATTTTTAGATAAATGTGAAATCTAAACAATGAAAACAAAAAACGTAAAATGAAAATATTAAAAAAGAAAAAAAATGAATGAAGTTTGAATTTTCAATTATAACTTAATTAAATTAAATGAACATGATGCAATTTTTCTTTCAAATTTGTACGCGTGCATTGCCGGATAATGCATCTAGTGTTATAGTAAATAACTAAACAAAAAACAAATTTTTATACCGAACTAAATTTAATTAATTTACAAGAATTGACAGACAAAATAAAAAAAATACAAGAATCAAAAATGCCTCTAAAAATATCAAAATTACACGCACCTAATTTGAAAAACTTACGTGAATCCACAAATAGCTTAGATTACGTTATAAAAGAAATAGAAAAACAATCGGAAAATGATTATTATTCGTTTCCAAATACTGTATTTCATCAATACGGTATATATATAATTACATTAATACTAAGCTATATAATTATACATGTAATTATTAAAAAGTGTATGTGGTATTGTAAAAAAAAAACAACTAACCGAGAAATTATAAAAAACCAAAGAATTAGGCTTCAAGAAAGGATGATCTAACACCTAATTCTGAAAATAATATAATTAACATAAAATGACAGATGAATAAATTTTATTATGTTTTGTATATGTTTTAACATTAACTCAAACGGCCACAAAGGCCACAAAGTGAGATTTTAAACGATATTGAATGATATAATATTAACCATACGCACACTAATAAACTTACAATAATGTTTAAATGTTTTATAATTTTTTACTAATATTTAAGACTAGTTTAAACAAAAATATAAAGGCTAAATTATGATACACACACACTCCACGAAGGTCAACCGAAATTCTTACAAGTTATATCGATGGCTGGCGACCGACTTCCCGGGAAATTATTGACATTCGATGATCAAAAGAGGGAAAAACATCACCAACCAGAGGGAAAACAACGACAAATTACCGAACGATACCATTTAAGTGCCGTCCAACATCGTTAAATATCAGACAACAAGGATGATGATTATGACATTTAACCATAGCACGTAGGGAATCGGGAAAATATAGATAGGCAATCAATAATATTGGTTGTACTTAAAATATAAAAAAATATATAAATAAAAACAAAAATATAAAAATACAAATATGCCTCTGGCGCGGTAGAAATACTCGCAAGCATAAGTATATCATAATTTTTTTTTTAAAAAATAATGTATAATGTATAAATCATGTTCTACATACCATTGTCCAAACATTTATTGTAATCATTCTAAGTATTCTATATATATATATATATGTATAATGTCGAAAAAATGCAATGTTGATTTTTGTAAAAAATAAAAGTAGGATTTTTTTTTTTTTTTTTTTTTTGTGTCTGTTTAATTTAGAAAAAAATTGTTTAAATATGTTAATTTTTTTTTTTCTCTCTCTCTTTCTTTCTTACTTTATTAGTTTAAAATAAAAATTATATTAAAATTAAGAGTAGATGAATGTAAATTCAAAAAAGGAAGGGGGTAATGTAACAATTGTTACATAATTATATATAATATGTATTATATATGTATATGTGTATATGTGTGTATATGTATATGTGTTATATATATATATATATATATATATATGTATATGTATATGTGTATGTATGTATTACTGTTATATTTATTTGTATTATATATATTGCTAAGTGGACATTATGAGCTAACTGGGTCATATATCACATATGTATAATATTGTAAATCCGATGATTAAAGTCGAATATGTAAGACACAGTTAGTTCGGCCACGACGTCCATCAGAGGCACCAGAACTCCTTTTGCCAATACTCGTAAGTTATCATGTATATTAAATCTTAATAATTATCTGAACCAATCTACATTTATTTGTAATATTAATATCCTGACTTTTTGCTCCCAAAGCTACGGTTAAATATATTCAAAGGGACCAGAAAACCCTCCCTGAATATCATATATCTAACTGGTCACCCCCGACCACGTTACAGTAGTTTTTGTTTTCCTTACGTGTGTCTAGTGAATAATGTAAGCACGTGTGTGGATGATAAATCGTCGATACAGTCGACGGCTGATGTCGCAATTCGATTGTTATCGAAAAGACGCCGAACGAAGAACATTTCTGTTTCTCGATCACCTCGTCTTTGCGAAAGTAAAATCATCAGCTGCTCATTGTGCTACAACTATCAACTTGTTTCGACAACCCGATAGTCGACTCGACTGCACGGTAAACGTTTCGTGTACAGCGCGGGCCTTCGCAGTGTTTGCTCGTGTTCTCCCCCGACGCAAAGGTGGATTTAAGTGGAGGAGAGGAAAGGGGGGGGGGGGTTCAAGAGGTCAGCTGACCCGCAGTCAATATTTGTTGACGAAATTGGCCTCTTGAAGACTTTTTATATTTTTTTTTTTTCTTAGTGTACAGGTTGAAGTTAACACTAGACTGGAGAAACTACTCCAGTTTTCACCAACCAGATCGACTCCACTGGTTTAATTACATAGTACGGTAGAACATCTCTATGCCGGACCACATACAAGACGGAATCCTCCGTAACATAAAAAATAAATTATTACTATGAATAAACTTCAAAACACGTATACAATTTTGTTTTTTTTTCTCTCTCTTACAAGGTATACGTTTACAGTCTAGTTTTAGCCCAAATAAGCAGACTTTTGAAATGGACCACGACCCGCGGTTCTTCAACAGTGTATCCGTTCCTGCTCCGATTTACTCGAAGACAGGGGAGAGACAGGTTGACGGGCGAACACCTCGGACCCCGTGGTTAGACATCGTACACTTACCGCAAGTGCTCCTGAGCCACGATCTCCGTTCACCTCGGGATCTCGTTCCGTCGATCTTTTAATCGGTTTCACGCGCGGCGCCGCGACGAAAGGGTAAGCGCAGGCAAAAACACGTCGACAATCGTACCATCACTATAAGTCGTTTGCCGTTTCGCAATTACGCTGTACGAAGCGCGTGATACGCAGACGTCCGTCGCCGACTGAACCACGTTTACGGTACAAGCAATGGTGATGTATTTATACGTTTTACGTTATCGCGAGCGCGCCGCCGCGGTCGTGGCGATTGCATATCGATGATTATATTTTTAGACTATTTATATATAGATGTGTGTACACGTATGTTTATATATGTATATATATATATATATATATAAATAAATACTCGTATATTATATTTGACGGCCGGTGATTTACGTCGGCAAAAATAAACGCATTCCGTGGAGATCGCGTGAGAACAAAACGCTTTACATCGTCATGTATAATGTATTCAGATTGAATATGCAAATAGCTGCACGACTACGGTGTTCGAACCGCGCAGCTGGTGGACGATGACGACAACTACGACTACGTATGCCTGATGGCTGAAGGTTCGACTTTTCGCCCGTACGAGTATTATGCACCGTTAAATTATTGCAAAAAGTACCCACATGCGCTCACTTTAAACGCTCACGCCACACGTATCACACTGGTTACCGCAGTAAACTCCGACTGCACATCGTCACGGCATTTTGGGTTAACATAAGTTTGGAACGCCTTAGGTTCCCGTCCAGTCCATCGCAGTAGATTGATGATTGTCGATGTTCGATTGTACCCGCGCCAACCGGTATTAAAAAATATCAACGTACTATCCGTTTAAATCCGCCCAATGTGGAATCGTAGCCGTCGGTATTTTAAAAACGGTACCGAACTATAAATTAATATTTCATTTGCAAACAATCAGATATTTAATTTGTTTACGTTTCGGCGTGGCAAGGGTGTACGCCATTCTAATTTTTAACTGTTCACGGGAGACTATAGTTAACTTTTTAAAATACGTTTGAAAACCGCAAATTCGGAACCTACGCTCAAATATAGAACTTTCCTAATTTGTTTCCCAAATCATCTTCGAAAAATTATGAGGCACTCACGGTTATCGATTCGATGTATCGGAAAACGTAGATCAATCGCTACGGTACCTATTGTGATGATACGTGAATCCCACGCGAGCTACGTGCGCTTTTATTCTACCAAACTCGACGAGCTCACGGTTCCTACGAAAACGGCGAAAGTAACGTCAATCTGACTAAAAAATATAATTTAATTTTTAAATATTATTTTTCGGAGCCATGACGACGCTCAGTGCGGCAGTATCGTCGGGTATCGTGCATTATGTTATTATAACGGTAATACCTACTATATAAGGACGCATAGCTACGTCGGGGCCCACGTGATATTTCTGAAAAAGGGTCGGTTTCGTCGGAGTTTATATTAATATATGCGCGTGTCCCGCGTGCGTCGACGACAGGACACGTAAAACGAAAGGGTGAGAGAGAGAGAGGGAGAGAGAGAGATTTCGAGCGTGCCCACGTACACGATGTTAATACAACACGGGGCTGGTTTTCGGCAGAAACGGTGCATTGTTTTCCGACCGCTTGTCGAAATCTGTCCACATAACTCCCTTGAACCACGGTGTAACGTTGTTTCGCATGGAGTCCTTAAAAAATAAACAAATATTAAACTTCTCGTGACTCGTACACGCGCGCGCCCGCGCGCGTGAGCTTTGCGGTCGATCTCCTTTTCAAAATTGCAAAGACTGTGTTTCCGATAGCGCTACAATAGTACACGTTATATTAATAATATTGTACGGTAACCGTGGTAGTAGGTCAAAAGTTGCTAACCAGTTGCCGACCAGCGACGACGATTGGTCCCGCGTTTCGTCGGCCGTGATGAGAGTTTTTCAATCGCTCGCCAGTCCCAAGGTGCGCGACATAATATCGTACCGCAACGCGTTCGTGTCCACAAAAACCATATGCGTAATTAGATCTTTAAATTAGAGAGGAAGACTGAAGTCCTTAACATTTTTTATTTTTTTTATACCACAATAAGGTATGGCAGAATAACTTGCGGTTCTTCTTGGCGGCCGACTTCTGCGATAACTCGTCTCCGCCGATGTAATAATACACAAATATATCTAACAGATGATAGAATTTTTTAAATTTTTCTTTGTACCACTTAGTTCGAATAAAATCGTTTATCGTTTCTATTAGTGCTCACAACTGATTCTTTAACTATTATTCGTTTACACGATACATAATATATTTTTTTGAATATTGTGAGAAAAATTAAGTTAATACTATTATCTAAGTTTATAGTACAAATATTTACCCAAAAAAATCTGAGAGGCTTCAAGAAATCCCAAGGAGGCTTCAGCCCTTCCAAGTCCCCCTAGTTATGCTTACTATAGTAAGGATTAATAATAAATTATTTCGAAATAAAATAATTATTGTTGTACGTAATTATTATTTATTTATTTTTTTTTTTTAACTTTTTATTTTTAATACATTCAATCTATGAATTAATTTTACAATGAGCATGTTTGAGGATTGACATATATTGGCATGGTTGACATGATGAAGTAATCACCCTGTGATAACATTTACTAATTATTATTCGTAGTATGTAAATACGGTCTCGACAATAAATAAAAAAAATAATCGACAAATAGTTTACGAATAGAAATAAATAAAAAAGAGCTTAGCCTGAAGTATTATATTTGTAAAAACATTTGAATAGTTTAAAAATAATTTTTTTTTTAAATATTACAAATATGGTAATACTCCAGGCTAAGTTTGTATTTATTTATTTATTTTTAAACATAAACCATTTGTTTTTCTTTTATTTATACAATAATTAAAGAAGCATTCACCATTTATGATTTATTTTTATTATTTTATTACTATTTATATATACTCGTTTATATTTTATCATCGTAGCGGCAGCAGACCATCGATGGTTATTATAACACTGCTCTGCTACAAAGGAAAATGCTATGATGTTGTTATTATTTATTTATTTATTTATTTTTTTTTTTTATGCCCTCGACAAGACCATCCGTATGGATAATTTACATATTACGCGTTGACGCTGACGTACGACCCTCCTCCTCGCCCTCTACGAATCGCTCTGATTAGTTTTTTTTCCACGAGACTGTCGCCCGTTTTGACATCGTGAAAAAGATTAAAAAATCAGTATCAAGCTCGGGACAGAATAAAAAAAAAAAAATAAAAAAATAAAAAATGTGTGTGGCGGTATAATTAACTGTAGACAATATTATGTCCGCAGAAAGAGCCCGGGTATTGAGAGCAAGCAGTTATTTCTTAATCGAAGACGGATATCACGATTTTTGTACGCGCGTGTACTCGCATATACAATTGTATACATTTATGTGCGATAAAATCTGTTCAAGCGCTTTCTAAGAGATCCGTTAAAAATATCGTATCCAACGGGAACTCGTATTACGAAGGAAAAAAAATTGTGAATTTTGAAATTTATATTGCGTATCATCATCATTATCTTCTTTAAAAAAAAAAAAAAAAACCCGTCTATTTTTGTTTGTTTCACATTCCTTGCACTTTTGGAATGGACGAATTTCTCAATCTTATTGAAATGATTTAACGTTTTGTAAACACTGTCAAAAGACACGATTAATCTTCTTAGGTCATTAATATGATGAAGTGCGTTGTTACCGGGAGAATCGGTGTTGTATCATCATCCTTTTCGTTCTCCTTGCTTTCTTCCATTATAGAAGTTACATCTATCGGTAAAATTTTATCAATAATTTTCTGGTAAAGGATTCTAATGTTATTCTTACCGACGTCCTCGTCAATTTCTGCATCTCGTGAATACTTCTCCAATTCCTGAGAATCTTCGTTGCTCCCGTTATCGTTGTTGTTAGTAACGTATTCCTTTAAATATTATATTTTTATACCAACATAATTGACAATGAGAAGGTTTTATCCGGGAACATAGTAATATACGTATTACTCGGAGTTGATTACATGTAAAACGTTGTCAAACTCAAGGGACTCGTAAAATCGAGTGCACTAGGTGGGAAACCGTTATAAGCGAGTGCGTCTCAAACGGGTTGTATTGTATTTTAAAAATATTCATACCAACGGGCTTCGTTATTATTAACGGATTTGATCACATTTTTCATCAACATCGTTTCTTTTAATTTTTCAGCAATTGTGTAATATTACGTCTCTACAATCTGCACGGTACGGTTATTTAGACTACGACCGTTTGAAACATACGACGTAAAATGTAAGACTATAGGACTCAAATATGATTAAAACTTCACACTTTGATGGTTATAAACGTGTAAATATAGTTCGTACGTTTCTAAGTATTCATCTCTGTAAAACACGGTAATGATGTATTGTATATAGTGAAGAAATGTAATATATTTGTCATTAAACTTAACGTTCAATGGGAAAATAGGTCGATTAACTTAATATTTAGAAAAATATTGACGTGAAAACAAGGCATTCTTCCAAAATAATTTCAAATATTATTTGTTTTGAAAATCTCGAACAAGTTAGGACATTCACTCTCCAAGAGTAAAATTATGTACGTTGCTGTACATTGCGTGGGTGTGCGAGAATAATAGAAAAATGTGTGTACTCCTCTCGGAGGGGCTGTTAAAGAAAATACGAACTGCAGTGTACGCACGAGGTCGACCGCGATTCCGAACGAGACATTTCCACCGGGAAAATATGCAAATGCATATGTTATCCTAAACGATCTGTCGAGTAAATCAGGCGGAAGCCAAAGTTGCCCGAACACTTTGGATTATGTTTTCCCATTCAAACGGTGCAAAAGAGCGGAATAATTTAATTATTCGTCTCGCGACTGCGCGCGTTATCTTTGCATCATCCGGGAGACGATCGCGTGCCATGTCACCGCAACGTTCGTAAACCGTATAATAAATACGGACGGTAACCGTTTACACCAAAAGCGTTTCCGTCCTTTTTCCACCAATACCCGTATCCACCGAATGACGTATTTAGAATGTTTATACTTCAAAAACGGAGCATTATACATGTATTTTTATTTTATTTGTACATTGATTATATGAAAAAAAAAAAAATAAAAATCGAATCAGTTGATATATATTTAAAAATTGTGTAATTTATACTTTTTAAAGAAATATACCAGAAATTTAACGCAATTATTATTTTGTTTTTTTTATACACGTTTTTTGTATACTACTATTTTGTTCGAAGCATTACGTTACCATTCAATTATTCTGTGTTTGTAATCAGTTATTATTCGGTTATTTTTTTTTCTTTTGTCGGTTTCTAACAGTATGGTCTTTTGGATAATTGGATATTCAATTACTTTCCATTTTCGTATATACTGTCTTTGATTTATATATGTCTTAACTTCTGATGTCAAAATTGTTAGCCGTTTCATAGTTGGAGGAGGATTTTCTTTGTAAAAGCATTGATCGAAATGACTTGTGCGCATTTGGTGTATAAATTATTTTGGTGGTAAAAGGAAAAGCATACTTTTAGTGGGAACGGTTATTGATGGAAAAAGGAAATGTACGATTTTGGTGAAAAATGTTCACTGAAAATGTGATACGCTAACAATACGTAGAATTTCTTGTGTGTCTCCACGAGGTATTTTAGAATCTGCGGGTGTTTTGTTATGACGATTTTTTTTGTTTTTATAACGAACCAAAATGAAAACGATTTTTTTTTTTTGGAGGGGGGCGAGGTGGAACACGCTTTTACGTTTTATTAAAATACATAGAAACCTACAGGATGATGAGAAAAACTGAAAAAAAAATAAATAACGCGGTCGAACGTGTTTTTCAGTTTGCATACATAGTGGTGTGCGAACGAGGGCAGGGATCGTCTAAACTTTATTTTTTTTTCGGGGTAGAACATCTGTTCGTGAAACGTTCATTTTATTCATCATCGTTGGCGGGAACGGTATTATGTTTGTTACAATAATAATCCACAACCCGGTAGATGATGGAAAGGGCACGGCCCGTACGGGGGAACTAACGACTTTAGTAAAACTTCCAAAGTCGATTGGTTACCGATAGGTAAAAACGAAAAACTGTATTACCTGCGTTTGATGATCATGGCGGGCGAGTGGAAAAAAAAGGGAAAAAAAAAAACATTTATCGTTGTTGCATACACTCGCCGTAAATGCACCTCACGTACCGTACGCATACGGCTCACGAATATTATATGTAAATTATCGTGGACGTCCGTACGCGATACACGCGGATGTGTGTGATATTTTTTCGTTGGTTTTTATCTCCCACACGTAGCACGCCACGATACAATTACTGTCCTAATACAATTTCCCGCGTGCCGTCGCGTACGATCAAAAACACGACGTTGTACACGGTGATGTCCGCAGCAGACGCTCGCACCGTATCCACCGTCCGGAAACCGAACAGTGATCTTGATGCGTGCAGAATGCGTGTCACGAAGATCTATACAATACGTGTTTCGGTGTAGTGTGAGTGGTCGACATCGAATTGGCGATTCCTCGTGAGACGTACCTGTACACCGGGCCGTCCCTGCACTTTGCGGGGCCTAGGGCAAATATATTTTTCGGGGATTTTGTAAAAAACCTTCTCGCTCACCCACTCGTAACAACATCCACTTGATGTTTCGTCAAATTATCTTCATTCGTTTCAGAAACCCTTTCAGTATCAAATAGATCACTAAAATAATCGTCAAAGTGTTTCGATTGTTTAAATCGTTTACTAATGGAGAAGTTAGTTTTTGACTTGGCCAGTTTTTTAGTTTCGGTGCGCGATGCGATATCATTGTAATGTGTAATGTTTTGTCCACTTACGTCCGTTACGTTGTAACGCGTACGTATGTGCACATTTTCTTATTTCTACCAACGAGACATCGGCAATGACGAGTGAGGAAACCGGTTGGCCTGTGAACGGTATGCGAACGGTGGTTGCGAATAGTACTTTTTGGTATTTTGCTGGGACACCTGTTTTATCGAAGAAATATAATTCAACTCGTATTTTGGTTTTTTTTTTAGGTTTTTCACAAAAACGATTTTGCTCTACTTTTTGCACGATCATTGGCGATTTTAAAGTTCTATTGGTTTATGGTTACGCAATCTGAACTCGGATTATAGCACAGTATATTTAAGCCGAAATCGCCCGTGGTTCCGGAGATATGTATAACTTCCATTCCATTCGTTCCTGCAGGACCATGTTTGAACGCCGTTTGGATGTATTCGAGAATATGAGCCACCGCAAATGTCCTGTTTCCGGGAAAACGGATATTATCGTATTCATTGGCTGTAACTCGCTTATTTATTTCGTACTACTGTTATATAAACAAATAACTATACATAACCGATGGTGTATTTTTACAACTGATGTAAATGAAATCGATTACTCGATAATGGTTTATCCCATTGACGAATGATTTCAAGTTTTTCAACAAAACCAAAATATATGGTTAACAGTAATTGTACACCTCCGTGCACAAATATAACATTATTATCCGGTACGGCACCGCCGGAATTATAATTGTCTATGCCGGACAGATATTTACCAAAGGGGTAGGACAAACTGTAAACAAAAGACTGGCCGACCAATATTTATATGGTAAATGCGACACGCGATTTGGGCCGGGGCGTTTAATATCAATAATTATGATTATGTGAAAATTAAAAATTCGACTCCACCCACATTTGTTCGTATGACAACCCTTTCTCTTGATAAAAATCGTTAATCCTATTTCGGCTTACATTCACAACGAAGATGATAAATCATATTATTCACGAGTAAACCACCGGTAAGTGATCGATATGGAACACGGAACAGTTGGAACGGTAAGTTTAAATAATCGGAAGTTTTCGGATACCACCGATAGCGAACGGCTAAATAATACGCACAAGACGAACACGCGTTTTCGGAAGAAAAGCAGCAAACGGTGTCCCAGTCGAAACGATCGATGTGCACAGCACGATGATACGAGTGGACGGTGTTGCGGAGGACATGACTAACGATGCCTACAGCTGCCGGACAGTATTTTACGATAAAATGCTTAGGTTCCACCACAACCGAACTAGAACACACAACCTGACGAGATTTTGTGGTGCTGAGGCGATGGTGAAATCGTGTCAAAAGTGCTCAGCGCCAGTCAGACAAAATTATTTATCGACATTTATTCGTATCGATCACACCGACGTTGGATCATCGAGAAGTCGGTCCGAATTGAAAAATTCCTCTGTCCGTCACGATCGCGGTGCTTACATGATTTGTGTGCGTAAATCAATATACGTGTGCTTGTACGTGTACCTATTTGGTATTTGTGTGTTTGTGTGTGTGTGTGTGTGTGTGTGTGTGTGTGCGCGCTACAGTGTGACGAGGTTTGGAGAACAAAAGTATATCAACGAAGGAGATCCCCGCGTACACGTCTAAAGTCTAAAATTATTGACTTCCATTTGGAAAATTAATTTTTAGGCGCGAAATTTAAACGGAAAAAAGATAAACGATCCGTGTTGTACAACTCATCGTCATGAACGCACACATCACGATTAACAATACATATATATATACACGGTAGAACACCAACGTAGTCTTCGTAGGTTCCCCACGATTGATTTTGGTTTCCGTGTCGATAAATCACCGTTGCAAAATTAATTTTTCCCAGAACTTTATAATGTATTAAAGTAATGCCAGATGCGAACGATTACTGAGATACTGAGATCGCTTCTCGAGGGACGTCAGTAATAGTTTTTTTTTTTTTTTTTTTTTCATTATTCACACGAAATTATTGACTTTTGCTAATGATGAGGTACCGAGTTATATTTCATCGCGTTCGTCTCTACGGTTTAACGCAGACCACATGATATTGTAATATGAAGTTTACATAAATCGATCATTTGTCAACCATAAAGTTATGCAATCTCCATATCGTTCTCCAATCACTGAAGTTATATAACGGAAAGTAATTGATTGGAATGCTTACATTTTTTTTTAGATTCTGAACGGAGTGAAGAATGTATTGATTTTACAATGATGTGTGTTTTTTTTTTTTTTTTTTTGTGTCTGCCGACACGTTTTTCGACACGTTTTGGGGCAGTAAAAATGCTTCGATTTCCTTATGTAGCAACTTTTCTGAAAGGAAAGTGAATCTATTTGGTACTTTGGGGGGTCAAAAGTTAAAAATTTCCAATAATTTTTAAATGCGACGGGAAAAACCATAAAAAAATTTGGGAAAAACGGGAGTTTTTACGCAAAACCAGTTTTCAACATAATCAAATTTTTTATTTTGCTATAACTCAAAAACTAATCGATGTAAATACTTGAAATTTTCACCAAATGTTTAGATTAGCGTTCTCTATACACCATTAAATTTTCAAAGTATTTTGACTCTTATTAAGCTATTTATAGACAATTGAAATTTTCAATTTTTTTAAGTATTTTTTTTTTAAATAACGATAAAATTTTTTTGGCTGCCCAGAAAATCTTGAAAATTTAATACAAGGTTTCTTATAAGTTGTTCCTTAACTGATAAAAAAAAATCTAAAATCGTAAGTCACAATTTTTTTTTATAAGTGCTCAAAGTTCCAATTTATGCGAAATATGTAAAAATCACGATAATTTGCAAGTTATTTTGTAGATAAAAATTCATAAAATTTTTTCTGTTCATACTTAAGGTTCAAAATTTTAACACTAGGTTATCTATAAGCTACTCTTCAAAAATCTTTAAAAAAATTTCTACCGGAATTAGAGGAAAAAATTTTATGACTGTTTGAAATTTAAATATTTACGAAATTGCATAAAATAGCGATTTATTCTCAAACGATTTTAAATATTTTTTATAATTCAAAAAGTATAAGTCGCAGATTTTTGAAATTTCTACCAGCTGTTAAGATTGGTATTTCCTTTATGTCATATTTTTTTCAAAATATTATATTGATTTTTAAGCCACTTATAGGCATTTAAAATATTCGATTTTTTTACATTTTTTTTTTACAATCGGTGATAAAAAAAATTTGGCTCGTACAAAATACTTAAAAATTTAATAGAAGATTCCACAGAAGTAGTTCTTAAAGTCATTCAAAAATTATTAAAATCCATAGGCACAATTTTTTTTTATAAGCGTTTGAACAGCGAATATTGACAAAAAATTACATGTAAAATATAATATAATGTAGAATGTTCTAGACTGACAAATATATCGGTTTTTTATTAAATGCTCTAACTCAAAAATGAAAAACCGCAACAACTTGAAATTTTCACCAAATCTTTATATTGACGTTCTCTATACATGGTTAAGATTTCAAAGTATTTTGACATATTTTGACTTATTTATAGGCAATTTAAATTTTCGATTTTTGTTAAATTTTTGTTTTTAAACATCTATAAAATTTAATTGGTTGAGCGAAAACTCTTGAAAATTTTATACTAGGTTTATAATAAGTTAAACTTATCGTAACTAAAAAATATCGCTGATCGGTTAACTCAATTTTTTTTTATGAGCCCTTAATGCTTAATTTTTTTATAAGCGTTTGAACATCGAATATTGACATAAAATTACATGTAAAATATAATATAATGTAGAATGTTCTAGACTGACAAACTATATCGCTGTATGCAACTGCCAACCCATCCTAATTGAAAAATATATTTATCGTTTCAAAATAAAATATACTTTTTACAATGTTTATAAATAACAATGTATTATATCCTAGACAAACATATGAACTCCGTTCAGAATCGTTATTCGTATACAATGATATCTATCATTGCATTCAAATTTAACAAATCCATTATAATAATGACCTATCCTATAAGCGAGGTGCACTCCACCCCTAACTGTACAGCAGAGCGAGGCCCATCCGGTTCTTTTTTTTTTTTTAATTCTTTAGCGCATATCTATTCTACAAGCCTAAATGGGCCTTAACGTTGATTTATTGAAAATTGTTAAATTGTTGAGGAAAATATTTGATTTAAGAATAGGATATGTAATCTACTGATGACTATTTAATTTTCCTTGTTGATTTTCCATGTGCACCACAGATGAGACGTTTGTCTAAAATTAATCCCAAATATTTCATTTGATTTTCGATTGAAATCGTCGGTTGTCGTTTGCGCACCACTATTGTTACTTTTGACCTTTTATGTAAGACAGTTGCGTATCGTTTGATTTTTGGGTTATACATCGTTTGCGCATCGATCGTTTAAAAGGTCGTGCATCATTTACGCATCAATATTATTTAACAATAGAACTGAAAGTTTTCTAACTTTAATTACTTTTATCACGAGATAAACAACTAAAGTGTACGGGTGACCAATCTATTTTTATCGAATAAGTGTATAAATTGCTGAATAGTAAAACTCGTTAGACGCAGTCGAGACGTACGCGTGACACACGAGACGTAAACGGTTCGGTAATCGGTACATTATTAATTTGGACTATTTGTTATGCATATTTGTTTTTTAACATTTCGTTTTCAACATTTGAACTGTCTACGCCAAACATGTAGTTTTGCATTATATTATTTTCATATTATTTATTGTATTACGCATCTTTATCTTATTATTATATATAATACCGTTATACGCGACTTTGATATCCGTTATACGCATTGTCGATCAGCGTATAAAAGTCCGTGTGAACAATGACCACAAGACCAGTCCCTTACTTGCACTGTAGTGAGACCCACTCGGGCTGACTCACGCAGTGCACGTATATGGATAACCACAACATACAGTTCAAACATGAACTTTAAATGCTTATTGAACAATAACTTGTGCCTAAGTATATTGAATTATTCATTATCTATATATATATATATATATATATATATATAATATTAAATGTGTGTACAATTATTTTTATATCCTTCTATTGTTCGAAATTTTGATGCGCATATGATATACGATAGTTTGGTGCAGGTAAACAGACGATGCGCAAACGATAATCTGTCGCCGATACGCAAACGATGTACGGTATTTTCGCACAGGTAAACAGACGATGCGCAAATAATATACGGTCATTGAAATGTCTATTCCCTCAAAAAACCGGTTAGATTTATCTTATTGTGGTGTAAGGGACACGAGACGAAAATCGAAAATAATTTTGATTTTCCGATCGGACGCTCATTTTTCTATTTTTATGAGATGCGCTTGAAGGATGCTACGGTGTGTTATCGATTTGTTCACTTAATAATGCTGTGCCATATACGTATGTGTTAATTAAAATATTATCACCATTTGGTATGTCTGCAGTGAAGATGTTATAAACCTCTAGAGACAAATCGATTTTTTGTGAGGGATTCCTGCTTGAATTTTAAAATAGGGACAAAACCCGTTGCCTTGTCTAACAACAAATGTGCGATTTGAGGTAAAAAGTTTAAATATTAAATATAGTGTAATTGGTAGAATTTTTTTTTTTTTTTTTTTAATACTTTGATTTTATCGAATATTTGGAATAGACTTATGAAAAACGTTTCAGGAAATATAATAATTTAAACACTATATAAAGTGACCAAAGAAGAAAAAATACGCATTGAAATATTTTTAGAACTGCATATGATTTAATGTGATTAAATAACGTTTATTCGTGATGTGATACATCACGTACTATATGTTTTCCCCGCGACATATTTTTTGGAACTTAATAAAATCATATTACACTGCCGTAGGGGATATAGAGTGTTAAGCGATAAACACATTTGACAAGTGTAGGAGATAAAACCAATAATGCCATACTCAAGTAATAAGCTTATTATTTTTAATAGATTATAAATTAATATATTTCGTACAAGCGGTCGACACTTTATGTACTTCCATTCTGACTGTACGGTAAGACGCAACAAAACACACCTTATTGTACGAATAATATTATTGTTGTCGATAATATCGATTTATCGTTTTCTGTACCTAATATAAAGATGATCGTTTTTTTTTAACTAAATACATTCGTCTCGTCGTCCAGAGCTCAAAAAATCTGATATGATCGTAGTTTCTCACAATTGTTTACGTACACTTTAGACGATAGGCGAATTTTTGCATAGAAATATAAAGTTCGCATTCCGTCTTTGTGCATCTAAAAATAACAGTTATCATTGATAATAGTTATTATGACGCAATTTTAACCAATAAGGCCGTTTTACTGTGCATTTATAATAAATATTGAGCTATATATATATATATATATATATATACAGGTATATAAAAAGCGTGTAAAATAATGAGTTTAAAAGAACCTTTATAATCTCCATGTTATTACGTTGACGGTACACAAGACTACGGATCTCGTGCGAACACCAAAGAATATGTTGATCCTGTTACGCGTCCTTTAATTTCCGCTGGCATTACTTTTATAAATAACTTGAAATGGTTAAGCCTAGCGAAACAACGACAAGTTTTACAAAAACATAGTTTACAGGTACAATAGCATTCAAATTAATACGTGTCTACCATCACGAGGTATTTTTATGGTTACGTTACATATTATTCCGAGTCCTTGTTTTCAGAGTTGTAAAATGTATTCCGCAAAGCTTAGAATACGTATACCGTACGGTAATTTTTTTTCATAATTATCATTGTACCAACATAATAGTTCTGTGGTTTTACTCATCATACACAACGAACTACAACGTGAAGTGTAATACTCCGAGTGTTTTGTGTTACAAAACGTTACAGTTGATTTAATCAAATTTTTTTTAACCACCAAACTAGGTCATAGGTCAAACATAATACATATATACATACATACATATATATATATATATATATATATATATAATTAGCATAATAAAATAAAACAAAAATTAGTAAATATTTAATACTTGTCAATTAATGTATGAATAAATATTTTTATGAAAAAATAAAATAATTAATAAATAAATACGTAGCTTGGAGTTATAAGATATGTGTGTTTTACGACCAATTACGAATGAAAAATTCACTGTTGGGTAAATCAGAAAGAAAACAAATCATGACTTGATATAAAAAAATAAACAAAGGGATACATTGAAAAAAATTAGTCGTTTGATATAAAGATAACTGATTTTAATAGGAGAGATTATTTAAAATGGTTAAATACTAGTCAAAGATATAAATATAATTTTTTTTTTTTTATGATTATTTAAAATTTATTGTAAAAATCACGATTTTTTGATTTTTTAATTTGAAGTTAGTTGTACAGTACACATATTTCAACACTCAGGGATACGTGTCCATTTCAACTACCTATTTATTCATAAATATATTTACCAATAATAATGTTTTCTCACAAATATTCACTTATTCTTGAGATTCTTTGAGGATTAATCAAATATTGACTTTCTTTTAATATTTTACATAGAAAACATGCGCTAATTTTATTAATTTTTAAAGTAAAACAAAATTATTTATACACAAAATGTGCATTGTAGTTTTTTGTAAAACATTGTGATAGTGAACATAATTTTGTGAAAAATGTTTAATTTCTCAACTTAATAATTTATTATGAGCTTTTAATTTTTTTTTTTTTTTAAAAAACCTTTTATCCTAAAAATATGAAAGAATAAATTCGGTGAAAAGAACTTATTCAGAAATAGAACGAAAAGCATATTAAATAATACTTGTGTTTTGTAATTGAAAAGTATAAGGCTTGACGACATTTAGTGGTAAGAATGTCAACATTTTCAGAAAAATAAATCTTATAAAATGTCTGTCTTCAAATTTATAAAAACGATATACAAATTAATTTATTCACGTTGTTAGTTGTATAAACAGATGTGAAACATTGAAACTATTTTGTATGGGAAATATGCATGGAAGAATGATTATCGAAGAAAATAAATACGACAAAATCAAGAAATGTTGCAGGAATATAACAAAATATTTAGTTTTTTTTACAGAAAAGATGTTCTTTATTTACAAAATGTGTATTAATTTAATATCAAAATTAAAAAATGTATAATCATGCGACAGAAACGTATACGTTTGAATCTGCTTTAATTCAGTCTTTTTTGTTTTAATAAACTCTGAACTTTGTGTACGCCGTAGACAATCATCTCTAAATCAAAATTTAACCATCGGTTGTAGTTTTCTTCAAAATGTTCACATTTAGAACTATTTATAATACACAACTATTATATCATGTGAATACATTTATTACTTATTTATTACTTTACACGGGTTCGGACGATTTATTTCATCAATTTTAATTTGCGTTACGCACAAGACGGACGATAATATTAATAATAATAATAATAATATTAGTAATACGAGTGAAACCGGTGAGTTACTTGATTCCGGTTTAATTATTATCTATTCCCGTACCTACTAAAATATCTATCAAGTAGTACTAGTTCAAGTATATAGACGCAGTATATAGATACAGTATATAGTGTAAGGATAAAGGTTACCAAGGATTTAAAAAAATCTGTAAAAACTAATGACGAAATGCAATAAAATTTTATAAATCAATAAAGGTAAGCTTTTAATGCCATCGACGCATGTAAGCGCGTCACGGCAATTTCAACGCGGCGTCGCGGTGTAACTTCCGAAATCACGGGTGCCGTTGACCGCGTTAAATAAGGCAACGTAGTAACTCTTTTCGGCGAATGGTGTGATTAGCACTGTCGACCATCTAATTTTTGGTCGGAAAGGATTTCCTAAAACTATATGGGTGGGTCGAAAGGATTTTCTACCGTTCTCATTTGCCGCCCTGTGCTGAAACGATTTGTTCGGTAAAAAGGATAGTCAATAAAAACGGATCAGTCATGATGATCATTTTAACTGACACATGTGAACCCTCACCTTCACCGATTGGAATTTCGTAGTTAATTTTATCTATATACATTTATTACTCAGCACAAGACCATACTTTTGGTTCGGTATTGATTTTCATTTTCGTTTTACGTTGCCCCGATTAAATAAATACATTTTACGATAGCGTTTCCGTAAGAAAAATATTATTTATTTTGGCAGAGTGTAAATATTTGATCATGTGTCGTATACACAAATCGTAAAAAACTGACCGGAAATTAATTGAAATCCATACCGAAATATCTTGTAGGTAACGTTTATTATGGTTCAAGGTATTTTTTTAATTTTTTTTCTAAAAATTGTTCCAATTACATTTTACAATCGTTAAAACATCCGACTTCCATCGTGTTTCACCGTTATTTTTTACCTGTATAACCAAACTAGAAACATATTTTTAGCCAACTAAGAAAAAATGAACAATTAATCAAATTAGATATTGAGTCTGCGTACCGACGATATAGTTCTTGATTTTATTGTTATTCATTCTATCAATTTTATTTTATTTTTTTACTTAAAAACTTTCTAATTCGAATACTTTCACTGATTGGCATTAGAAAATAAATAATACTTGTTATTTAATGTTTTATTTATTCATACGGAAGAAAATTTTAAACGAGCTCATACTCGCCAGAAAACTATCGTAATAACTGACTCAACTGAGCAAATTCAAATTTTTTTTTTTTATTGTTCAAAAAAAGGACCCTCGTTAGCAATGACCATTAGATGGTATTAATTTTATTATACAATATATTTAAAAAAAATATAAATATGTGGTCTAAAAGAAAAAAAATGTAAACGGATGTAATTGATGTTTATATATTGTTTGTTAGGTTTATTGCTACGATTAATTTGATTGTGTTAAAATGTTAATTAGAATCCTAATTGATAGCTGCAGTGAGTAACTGAGATTTTAGAACTTTTTCTATTCGTGTTGTATATTCAGCATTCGGTAAATATGTGTTTTATATTGATAAGAACCTACAAGCAGTGCACATTGATGCTCTAGTGCTCATGTCGAGAGACTTTTTAGTGCAGGAGAATAATTATATCATGAAATACGTGAATTTCAAATTTGACAATTATCTTTTGTTAATATTTAACATATATTTTGTATTAAATATACTAAATTATAGAATTTATTACGTATTATTATTATTTATTATTTAATATTCATATTGTTATAGTGTTGTTTATTTATTTTTATTTATTTTGTTACATCATTGGGACATTTGAATAAATTACCTGGTGTTAAATTACATTTTTCATTCGTCATCAAACATTTAAGATGGACAACATATTATTTACATTTTAACAAATAAATTGTATAGTTTATATTTTAAACTATAAAAAAAAATAACTTCTAACACCTACTTTAACTTATGTTACTATTTTCAACTGAATAGCTTTTAAGTTGGAAATCAAGAAAATTTCAGAAACTAAATTATATCCTAAGTTAGTTTTTATATTAAAGTAACTTAACTAGTTAAAAAAAAAAAAAAAACTTAATTGCCCAGCTTTGGTTCGAAGACATCGAATTTCGTCATCGTCAAATGATTTGAAAATATTCTACGTTTAACTCCCGAGACGTGAAACATATATATGATCATATGGTAAAATTATTATACTTTGGAAATTCGTATACTGTAGAGATTAGTGGACATGATGATAATAACATAACATTTTACATGGGTGGTTCGGTCTTTTAAAACAAACATTTAATTACACTAAATTATATTTTATTTATTTATTAATTAATTTACATTTATTCATATGTGTTGCTTATCATTATTGTGATGGATTATATTCTGGATTATATTCCGACGGTTTTCGAAGCATTTACAAATCATAATGGTAAATCTTCCGTCAGCCTTCCGCCACTAATTAACACCGTGATCAGGAATTCCGTTTCTGTTTTCTCGGACAAAAGAATATATTTAAGTATTGTAATTCAACCGACCGAATGCGTACGATAATAGTACATTTGAAACAAAAAAATTTATATTATAAGAATACACATAAAATCGTCACGGCAATTCCGGTCTCGCTGTACGGAAGAATACTATAGGATTTATACACAGTTTTCTCTTTTTTTCGCGCACGCGACCGACGGGACTTTTCAGATACCGCCTGTGCGCGCATGGTACACGGTCCTAACCATGTGTATTGAACCTCTGTAAGGTGTTGCCGGTACGTTTCGGATCACCCGATGAAAAATAATGATTTATAAACGGCCAATAGAACGTCGAGTTGAGAAACCCGCGTAGAGAGGATTAGAGACCACGTCGGTCGGTCGATCGAGCTCGTATTCAAATCGCATGACAGGCCAATTCGTTCTGATGTGAATTATTACACAATCGTATTGATTATGGCGTTTCTCAAGTCGTATGCGTGTTAAGTTGCACTACTATACTTTCGCACGTACTAGTGCAACATAATAATAATAAAGTTAAAACGTAAATATTACATGTTAATTGTATATTTTTTATTTCTGTATAGAACACAATTCCAAATTAAAAAAAAATTAAAAATATTGCTCTTTACCAGTGTTAACCGTTAACTAATTTTCTTCGTTTTATTTTATTACACAGTAATATTGTTGACGTTTCGTTCGGCGACGTTCTCCGACCACGTCAGACTCGGTTCCGCCATGAATTCCCTTAGATATCGTTCTTAGTATGCACAGTTTTCGAAAGAACCGCGGTGGTCCGCGATCGTTTTCGCCTACAATATCCGCAACCCCCGAATACCTATCCCTTTCAATTACCCACCCCCTATCCGCCCTTCGTTGTGTTGCGAGGACACGAGTGCTCGGACTACAGTACTCCTGCCGCCGCACGTCATTAATCTCGTCTGATATAATAACCCGATTCGCGCGCGCGTTATCGTTTAACGGGCAGACACATAACACTACTACCCCTTACCTACGTCGTGCACTCCGTACAAATGAGACAAGCGCCGGTCTTAAGAGACGAGACGCAACGGAAGAATAATAACAGCGATCCGCGCCGCCGCGGTGCAAAGTACGCGGGATGGGAACAAAAATTATAACATCTCTCTTGTTTTAATTTAATCCCTAAAAGGTTTGTGTACGAAATCTAATTGTTGAGAAACGAGCGGAGAAACTTCGCAACGTTTAATCCTGTGTCACACCGTCGTACCGCGTGGGTAAATATCTCAAGTTAACGGTCTGTTCTCACTCCGGGAATGGACGGTTGGATGGGGAGGGGTGTAAAAAAAAATTATGATAATAACAGTAATGAGCGACGAGCGAACGATCCGTTTTACGCGGTATAATGCATTAAACACGTACATATATAAATATATATGTATAAAATGGCGTTATGGACCGTCTGAAGTTCCGAAGTACGCATCGTAAGTCTTGCAAGGATAATAAATACGTATTATGCATTTTTTATTTGAACGCTGGTGACTGTGCGCACAGACCGTTTTTACATCATGAGAAACAAACGTCCGTTGCTCTCGAGCTCAGTGTAGAAAAACGGATAAATTAATAAACGTGCCTATTATGCGTTGTTTGTTAAAACCCTGGTGGCTGAGCGCACAGACATTTTTACATCACGAAAAACAGACGTCTGTTGTTCGAGCTCGGCGTGAAAAATGGATGAATTCATTAACGCGTTTACTTAGACACGCGGCGCGAAAATGCGTATTACGCGTTAAACGATGATTTTACCCAAACGATAAAATATTCACTGGATATCTATGATGACGATAAGATTATATTATTATTATTATTGTGTGCTATGAGATTCGTTGTGCGAATGATGGCATATTATTATACGCGTTGGTTTATTGATAATTTTCAACAACACGCTACGGTCGTTTATTTTTAATCGTTCGTTCGATACAATTGAATTAATTATGTTGAATTCAACCACGCGATTGTAATACTCGCATTCATGAATAATAATAATTCAAATTATTACATTTTAGTACGTTTTAGTACATCTGTATGTTTTCGTTTCGCTCTGTAAGCAATAGCGCTGGAGAATATTTAAGTACGCGCAGCTGTATAAGTAATTGCTTTTTATAACATAATAACAGAATATTTTCCATTTTTTTTTTTTTTTTTTTTGCTTCTCGGATGCACAAAATATACTTCCGAGAAAATATTTGTTTTAAAAATTTACTTTTATCAGAACGAAAAATTCAAACATCAAAAACATCAACATCATAAACAATTAAAATGTGCCATATATATTTTTCACAATGCTTTTACGAGATTTAAACGGAGTATTTTGGTGATGATATAGTATTTTGCATATCGACCGATAAAAATATCTATTACGCATTCGCTTGACTCGACTATATTATGGACAATATCTTCAACATCAAAGATTATTAACTATATACAATATACTGGTTTTGTTTTCTGAACATAATTCAAATTTATGTTGTTTATTCGTCATAAAAATATTTTATGATGTGGCGTTCATACATTCATAAAATTACTTATAAATATTATTTAACAAAATTGTTTCTAGCTCATTTGGATGAAAATAATAAACTTAAATATTACACTTTGTACAGTGTTTTATTTGAAAATAAATCGAGGTCTCTAGCTTAATCCAATCATAATGTTTACGAAATGTTGTCCCCAACGAGTTTTAAATTCGGATTGAAATGTTACGTGATGATGTCATCCTACCCGTTTGGAATTTTTGAAAATTTTTTTCGCCAACATTAAATATGAAACTTGTATGGATTTGTATGATTTTTTTCTAATTTGTTTCAAATTTCCTACGATATAAGTTTTCCATTATCGAACAAAAACAATGGATGGGCCTGAGTTGAGGAGATTTCAGCGGCACTCAAGGTTAAAAATTAAGAATTTATAGGCTTAACTACACCATAATTTATTATTTAATTCTGATGAATTTGTACGATCACCTTTCTGTAGTGATTGTATAAACTTGAATAACGCCGTCATCCTAACCCCATTCACAAGGGAAATGTCAGTGTTTTCAATTTTTTCGCTGCTGTATTTTTAGAGGGTTGCGTCCAGGTTTTAAATAATTTTATTCATTCTCATTAATGTGGTGGGACCTCTGTGCGATAGACGATAGTTTATTATTAATAATGGTGCAACACGAATAAATCTTATTTCCACTGAACATAACAATTTCCATTACACAAGTTATTAATTCTTACCACTGTGCAAAGAAGAGTTTATCTTCTCTGCATTGTGATTGTTACACGTATATACAAAGTATAAGATACGCTGTAGATATGTGTATGTTTTAAACCTCATTTCAAATATTGAGAAAAGAACACATTCAAAACTGAAAATTTACTGATAAAAAATCAAAAAACACTGACATTTTTATTGTTGCCAGAGTTTTTAAGTTTAAGGAATCACCATTGAAGGTTGATCTTACAGATTTTAAAAAAACGGTCGAATAAATTTATATAAATATAGTAAACATAAATAAATATAAATTAAGTTTTCATTATTAACCTTGAGTGGTGCTGAAATCACATCACCTCAAATCCACACACTGTTTTTGTTCGATAAAGGGAAAACCAAGTTCATACACATTTGGAAATCGTCATACAAATTCATAAAATATTCATACTTAATATTGGTAAAAAAAATTTTCAAAAACTACAAATGAGTAGGACCGGGGTGATGTGCGTTGAAAATTTGTATTCGATGTAATTGATATTGAAAATTTTAAGACAATGAGTAATAAACAACAGTGACAAATCATCACTGATAACTATAAGAATTATACACGATACTGCACAACGTTCAATGGTACACACGTAATATTCCCTATAGTAAATAAATTCGCATGCGAATTGCAGAAAATATCGTATATGGATATGCTGTGTACAAAATCTTATTTTCAAAAATGGTATTACAATGCATTACACGTCATTGAAAAATTAATTTAAACATCTTGAACATTTTGACAATATCGTGTTATTAATGTTTAACTTTGCTCATGGATACTCGGGGATTGGTAGATTGGTACTTGCTGAAATAATATGGTATATTAATGTTGTCTATTTTAACGAAATAAACATATATACCGGAAACTGTAAATTTCATTATTGTTTCACGATTGAATTATTTAATTATGCTGTTATGTTTCAGATAATTAAGTTCTAATTATTCCTCTAAGGAATTTGCGTAGCATCTTGAAAAGTAAATACCCGAAACAAGAGTTATTATTTTTAATAACAATTGATGAACGTTGTCTGGATTACTATTGTAATTTGAAAATTTACATGATCAAATTTGAGATTTGATCTTATTGAAGAGTTTAAGTTTGTTTATAAACATGAAGTATTTGTAAAAAAAATAATTATTCCGTTGGACGCTGTACACTTTGGTCGATAAAAAATACTGTCGGCAAGCTATTTGTATTTTAGTAGTCATGTGATAACAATATAATCCAACAGTGCAACCTGACAGGTCACTCGCTGTACTCGTTTTATTTTTTCGGTCTCGTTTCAAAAATGTTCTATTTTCAACTCAGAAGATATCCGCCACGCCTCGTCAGTTTACCCATGAAATTGCACAATTATACCTGTGTAGATGGATTTTCATTTTAGATTCTGAACGGAGTGAAGAATGTATTGATTTTACAATGATGTGTGTTTTTTTTTTTTTTTTTTTTTTGTGTCTGTCGACACGTTTTGGGGCAGTAAAAATGCTTCGATTGCCTTATATAGCAACTTTTCTGAAAGGAAAGTGAATCTATTTGGTACTTTGGGGGGTCAAAAGTTAAAAATTTCCAATATTATTTAAATGCGACGGGAAAAACCATAAAAAAATTTGGGAAAAACGGAAGTTTTTACGCAAAACCAGTTTTCGACATAATCAAATTTTTTATTTTGCTATAACTCAAAAACTAATCGATGTGAATACTTGAAATTTTCACCAAATGTTTAGATTAGCGTTCTCTATACATCATTAAATTTTCAAAGTATTTTGACTTTTATGAAGCTATTTATAGACAATTGAAATTTTCAATATTTTTAAGTATTTTTTTTTTTAAATATCGATAAAATTTTTTTGGCTGCCCAGAAAATCTTGAAAATTTAATACAAGGTTTCTTATAAGTTGTTCCTTAACTGATAAATAAAAATCTAAAATCGTAAGTCACAATTTTTTTTTATAAGTGCTCAAAGTTCCAATTTATACGAAATATGTAAAAATCACGATAATTTGCAAGTTATTTTGTAGATAAAAATTCATAAAATTTTTTCTGTTCATACTTAAGGTTCAAAATTTTAACACGAGGTTATGTATAAGCTACTCTTCAAAAATCTTTAAAAAAATTTCTACCGGAATTAGAGGAAAAAATTTTATGACTGTTTGAAATTTAAATATTTACGAAATTGCATAAAACAGCGATTTATTCTCAAACGATTTTAAATATTTTTTATAATTCAAAAAGTTTAAGTCGCAGATTTTTGAAATTTCTACCAGCTGTTAAGATTGGTATTTCCTTTATGTCATATTTTTTTCAAAATATTATATTGATTTTTAAGCCACTTATAGGCATTTAAAATATTCGATTTTTTTACATTTTTTTTTTATAATCGGTGATAAAAAAAATTTGGCTAGTACAAAATACTTGAAAATTTAATAGAAGATTCCACAGAAGTAGTTCTTAAAGTCATTCAAAAATTATTAAAATCCATAGGCACAATTTTTTTTTATAAGCGTTTGAACAGCGAATATTGACAAAAAATTACATGTAAAATATAATATACTGTATAATATTCTAGACTGACAAACTATATCGCTGTATGCAACTGCCAACCCATCCTAATTGAAAAATATATTTATCGTTTCAAAATAAAATATACTTTTCACAATGTTTATAAATAACAATGTATTATATCCTAGACAAACATATGAACTCCGTTCAGAATCGTTATTCGTATACAATGATATCTATCATTGCATTCAAATTTAACAAATCCATTATAATAATGACCTATCCTATAAGCGAGGTGCACTCCACCCCTAACTGTACAGCAGAGCGAGGCCCATCCGGTTCTTTTTTTATTATGAGATGTTTTATTCAAATAATATTTATATGTATATATAAATATTACACTCTCCGTAGAAGAAAGAAGACTCACCCGTATATGCGTAGCCATTATAAACTCACCAACGATAGCTTGGCGGCGTTGTGAGAGCAGGACACGTTTCCTTATTAAATTTTTACCATTACCCATTCCCACTAATTAATATTTTAACTAATACCCGTTACCATCGAATACATTTCTAACACAATATTCACTAGTTTAACGCACAATCAGTGCACGATTTACGTTGTTACCTAACCAAGAACCTAGTGAACTGCACTGATTGCGCCGGTTGAAAAAAGCGACCGGAAAAATACATGTTATTTACACATTACACATGCACGCACCGAATGACCTAAAGTTTTAATTTTTTTCTAAAAATTTGTATTATGGTACCCGCTTGGCCAACCACAAACTTAACTTCAACACAAGGTCATCTGGCCGACGCGACGGTCTTAGTGTTACCATTGGTTATGAATAATATTTATGATCAATGATGTTATCCAAAACCGTGATCACTGTTTATATTTTATATCGTTAAATCCATTTGATTCGACCGTTTGCGTATTTATTTATGCATGTATACATGCCTCGGAACGCCTTCAAAACTTTACTCTCAATTTTTCGTTACGTTATTAGTTAACGCGTCGATGAAAACTTTTACTATTAAACAAACGCAATACTTATATCGCGCAAGTCTTAAATCTCAATTGTTATCAGATTAACCATTCAGCAAAATCGTAGAAATTCTTTTGTCGTACGCAACGGTTTAAATCTCTGACCGGTAAACCGGTTGCGGATGACGTATTTATTGGATTCGACGAACATCAGCTAACTAGTGCTCTGCATAGTCATGTCTATATCAACTCGGTTCGGTCTGGTCTTATCATATAAAAATATTTGAAGGATTGGTTCGGTCCTACTTTATATTTTTGTGAAAGATTTCGATCCGGTCTAGTCCGGTATACTATTATCAGTTCGGTCCGGTGTCTAAAATATAATCGGATCAGTCAGTTCCGGTTAGGCTGTTACGGATCGTTTAAAACCCAATCACAATTATTTCAAGTTTTTAAGACGTTATTTGTAGAATTAATAACACACATATTATCAATGGAATCAATATTTTACCCCTGTGCCGTTGTTTTATGTACTTTGTACATGTCAAAACTGTTCGTGGTACCTATTAATAATTATTATAGAAAATATTTCCAATAACAACAGTTGCAATTATTCTCGTTATGGTGCGGCCGGCATGGAAGGGCTTTTATTCATTTGCCACGCCGCACCGTCTGATAGAATTTATATTTACATACAATGCAGTACGTACTTTCCACGTATAATTTACATTATCAGTTATGTAAAGTTTCATATTATGTTTTCAGTTCGGTCAAGTAGAAAAAAAGATTGGAATAGATCTGGTCCATTAAAAATTACAGTCCAAAATTTGTTTGTTCGGACCGGCGGTTCGGTGTCGACTAACTCTAACAAATTAGTCTAATTTTTCAGACCGGTCTGGTCTAAAATAAAAAAATTTGGCAATCGGTTTGGTCCGACTTCAGTCCTGTTTGATCCCTAAAATTACGGACCGTGCAAAGCACTTCAGCGTGTATAAGGCCCTCCGGAGACCATTTCGTCGTTCGCGTTCACGAAACGGAAAATAAAACGAAGAAGAAAAAAGAGGAAAAAGGAAAAAAATCCAAACCCGGTACACGTGGGCGTGATCGCGTCGTGTTTACATCCCCAGGATCGCTCCAGGATCGGGAGTCGACGGAAAATCACTGTTGCCGCGAGACGGCGCGCGCATACGATGCCGCCGAAACGGTCGCGACGACTCGACGGCGCCAGGACGTGTAAAAACAGGGCTCTAATTGATGGAACGCCAAGTGCGTTTACAGCGGTGCACAGCGCGTGGTCGAAAAATCGCTGTTTTTATGGAGACGGAAACGATTCCGGACCGGAAACCACGTACGCGGTCCCGGACGCCAGCTTATTAGAGTGCCTTCACGCTGCACCGTGTCGCCAGTAAAACCGATCGTTTCGATTTTGGTTACAACGTGGTAACCGTCATCCTACCGGCGGTACCGGAAAGTTGAAGAATATTCGACTTTTCGCGTGCAGCTTACCCGTTTGGTCCTAATGGCAACCAAAGATCCGATACAGATATTTGTTTCACTTCGACAGTTATAGAATAAACAATTAACTATATGAAATATATAAGAGAAAAAAATTAATAACGTTTTTTTCCTATTTATACTGCGAAAATGTCGTTATTATTTTATATTTTTATATTTACGCGCCAGATTGATATAACCCCTCCGGAAATTCAGGATTTTTTTTTCTCTGTATAATTGAAGAATACAGAAATCATTTACTAATTTTAAATTTATTTTCATATTTTATTTAATACAATTTTAATCACAAAAAAAAAAAAAAAATAATATCTAATAACCAACAATAAAGAAGCTACAAGCTCGTCATCTCGCTCAACTTATTATCATAAATTATTTTAACATTTCTTCAACAATATATTTTATTCGGAAACTGACACGGCCCCAGCGCCTAGTCACTCTCTCTCAACCGTGCATAGTGCCACTCTTGCCTAAAAGGGGAGAATATCGAGAATAATGATATATTCGCGGTGGCTCAGTGTTACGCGCCCGGCATTTCGCTGCATGGAGTCAAAACCACAAATCCACGATTAAATAAAAATAATATTACCCAGACCGTTTGTATAGTCATAATACTTATTGTTTGAGACTTGTCGATATTTTAGTAGTGAATAAACTCTGTGTGCAATTTGTTATTGTTTTTGTCACGCTACAGTGCGAATAATTACAATTCCAACTATAGGTAACTAAAATAAACATCTACGATGTTTTCATTTCGACATTTTTAATTCAAGTGAAACTACTCTTATATTAATATCTATACCTAAACTCTAAACAAATAAAATATAATACAATTTCTATTCATTGGTAATGAAACTTTATTCTGTCGAGTTTTAATGCACTATATTAATGGACTCATTTTAAGTTGTTGGCCTATATAAACATTCTCAATCTGGTGAACCGACCGAGGGGACTATGTTTAACTGATATTGTATAAACTAAAATGTTAAAACGTTTAAAGTTCTAATGGTTTTAAATTCTTAAACGACAACAAAAATTATTACATTTTCAATAACGAAAAACATTAACAATTAATAACGTTTCAGTTCCCATTTAACGATAAATGTAAAACTTAATAACGCTTAAATTGCCAGTAATAATAAAGAAATAATATTAAATGTATTTATAGGGTGATAACAATAAACAGATTTTTTTTTTTTTTTTTTTATTCCAGCTGTGCTACTTTGGTAAAAAGTTTGCCGATTCCTGCCTTAAAATAATATATATTGTTTTATCATTGTGATTCGGTACACGGATATTTCGTATTAAACGATTCCGATAGTATGTAGGTACAACCAATTTTATTTTAATTATTACTTCTGGTGCAGCTTCTATTGTACCGACTTCATTTGATAATGTTATCGTGCGAGGTCCATCCGCGGTGCCGTTTTCACATTACTCTTACTATAAATCACCCTTCCAAGTTTCAATGATATTATGATATTATGGGCGTATATCGACTCCGCCGAAAAATGTATTTTTACCTGTAAGAAATCTATCGATTGTGACGAATATTTTTATACATCGATTCCGCCGAAAATATATATACATGTAATATCACTATATACACGTTACATTATATATACCATATCTAGCACGACGGTATACTGGCACGAAGTTAAGTAAGAAAAAGAACATTTACATTTAATAGAATAAATACATTTATTTTTGCGTTAACTATAAACGATTTAAAAGTTCATTTTAATTAAATAAAAATTTAAATTAATTTTTATGTGCCTATGGGCACCACAAGTCCACAACATAAAACGCACAAACGATTACATGACTATAATATAATCGACGTTACTAAAGTATAATTATGATGAGTAAATCTATAGTATTCATAATTTGTTGATTGAGCACGAAAAACCAGGACATAAAAACCTAATGACCTTATGGATTCAATACAACTTGTAATGTTATACCAATGATAATATACCAATTTTATTTACATTAAAATGATCAATAAAAGTTCACAGCTGAGCAAATAATAAAATTTGTCGGGATCATCGAAAATGGACGTCAAGTGGAAACAATATTATGTATTTACAAAATCCATAAATGTTTTAATATTATAATATAAATGTTGTATTCTTATATACAGATCTTCGCCGGAATCGATATATAAAAATATTTGGCGCAATCAATATATACAAATGTTCGGCGGAATCGATAAACTCCCATTGTTATAGATCCGCACTTATCGAACGTCCGCCTTCCTCTGTTCGAGCACGAAAACGCTGTACAGGTCCCGCGTTTCCGTCGGTTCACAATGCATTTTACCAATCGAAAAATGTTCGTATTTAAAAATTAACTTAGTTTAAATGGATAAAAATGAATAACATTAGAATATACGTAACGATTGTGTGCTTTTTCAATCATATATTTTTTACTTTCATTAAAATAAAGTAATTTATCTAATCTAAGACGGTAATATATGTCTCGGACGAGGCCAAGTAATTCAGCCGGAAACATATATATATATATCACACCATCGTACGACATTTAATCTTGATTATATTGTAAAGGAAATGCATTTGCCGCCACCTATAAAGACTGGTCGTAGTGTCAACTAAACATCACTGTGACGAATATCATTAGCAACACATACATTAATTACGTCCTATACTTGAATCAAATCTTTCCGTACAGACGTAAATACTTATATGCACCAACCTTCCTTAAGACCCTTACACATTTGGAATGGTGCCGAACTTTCCCGGATTTGTACCAACCGCATGATTTTAAAAACATATATTTTTACGTTATTACGTCAATCCCCTGATGTACTCGTATCTCGGAGAAATCCTTTCATAACGATCTAAAAAAAATAAGTATCGATCTACAAACGGAAAAAAAAACATTACGAAAAGATTCAAAATGGGTTTTGAAAACACAACTATATATTTTAGTTTCTCACCTTTGATCTACAACCTTGACTGATATTCCAATCCGTTGAATAAATCTAACAAAGTGTCGTTTAATCTTTTATAAATATAATAAAAATTAATACTAATCCATTCATATCTATTCAGCTTATTGTTCATAATTTTAACAGATTGTCTCAATAAAAATTATGTTAAACAAAAATATCATTTGTGCACAACTGAATAAGTAATTATTATAGGATAGCATCAGTGGATAGTCTTCCTTCTCTTTATATTATTTTTATTTTTCTCTCTCTCTCTTTCTCTCTCTGTTACTTATTATTGTATCATACTTACAAAATGTAAATAATGATTGTTATGTACATCAAATCACGTTATAAAATCTATATAGTCCACAGAGACCTGTCAAAATTAGTTATAATTTTAATTTTTCATTAATTTAAGTAGATAGAGATCCCGCTTCTTAACTCGCACGATTGTTTTGAAAAATGTCCCAGTAAATAACCGATTATTATGTAATCGGTGTATAAACCGTTCATTTTCTTATTATATTGTTCTGGTCCTCTACCAAGTTTAGAATTGTTTTGTTTAATAGAAATCATTTACATAGGTCCAACATAAATTCTAAGTAAAAACGATAAAAGTTTCGGAACAAGATTCGTATGCATACATACGTATACAGTGTACCGATGATTAGGTAAATTCAATTTTCGGCTCGTAGACGAACGAATCGTAAGTTTTAATTTAATTATAATTCAAATGTGTGCCAACAATTATGTTAATTATAGTTCCGTTTTAATTATCATAATTCACATCACACGGAATGACTTTAAGTGGGTCTCAGAATAATATTAATAAATGTCACATCGGTTCTATTTTACGCATAAAACGTGACTTTGTATGCTATACTTATGCTAATTTTTAGATGTCACCTACTTCAAAATATACTGTATGCAAATAAATTGCAATAGGAATTACTTTCGTATCAGCATTTTCAGCACGTCGCCTGGCTCATACCATTGAAGTTATATTACTACATATAGATTTTGATCATTTCGTACATCTTTATACGGATGATCTCATTTTTTACTCTTAGAAATTACACAAAAGAGAACAGTCCGTAGTTCAACGTTACGCCCATGGTTTAATTTTTCATCCTTAACGTAACGGATTAAATAAGAATATGATATTCAGTTGTTAAAATCGCAATCGAAAAAAAAAACAGAAAAAATAAAAATAACAATAATACTAAAAATAAATAAACGTTAGCGGTTTCTGACTGAATATCAGGAGATAAAGGACATTGCACGTGAAATCATCTGGTGAATACATGAAACGAGCTAATATCTTTATTATTTTTTTTTTTTTTTTTTTTTATATAGGCCTCAGATGCAGATTCTATATTTTCTTGATGGCATAAAATAATATTTTAAAGTACTAAACGATGAAAAATTCGTTATACAAATATGGAACAAAATTATAAAATTGATCATTGGATTTTTCTCTTTAATTTGTTATTTTAATTCGTACATATTTCTATTATCTCATTTTAACATATAGCGAAGAAATGCGTATGCTTGATGTAATTGTTTTTACCCTTTTTTTCCAGATCTCCGATCGGTAGTTGTACCTTGACGTTCCGAACATGAAACCCGGCACCAGTGGCGCACGACGCGCGTACACCCCGGGCAACGGGATTTCGCCTTGACGCGCTTGGCCGTCGAGTTTTTCCGCTCGCCGACCGAGGGGCAGAAATAGCTCGTACACCGCGACGTACAAACACGATGAGGGGAAAGGAACGAACGGAAACCTCGAAGCGACACACGGCCGGAAACGCCGGTGGGGAAACATGAAATATTATGTTTTTACGCGCGCGTCATCGCGGTACACCGGTGGTGGCATTGGCAGACCGCACCCGCACGACTCGGCCCACGCGCGCAACGCCTCGCCGGGTGATCAAACCACTATCTTCGTGGACAAACAAACGGATAAATGATTGGCCCGGAGTATCATTTGTGGCGTACGATCTGTATCCGATTGGAAATTCAAATATTAAATCATCTGTACACTGCACGGCGCCACGCCAAACACACTTCCGCCGGTGTTGCAACGCAGTACGTGTTCAGCGTGCCGAGATATCACGTGTCCGCTCGATTTCGCGATATGCCGTTAACCCCTTTCGCTCAAGAATCGTGCGCCCGTCCAATGTTACGCGTTGTACGAGGGCCGTGCGCGGAAACTCACAAAGGTTTTGATCTGACGCGGCAGTGGAAAAAGGTCAATTTGACGTTAGGCGTTCCTGCGATCATCGTGTGCGACTGGCCGTGGAAGTTTACGCTTCGTGTACGATGCTCACGGTGCGACTAAATCATCTCGTGCACCGTGACGCCGCCCGGACGTAATCGCACTGCAAACGCTACTGATTATGCGAAATTTTATTGAAACGCGATCGTGGTAAAACGGTAGACGACTGGCCGAGCGTCTGTCCAGAAACGTTTGATCTGATAGCGGTACGTATTTTTTGGAGGGGGAGTGGCATCTTATCTAACTCGTGTTCGAATGCATTTCGACTATTCTGTACTCGTATCAATATAATAACTTCATGTACAACAAATGTCGTGTCAACAACAACTCGTTACCCGCACTCGCGTCGTAACGCGTCTGTAGATCAATAGAGTAAACAAGAGGATACGTGTACTCTTCGACTAACGCGAGTTCCGGTACCTCGTCTGGAAATTCGAACACGTTCGGTAGAGCCTACGTGAAATGTCTAACGTCGACGTAGTCTTACGACCACGGCGGAAATACGAAGAATAGTGTTCTTTAATATCTAAATTTATTCCTATTTATGGAAAATTGTGTCGTAGGAGAACGGTTACTATTAACAATGATCAAGCTTAGGTTAAGCATTTTGTAGATGATTCTTTGCAAAGAGCTCTAGAAACGATATGATTTTGACCTAGAAAAAATAATAGTTTATAGGACTATTTTTGATTTTATGAAATTATTAACGATGCAAAAAAAATGCATTAAAATGCCTTTGGAAACGCTTTTGAGTACCTTATGGAAGGGGTTTAACCTTGGATTTTTTTAAAACTATTCAGATTTTTGCTTAGGGAACCTCATTTTATACTTGACTCTAGAACCCCCAGGCGCCATTGACTCATATCCGATCAAGAAATTAAATGAGAAACACTGGTCGCCTGGGCTTTCCTATATCTACTATATATATAGAGAAATATATAGATATACATATCTACAATGTATCCCTAATCGTCGAGCATTGTGTCTAGGACGAACGATTTTGTTCAACGGTGTGCGCATACGGTGCTATCCGAGTGTGTTTGTATGTGTGCTGGCGCGTGTCAAACCAACATTTCTAAATTCATACCCGTTGGGGTGAAAAACTGATTTTTTTTCAATCATAAACGATGAAAATGACAAAGCACTCGGACTAGGGTGTAATTTCTTAAGTGAAATCCCTAAGTCATGTTCTACTCAAGTATGAATTACACTACTAAGCAATATTAATAACAGATCGGAACTAGGTTAGGTAAATAATTTATCAACATGAGGAGATTTTCAAAAACATTTTGTATTGAGCTTTAATTGAACAGAAGCATTTGTTTGTCAGTAGATCGAATTGTATTAAAAAATACAGAAAACTAGTGAACAATGTGGTGTTCGGTGATGGAGAACAGACTATTCCAATAAATCGATTATGATTTAAAATTTGTTTATCTACTCTTCTACGGTGTTCTTTCTAGTCGACCACTAGAGGATACTTTGGTATTATATCGAATTTTATTCTTAATTCGTTTTGCGCGTTACGTGGTAAAAGTCTAAGTGAGTCGGCACGACAAAATGTGCGTTTATTGTTCACTACAGATGTTCAAATCGATTAACGTTAAGTAGAGTATATAACAATGATAATGAAAGCTTTACCAAAAGTGAAGCAGTCCGGCGCGGTAAAGTTTTATACTCTGCTCCCTCGTATCTGAAGAACCGCAGAAGTCACGCAACGTCCTGTGAAAATAAAATAAAAATTAAGCTTATAGTTTTCAGTTACAGAACGCAAATTTTAGCTGAACGCAGGATGGATGGTATAGTCAAAACAATTATCGTTTGAAAAGCTCTCGAGGACCGCGGAAAGGCACGTACATTTCAACGGGATCGGACGATCCTTTCGTTTTCGCGTAACACAAACACCGTCGTCCGGAATCGTGCAGCATCCTTTTGTCGACGCCGGGAAATATTGTTCTGCGCCGGAAATATAATACCGTTGCGGCACGCGGAATGCGATTGTACGTATTGCCTATAGCGTGTTTGATCCTTTAAATTCCGATGTAACAGTGACAATCAAACACACGAACAAAGGACTATGTGCAAATAATCCAGATACACACGATTTGTGTTGTATTAGAACCGTACCGTCTATCGCCCGGGACTCGACGTTTCACAGCCACGTACAGCTGTGACTGCGATGAAATCACTAAATACAACAATTCGCCGCACCGTCGACGCGCATCACACATTGAAAATCTCCGCGATCAACTCGGCGGGTTCGCCGTTGGTGACTTTTCCGTAACAGGTGTCCGTTTGATCGGACGACGGACGCTTACGATAACGGCGGAAAATCGTTTTCGAACTCGGCCGACGTGACGCGGGTGTTAACGCCGCGGGAAGCCCGACAAGCCCGACAAAAATAAAATAAAAACACCGCTGGAATCCTACGGAACGCGCGAATCGTTTGATTGATCCTCGACGAACAGCTAGCTCCGACCGATTGCAATACGGACGATCGCGCGTGTGCCGGTACCACACGTCCGTCGTCGGACCGGGTCGAAGATCGAGATTGAACGGCGAATCGCGCTGCAGGGAACGATTTTTCCGTACGAATCGTGTACGCGTGACCGACGAGACGGCGGCGAGTCCGTGAAACGTATCGACTGCGCTGCGGTGGGTCACAGCGCGCTTTGGCGGAACAATGTGTCCCCGAACGAGCGCAAAAACAACGGTCGGTAAACTGCCGAACGTGGCGGTCTCGCCGGTGTCAAATTTTGTTAACGGTATCAAACGAAAACCAATTTCAACACACACCGGCAATACGTTTGCTCGAGGTATTCTTATTGTTCACGATCAGGATTGGCAATCGATGCGAATCGTGTCAATAATACTGTACGACGGTTTTCGTGGACGGGAAAACGCGCGTTTACCGGCACACGGGTGATTGAATGGAATTCGTTTCGACGATGCTTCTCTGCGAGTGGACCGATGCACAGTTCCGCGTGCAATTGGAACTTCGATAAAAGTCCGACGCTGAGACGCGAAAGCGCGAACAAGCAACTGTCTGTGAGATTATACATTCTATCCCGGAACCGAATGAAAATGAAATAAATCGAGAACCATCGGAAACGAAATCATTTTCGTTTCAAATCGATACTCCTCGAGGTATACACGACCAATGTTGTTCTTTTATCATTCGTCATTTTGCAGGAAAAAGAAACGTTTATGAATCAATCGACGGTTACATATTATTAAGTGTTGTGCGTGAAGTTCTTAAAAATTTAAAAATTAACGTTTTGAAATGTATTGGTACTTCAACTGACGATGGACCGAATATGTAAGTCCAATGTAACGGATTCGGTTTTTGGTCAAAGAAATCGTGGATGATTTGTTGAATGTTTGGTTTTACTCACACGTTCTAATCCTTTAATTAACTGATGTGACTAAAAATAATTATTCCAAACAATACATTTATTTTGAGTGTTAAATTCTAATTCGTTATTTTTTACAGAATAGTTTATCTTAATACAAACTTTCAGAATTTTCTGAAAAAATTAAATTAAAAATTAATTCTCACATCAGTAAGAAAAACTTGTTGGTGATCAACAGAAAACTCATTAATTCAAATTTTTGGTTGGTTAAACTACTGGGATTTGAATGTATGTGTATATGCTTATTTTATAATTGCTTTAGAAGGAAATGTCGTAATCTCTGGAATTCAATTCGTTAACACGATTTAAAACAAGAACATTGCTAGAGAAATCGATTAAATTCAAACAGTTCTTATTGCAAAAAATATGTGTTTAAGATTGTTTGGATTTACTAGTCCACACTCAAAATACTTTCATACTAATGGAATTATGTTATTCGTGCATGTGACTATCATAGTACTGACGAAGTAAACTTATTAAATTTGTAAATAAATAATTTGAAGACACAACTTAGCAAATTCATATTAATAAGGATGATTTTATAGTCATTAGATTAAGAGGCTTAATTTGTAATTGTATTAATAAATATGATTTGTAATCGTGTGAACTTTTTTTTAATATGTATATCTAATATCCTACTTGTTTATACCTACATATAATCCTTGCTCAAAAGTTGTTGGTTTTCGACATACCAACCGATAATGAACTGCGGATGTTTTCTATTAAGACAGTAAATTTTACAGTTAGTGAAGTATTATTATTATTATTGTGATTATTATTAAAAACTTCCCGAATTCTATCGCAACGAAATGATAAATGGATCGATGAAACCTCGACCATACGCGTAGCATTTCATCGAGTAACAGATCCGTCCGGATGTATTGCCCTGTTGTAAAATCGCTCGTCGTCGCCCGAAAGGAGTAATACTCAATCACCCTTGAGCACCGCGACTTTTACAAACATCCGTCCGAACACATAACGGCTCGTGAACTACAATGTACGTCTGAGTCAGGATTCCGATCGAAACCGGATCCATGATCGCACGATGTATCGTCCACACGTGTTACGCATTATCGTTGAACAATACACGATTTTGTGTTTTCGGTTGAACGGAGTCGACACGTGTCGTTCGCACATTACGGTCCCGACCGACGTTGTACCCTTATATTATTACAACACTCGCGTTTATATTGTACAATTAGAACGTAATGAAAACGTATGGAAATCCGACAGTGTTTTGCCATTAATCCGACGCTGAAACGTACACACCCATATATTTATATGTATTCGTGTATGTGTATAACAGTATAAGCTCCGCACGCGAACCTGTTAAACGCGCCAAAGTTTCCCGTGTAACTGATCGTAAACGCGATTAATTTATTGCTCGTGTTGGCCAAACAATAACAGTAAATTCATTGTTGTTCTATTATAATGCTAAATATACATTCATACGTGTGCACACGAGCTAACGTGACGAAAATATTGTTGCATGTTATTATTGTACACACAACTGTGCAGCGTTTTCCAGCATTCGGTACGCGTGCCCTTAGGGTCAGGGACACGAGGAACGATTTAGAATTCGATTTATTCAAAACCTTTCGTGCCCGGAAATATGCAATATAATATACTGCACATTACGTTATTTAAAGCGAAAAACTTCTGTCGCGCACAAATTAAAACCCGTTCGCGTTCACATGGTGTATAATAATCACCTACAGTTCATTCAAGTTGATCGATATGAAATTTGTCAGGATTGCCCATAAGATACGCTCACGGGACCATCAAAAGTGTTCGTTAAGAAAGGTTTTACGGTGTTACGATTCCCGAGAAATCATTTTGAATCGAATAAATGGTTATACGCATTTCGAAGCTTAGATATCTTTATTTTTCTCCGCCTAATATCGAGCAAACGTTCAAAAAAAATTTAAATATATGATCAACAAAGCGATTCAATAGTTCTTTTCAGAAATGTTTACCGGTGTAGGAGTTCCATAAATGTGCGTTTGTAATTTTTCGTACATCTATACTGGTTTAACTCTTTGAAATGGAAATGTGTCCAAATGACTAAACGCGATATGCTATTCAATACGAAATGAAATGATTTGCTAGAAATAAGAAACATTTTTATTCCAACATGAACCATTGCATTTTGATTAAATTACTTATGTTTAAAATTATAAATGTATATTATTCATCCTGCATTGCATGCACAAGTGATAAAGTTATTTATATAGTACATTATTTTTTTTTTAAATATTTTTAAGGATAGATTATTTTCATAATTACGCTTAAGCATCTACTAGAATAGTTTTTTTTTTTTTTTTGGTTTTAATTCAATTATTGGAACAAAGTTTACTGGACATATACACTATACATATTTATTTAAAATATTTAGTTAATTTTATGTTATTCTATAATAATTAAAATTATCTGAAGATACGTTAATTTTGAAACATGAAAACAGCAAAGCACTTTTGCGCGTTTAATACAAAACAACAGAGTTTTTTGTACTAATAACATTATGTAAATAAATACGAACGCAAACCAAAGTTATTTAATTTCGTTTTAATTCAAACATAAACGTTTTTCGCGGTAAAATGGGTTTCATCTGGTCGTGTATAGACCAGAAGTTAATTTAAATAACACTCATTCGTTAGGAAGAACGGTTTCCATCGGCGTATAACTTGAATTGGTACAATATAATAATGTCGTAGTGTTTATAAAAAGAAAAAAACCACAGCACAGATGTAACGAACAATGCGTTGTTCAAACGACCCGTATACAGAATTCAATATACCATCCGAACGCTATAAAGTGGTAATTTAGACCGGAGTACGAAATATATAAATTCGATATTGGCGCAATAACGGAAAAGGCGTTGTTATTTTCATGGTATACAGACACTCGTTGTAAAATAATATTTTATCCGCTTCGCAATCAATGCGAAATTTCGGTTTTCTCGTCACGATCGATTTTTTTCTTTTCTTACCAGTGACGATTATTATTCTCCTGCAAAACCAAACAGCAATAGTCTGTGAGAAAACAACAGAAAAAAGTACAGTAAAACCGCCTCATAACAGTATCGCTTGGAACCAACTGATTTTTTCCGTGTTAAAGGAGTTATGGACGGACTAAAAATAAAATAAAATAGTTGTAAAATTACTGAAATTGAATGTATGTATTTATGATTTCAAAACCAAAATCGTTTTAAGGTCCATATGCTCTAAATATATTTTTATTATTTATATTTTTTAATCAATTAGACATTTATAATTTTGAAAAATACTCTTCTTTGATTTCGATGATTATGAACGATAAATTCTCGAGATTTTGTGCTTAATTCCAACAGCTCAGCGTTCGTAAAAATGGTTAAAAACTTTAGCGGTTCTTCTAATCACTACATCGTCATTTGAAGATCATGTTTAACCGTCTTAAGGAGGTTCGTTGCGAGCTAGTTTCACTGCGTGTCTGATTAATTTATCTCAGAACTCATAATGAATTACGACAGCAAAACGCACACAGTTGACAACGTTGCTGTGGACATGCAGCAGTGTTTGAAATTTTCAGTAGGAAAAACGTGAACCCCATTACCGAACAGCGTCGACGAAGAAATTAACAAAAGCGTGTTGAATTAACAAAAGTTTTCGATTAAAAAATTAACAAAATTAACAAAAGTTTCCGATGAAGTGCGTTGAGGTGGAGGACCGATTCGATAATTATTATTTTCGATCAGCGATGCCTCAAGACCGGACAAGACAATAAGTGGTTTATTGTTGTATTGTCTTGACATTTCACCTATCACTATTGTATTTCCTTGATATTAAAAGTTAATTTCTAATGGTAATATTGTCTCGAAAATTATTGAATCTTAAATATCTTGTGCTGTCTTGAATTATATTGATATTGAAATATTTTAATTCCAGCGTCTAGTCATCTAATTCGTAATGCAACAACGAGTACAACGTTCAAATCTCGACTGATCCATGATATTTTCCCGCCATTCCTTTTTTTATTTATATCAATATTATATTATTCATTTGAAGGGCTATGGGGAAAAATGATAACAGTTAAAAAAAGAAAAAATCTGATACATATAAAATCTTGACATTTGTTTTAAAAAGTAAGTCTAATTTTATTTTTATTTTTTATACATTTTATCAACAATAAGTTGTATTATTACAGTATTTTTTATTATTTTTTTTTTTTTTATGTAATTTACTACTTTACCATATAGTTTTTGAGTTCTGAAACTTTAAAACTGCAGTGGTAAACAGTTTAAGAATATTGACTATTGCCATTTTCCGTGGTAACCCTTCGTTCATTCCAAACAATTTTTCTGGAGATTCGATGAAATCTAGATTTTATTTTTTATCTTCGGCTCAGTACTGCCTTGTTTCGAGTGGACAGTACGAAAAAAATGCGAGTATTCTCTTAGATATTGGCAGCAATGCTGTCGATGAAAATCACTATTTTCGATCAAAAATCTACGGCCGGTTTCAACTGCACTTTTCGAATGGAAACCACGGGACGGTTCGGGTGCCGTATCGGCAGTCGACTTTCGTGTTAATCCTTCGAAATCCCCGGAAACGCGTATGACGCGTCGGCATTAAGATCTTTCGGCGCTGCTGTAGCGTTTCGGTCGGCAGCGCTAACGCTAAGTGTACGCAGACGCGCAGCGACGAAAACGCGTAGGACGCGAACGGAACAAATCACATGCTTCCGGCCACAGGGTGTGTTGCGTTCGCGTGGTAACGACGGTAAATCATTTTTCTACGTGTGATGGAAAAACAGAACAAATCCGTTCGCGTGTACACGTTTGTTCCTACATTACGTACGCGTATACCGTCAGAGCACTTACGGGGATGCCAGGGGGTGCTCAGCTTTCATGAATTACCACTCGAAGTTCGTTTTGAGCTAAAAATATTCTTCGTGAAGAATATTGTTGTGTAGCGTTTACGACAGTCAGTTCGTCCCGTCTCGTGCCGGTAACACCAATACGTTTGTAATCATATTGCGCCATGAGACATTAGGTGAACAACGATTTCAAAATAATGACGATTGGTTTGTACGATTGTAAACAAATTTTTTTGGTTCATAAAATAACTTTTGGTGGAGATAAAGGATCATAACGTTTTTAAATAATTTACAATCGTAAAAAAGTAGTATTATAAAAAGTGAAGTTTAATAAAGATAAATGAGAAAAGTACACTAATAAAACCTAACAAAAGTAAGTTTATACATAGTCACCGCATAGATTAGTTGGTTAATTTGATTTATTGTTTTTCGAGTGTAGTAATTTGTTTTCTATGCTGTTCCAAAGTGTTAAATATGGTAGGCTCAAGGTAACCCATACATTTTTCGTCGCACACTGCCTTTTGTGTTTACTTAAAAATATATATATAACATTTTTAGTAACACCCGTTATTTAAATTTAAACTGCATTGTAACATGTATTTTTCACCATCCAGCTGGTTAGGTTAGGCACATTTTTTGTCTATCCATTCTTCTGTTAAAATTTTAAAATCTTTATGTTAATTTAAAATTCGAATTTTAATCGAAAATTAACGTATATTTACGTATGTCTGTGAAAAGGTAAACTTCTATGAACTCATTTCGTTCGGTTTAATAGTGATTGTGTACGGAGTCTTCAACTATGTACATTATTTTGTTTGTGAATATAAATCGATAAACTGAAACGTTAATAATCCAACGGATTTTAAATTTTGGATCGCGTTTTCTTAGTTTTTATCGTTTAACATATTGTAAAAGAATACAGACCATACTACTTGATAGAACAAAGAAAAATAGTTACTTCGAACGCCATCACTCAATTAAATTAAATATGTCATCAGTTGGGATCAAACGAGTTTGAAAATATTTGTTTTGACTCATAAGTTCATACGATATACGAAAGTAAGTCGCAAGTCTTTCACACATATTGTACGAAGAAATTGAGTTTCAAAATGTTTTTGAAAACTTTTGCACCTATGCTTCAAAACTAATACATAAACCCGTAACTAAATATTATCAAGAAATTATCAAAATAAACTGAAATTTTGTTATATTATATTAAATTGTATTGATTTGAAGTTCATTAACATTAAATTTTTATCTAATTAACCTTCTTTCATTAAATCTGAATACATTTTAATACGCTTTATCTATTTTTAATTACAGACCAAATTGTTAACAAAGAAATAATGGTACGCTCATCAAAATTTAAATTACATTTTGTTTATGATATAATTGTGTGCCATAATGATGTAACCATATTATGGTCATTAAATTATTTTAAATTTTATGTATAGAAAATTAATTTCTAATCATTTTTGTAATTTATTTTGATCATTACTATCGGTAAATTAAAGAGAAACTTCCATTTGAAATGCAACATCAAGAATATTTTCAGTGCAAACCCAGCGTAGGGTAATTGTTAGTTAAAGTTTTACATTTTGTAAAACCATAGGAGGTTGAACTTTGACTAAATATACATTAATTTCGGTACTCATCGTTCTACAATAATAATAATTCTTATTTTTTAAAACAATTGAAACAAAATGTTTTTTTTTTTATTTTGTTGTACGAGGGTTGTGTAATTTATTAACTGAATTATCAATTTCCGTTGATAGTTTTACATAAAACTTCCTATTCGTTCTAACATTCAAATCATTTTAAACACATTTGAATACAATACGTAAGAGTTAAATATTGTTTTCATTTATTTCTATATTGACCTCCATCAATTTATTTTCGTTAGATTATAATAGAAAACAAGCAAACGGGTGTCCAATACTATTACTAGGTCTCTAAGTAGAAAAAAGTCCTTTTTGTTGAGGACGAAAATATTTCGTATGCATTAGTACGGAATGAGGATACTTTCAAAAAACGTACTAGATAATTTCTATTGGGGTTGGTCAGGACTTAACGTACATCTGAAGGATTTCGTATAGTCTCGATACCGGCAGTTTCTCTTGAACCAACACATAGTATTTACGTGGTTAGTAGACCACAGAGTGGTTGGAAAGCGCGCTGGACCCCAAGAAAGCTCCGTATCTGTTTAGTGCGGTTCGACGAACTAAGGGTGAAATTAATGAACGTTGTGGGATTAGTGTTTGTACGCATGTAACCAATACGCATCAAACCCACTCGTCCGTTTATACTCGTAAGAAAAATGTTGATGACGACCATTATTTGTACTGCAATACAGTAGTCGCAACTTATTGGACTCACTTTGGGAACAGGAAATTCGAGTTCATTAATCACGAAAGAGTCAATGAGGCAAAAGCCTTGCGAAAAGTAAATCGCACATTTTATTTTTCTAAAAATGAAATTGTAGTTCAATTTACACTATAAATCAATTAAGCGATGTGTTTACGTTGAATAATTACATAATAAATGTGTTATAGAAATAATACAACGAATTTATGGGTTGGAGAGGAAAATAAAAAATATAATTCAAAACATTTTCTGAAAAAAATAAAAAAACAATTCAATATTCATCACTGAACATTTGTTCCATATAGTAGGAACGAACTGTCTCACAATAGTTTATCTAACTCTATATATATATATATATATATATATATATTTATATATATAAATTAATGTTTATTTGTATGTCTCGTATGTCTTCCTAAAGCACTCGACATGTTTCAGAGCATATGTCCGATGGATTCCGAAACCACTGAACCGATCTTGATTAAATTTGGTGTAGAGCGAGATCAGACCTTGGAATAGGACATAGTATACCTTTTGTGACGGAAAAAAAAGGAAAGGAAAGCATCAGTACAACTGATAAGACCCGAACAAGCAGTTATTTTGTTGTTGCTATGACAACCGAAAAAACGAAAAAGTATCTCACTGTCACATACGTCAATGTGCACCTAGACAATGGTGAACATGTCTATTTTACTTAAAATAATTTCCAAGCGCGACTGTCTTCTCCTCAAAGAACGACACTCACCTTTTTTTTTCATCTGCTTATACAAGATATTAATTTGCAAGTATTTTTCTGTACGTTGAGGTAAAGGTGCGTTACACTTGGTGCGTTACACAATCCAACTGAATTTTTAAATTCACATTATTTTCCAGGCATGCCCCCGCACGTTCAAACGTTGAAAATTGGCGTGCCAATCATTCTTTTGCGAAACATCAATTCGCCGTTACTTTGCAATCGTACCAGGTTTTCGGTGAAAACGTTTATGTACAACATTATCAAAGCTTTAGTTTTTAAACGGACAATTTAAAGGCGAAGATGTACTCGTACAATTGTCACGCATCCCAATGATTCCTGACATGTGTCATTGGAATTCAAACTTTACAGTTTCCGGTGCGACTCGCTTTTGCAATGACTATCGACAAAGCACGATAATTACAACAAGTGTGTGAAACGAATCTTGAAAATTCATGCTTCTCACATGGACAGCTGTGTGCTCGCGCGTCAGAAAACCTTCTGATTAATCTGTGTACGTACCGGAAAAGGAAAAACGAAAAAATATTGTGAATCTAAATGCACTTCAATAAACAGCATTCGATCGAAAACTTGAACTGTCAGACTTTTCTCGACAAAACGAATATAAAATACATGCTGATAAAAAAATAAATCGAATTATTGTAGTAAGGATATTAGTATACGTTTAAATTTAAAAAATGGCACGGCAAGGCGTGACAGGCATTGCTGTATTTAACATTTACCTATTACAATGCGCAACAAATTGTTATGTTTACCATTATTGATTTATATCTAAAACGGCAATGCTTTTACGATGAGTAACGCTCAAAAGGAGTTGAACACTCGCAGTTTTTCTTAACGGGCAACGTCGGATACCGCTCACTCATTGATTATCGCCACATCTCGAAACTGTATGAACTTCGACATAGTGGTCTCTCCAATAATCAATACGTGCAATATGATGGGATTTTAAAACGTATTGGAACCAGCAAAGACGGTAATTCAGAGGTGATTTCAGCGCTCAACCAAAACTATTATACCGATCGATTCGAACTTCCGTTTTATTTGTTTTATAACCAACAGTTACACCAAACTTGGCCATAAGTAGTGTAAGGTAATATGATTAATTAACTATATTTTTTAACAATGATGAGCGCGTGGCACATTATAGTGCACCAGCCAATATTTATTTATTTTAATTTTATAAATATAATTAAATTTGTAAAAAAGGCTTTTTAATAGTAATCACCATGCTTATAATTAATAAAATATCAATTACTTATAAACGAAATATCTATACACGTGAAACATTATCAAATTAATTATCATCAGACCCACTGTAAACAAAATCATCGTATGGTTCATTCAACCAAGTTGAAATTAAATTTTCCATATTATTGTACAATACATCTTGTTCTAATAAAGCAATAACCAAATACTGCACATATAAACGATATTTATTGAACGCACAACTGTACACTGCAGTAAACAATTGATAAAATTAAGGATATTCACGTAACGTAAATAGGTGCTTGGCGCACAATCGTGCACCGTCGTAAATAACTTATCAGATAACTGGGAAAAATGATTTCTAAAAATATCGCAATTCGTTAAAAAATAACTCTGGCGCAAAATATGAAAGTAGAAGTAGTGATCCGTTACAAAATATTTACATCCATATTACTACCAACAATTTAGTATCAACAATTTACAATGAATGGCGCTCGATAGCGCACCACGCACCCATCTCGGAGTTAAAACCCATGTCCCGGCCAAGAATGTTCGGTACGAAGCCTGGTACCTTAAAAATGTTTGACAGAAATCCATATTGTTGTCAATTATCAAACGATTCCATTTACCGGTGTACCGATGTAGTGAGCCTGGTACACGAATTGTTTTTTCCGTGCACATCGGGCAACCGGTTAATGAGTCAATCGACCGGTGATTCCAACCGCTATACGTTGTTTTGATGGGGGTGCGCATGGACCAACGTTATTATTGACGTAAGGGTGGAGAGAAAGTTACGCACTTCTTATTGTATAGTCCATACATATCATATTATTCTTGTAAAACAAGTATACAGGCGGTGATAACTTTTTTATCATTTATTCTTCGCCGTCCAGTTGGAATATTTTAATGTTATCGATTTTATCCTCGCGACAAATATGGTAATTTATTGTCACGCGTTCGTATCATTATAACATAATACACCCGTCAAACCCGTCTAATTTTCCGTAATTTATTATGACAGTCAGCTTAAATTTGCTACAGTTATGAAACCCATCGTTCGGTACACTTTTAAACGTCAACAATAACTTCGATTGAAGTATGGTTATCATGTCATTTTACAGAAATTGAAATTTCAAGTCAAAATTAAAAGTCCGTTTTCCCAGTAAGCCAAAGGATGGAAACACAAATTTCACCACTTGTACGTCTTGACTATATTTTACCGTATTAAAACGATATTCTACGGAAATTCTTCGGACATGTTTCCATCATCGCGGATGTCACGGTTAGCCTAAATCAGTGTAGTATTGCGTTGGCGCGGGTTACGGTAACGACACAGCAGGTTTGCTGAGCATTCGATTTAAAATCTAATCACGTCGCAATGACAGAACTCGAACGATGAGGGGGGGGGGATGAACTTAGGATTTCCGCTGAATCACTTTTCGGGAAGTTGATTTAAGTTTCCTATTTTTATTTTAGTAAAAAAAGTTTTCTAAAATACAGTAGTTGTAGTCAGTGGACCGGAAGTTTGACGTGGATTATACACGACAGATACAGTGGAAAATGTTTGAGCAACAGTTTTCCAATCTCAAGATAACGTGCAACAACACTGTTGAAGGACGACTACACAACGGAAACTTCTGGTCCCGTTCTAATCGAGGCAAAACTTCCGTTGCAATGTATTTATACGGCCGTAAACGATACATATACAGTTATTGATTGAAAATATCTGTGCATTATTCACATAAGTATTTTACGCCAAAATAATATTAAATGGATTCGATTTTATTTTCACGATTTTAGATGTGTACACGAATTTGTTAAATTTGCGGTCGGTTTGATCCATATCAAGAACTGTACAAACTAATGTTCCGTGTCTCACTTACGATTTAATTTTCGTACATCTACACATGCGTACCTACTACCATTGATTAACGGATAAATAGATAGTGCATGCGATGTTAGTGTTCGGCTACCGTTCGTCGGACGCAACGTGTAGCTTGGATAGAATTTCGGTGCGGTGGTCCCTGTAAATTAGGTAGTAGATGAACATAGTGGTGGTTTTCATGGTTTTTCACGGTAGAGACAGTAGTGTTAAGTGCGGGGGGTAGCTTATCGCTTGCTGACGGACGGTCGCTGCCGTTCTAGAAATAGAATTTCTTTCGACAATTACTTGAAATGAGAACATCGTATATGAGTACATCGTAATTGTTCATCGTTTATCATGATTCTTCGACCACGGGGTTTTCATACATTCAACACCTACCAGCATTTTTCTTCGGGACTTCATCGATTCCGCCAGACTTTTTTATAGTAGGGGATAAGGTATATCGATTCCGCCAGTGTCGACTCCTCCAGTACAGGTAGTCTAAAAATAACCTATCGATTCCGCCAGGGAAATAATGATCTTCCCGAATAAAAATTATCGTTTTATAGATTATAATTTATCGTTATAGTTGTATATTGTTATAACCTAACTTGCTCGTTAATTGATGATATATGATAATCTAACGTGTAAATGTAGAAACGTAGTTGTCTTACACTAATCTTGTCAGTCTTGACTTTTCCTCGTGTCATTATACTTCACAAATTCATAAAAATGAATTTCGAAATTGAAGCTGGTGAACGAAAAAATAACTTGGTTATTTATCAAAATGAAAAATTTTTTAAAACTAACTTTGTGAAGTATTTATGTGCCTATAAGTGGAAATATATTCATAAAAAGTGCAATGCAAAAATATACATTAATGAATCTCTAACGGACATTGTAAAATATAATATTGGCCATCAAAACCATGAAAAGCAGCCGATAAATGAATTAAAAAAAAAAAAACTATTTTCAAACCAGCTCAAAAGAAAACTTACGGATTTCACAGAAAGTCCTTTAAAAATTATAAATCGTGAAATACTTAAAAACTCTCGAATTGAAAATATCTTTGAAAATGACTATATTGATAATATTAAACAATATATACATCGTGAACGTAGAAAACCTTCACTTCCAAAAAATCTTGTTGAAGTAATTGAAGCAATGAAAAATCGTGATATAAGAACTGTTGAAGGTGAGTCATTTTTAATACATACAGATTTGGTCAACAATATGATGTGTTTTTCTACAAGTAATAATCTGAAGGCTCTAAGCTCGTCCAATACGATATTTGTTGATGGAACATTTTCTTCATGTTCTACATTTTTTTTATTATTTTTTTACAATCCATGTCAATATAAATGGACATTATGTTCCATTAGTTTTTTTTTTTTTTTTAAAGTAAGGCTTCAATTACAAAGATTATTAGCCTATTGGAATGGAGGGTTACATTTTTACATATTGTGACGTAGTTTAAATAATGTTAATGTTAATTTTATGTGAAACATCAAGATTTAAAAATTTACAAATTTTTATCCAAGCCTATGTGTTTGAAGAACTTGAAGATGTTGGGAGTGTAGTATTGATTGAGGGCTTCTTCTGACGATGATGGATTATTGAGGAGGTGACGTGCTGAGAAGTATTTGAGGCAGTCAATGGTGATGTGTGTGATTGTAATTGGAACTTTGCATGAGTCTCGCAAGGGTTTGGGTTCTTTGGTGATGAGGTATGAGTGTGTCAGATGAGAGTGGCCTATTCTGGCTCTGTTAATGACTATTTGTTTTCTTCTTCCTGAGTTGAGTGGGTGAGGCCATTTGGAGATTGTTTTCTTAATGTTTTTTAGTTTATTGTTATCAGGTGAGATAGAGTCCCATTTGCATTGCCATGTTTTTATTATTTGATTTTGAGCTTCCTTTAATAAATCAATGGTTGGTAATTTGCTTATTTTATGAGTGGAGTTAGTGTTAGAGCCTGAAGCTGCTACATTCGCCATTTCATCTGCTATCTCGTTTCCTGGAATTCCAATATGTGATGGGACCCACATACATTTTATTCACATAATTTTTTTTTTTTTTATTACCTAACGAAACAATAAATATATATGCGTTAGCATTTAGTTTATTAAAAACTAAATGCGATGAATTAAATTTAAATTTAAATTTAACAACAATCAATTTTGAAGAATCCATACATGCTGGTGAAAAAATAATTTGGCCATTGATAGAAATAATTGGATGCCGATTCCATCTAACTCAGAGTTGGTGGAATCTGTCTTATTTTGTATATATATAATATATTGTATTGTATTGTATTTATTATATTGATTATTAATTGAATTATAATAATGAATAGATTTATTTTATGTTGTATACCTGTTGCAAAGCAGTTTGAAAAAGCAGGTTGACAGCAGCAGGTGTCTGATTGAGGTATAAATTGGTAGGTGGCTGAATCAAAATGTAGTTTTTAGACTACCTATACTGGCGAAGTCGATACTGGCGGAGTCGATGCTGCATTGGCGGAATCAATAGGTCCCATTTTCTTCTTCGTCACCTTTCTTTTAAATTTGGGGTCGGTCACCCTTGTTCTAAACCTCCACTTCTTATATACCCCCATTGATTATATAGTATTTATAAAATATAATATCTACAATATCTAAACAATAAAATAAATAAATAATATATAAGAACTTTACTGAAATCAAATGTACCTATACAATTTATTTAATAAAACACGCATAATTGTATTGTATATCGTGTTTTCAGTAAATAAAATAATAATTATTACATAAATAACTATAAAAATGTACACATCTTGCGAACGCTATGGGTTAAGTTAAGGTTAAACTAAGGTTAAGTTCACATGAATCACAGACTTTACGCGTTTATACACTAATCAGTCAAATTTTGTATTCCGTCGATGATGGAGTTTCAGAAGCTTAATGCTTATAGATCTTATGTAAAAGGCAACATTATAGCAGACAAATATAAAATATTGGGTTACTGTACTGTTTATTGATTATTCCAGTGATGAATACGTTTCGAACCGATGTCGTGAAGTCACCATGAGTATATTAAATAAAAATCACGTACATTTTTCTAAAATGTATGCAAAAATTACTAGTATCCACTGGAATTATTCAGACTTTAATTTTTAACTCTCCTAAATTTAAATATTTGGTGCTTTAATGGAACAATAAAATAAACTACCTACAAAATTGTACTATGGTCTCACCAGTCACTGTTGTGAAAAGTTTACATAAACTATTTTATTTAGTGTAATAATTACACAAGAATTGCTCTTAGAAAATTATTTATTATCGTAGTGTGACCTGGACGTCGCTTCCGTTTAACACAAGAATTTACAGAAACTGATTTATTGAGATTAAAAATAATATTACAATATGAATACAAGTAAAATATATTAATAAACTAAAAGAGGTTCTGCTATGTCACATCCCAAGGCACGACTGCCGTTCCCCAGCTCAACGGTCCGGGGGGCCCGTCGGCTATCCTTCAAAATGCTAAATCAACATATTTACGTAGCCGACGGTTCCCACTCAACACATACCATAAAATATTATTATAATGTAAACACTATGTTAAAACTAATGTGCATTGACACAACATTATAATGCAATTGTCTTAGAGAAATTCTTATTATTAAATACAAATATGTTAGAAACGTTTAATATTCATACAACGCAAAACATCAGAGCTGGGGTTGCCGCGTCAACAACCCTCGTGGTATTGTACTTTACAACCTTGCAAACGAAAGGCACATCAATGTTCTTGCCCCCCCCCCCCGGGTCCTATATATTGGCCAACCGCGCCATATAAGAACCCTGACATCCTTGACATTTTTGCTGCCAAAATTCCCAGCAACTTACATTGTTCCACTGTCAATATCCTTGATCTAAACTCCGACCACTCTTCAGTCCTACTCACTATCTCAGCCACTCCGCTAACACGTGCTGATCCACCTAAACTGTTCACCAACCAAACTGATCATAAAAAATTCCACGACATAATTGAAGAAAAAATCGATCTAAAAACTAAATTAAAGACAACCTCAGATATTGACAAAGCTGTCAACAATTTAACAACACTCATACAACAGGCCGCGTGGACTTCCACAAAACCTGATAAAACCATTAGCTCAATCAAAAATAACTCAAATTCTAATTACTTCTTACTTCCGGAAGAAATTAAAAGTTTAATTACTGAAAAACGTAGGGCAAGAGCAACTTATCAACTCTCCCGTCTTCCATCACACAAATTCGTCTACAACAAACTTGCGAATTCCCTGAAAAAAATCCTTGCTAAACATAAAGCCAATAGCCTTGAAAAAAAACTACATCAACTCTCAGCTGCAAATGGTAGCCTCTGGAACGAAACCAAACAACATCTAAAATTTAAATCCATCTCAACCCCCCTAAAAAAATCCGACAACACCCTAGCTATTACTGACTCAGAAAAATCAATCTTGTTTCAATCACACTTATCAAATATCTTCCAACCTCACGCTAATATATACGACCAACAACATCTAGACAATGTAAAAAAATACCTCGACTCTCCATTACCCTATGGGCCTCCAACTAAATTTGTCACCCCAAACGAAGTGAAAAACACTATTCTGAAATACCCAAGTAAAAAATCACCCGGCTTCGATCTTATAACCGCCGAAGTTACAAAATGCTTACCAACAAAAGCCATAGTCCTTTTAACATACATAATAAATGCAATACTACGATTATCATATTTTCCTTCCTTATGGAAATTTTCTCAAATTGTAATGTTTGCTAAACCTAACAAACCTCCAGACTCACCGGACTCTTACAGACCTATACGTCTCTTACCTTTTTTTTCTAAAATTTGCGAAAGACTAATTCTGCAAAGAATGTTTTCCCACATCAATAATAACAATATTCTTCCCCCATCACAATTCGGCTTTAGAGCCAAGCACAGCACAATCCATCAAGTGCATAGAGTAGTAGACGCCATCTCAACTTCACTTGAACGAAAGCAATATTGCTCCTGTGTCTTTCTCGACATTTCTCAGGTGTTCGACCGCGTCTGGCATGACGGTCTCCTCTTTAAACTGAGAAATTGCCTCTCATCACCTCTATTTCTGCTAATTAAATCTTACCTAACAGATAGATACTTTCAAACTCGCGTTGGCTCATCCATCTCAGAAATGTCTCTAATCCAAGCAGGAGTACCTCAAGGTGGTATCTTATCTCCCCTTCTATTCAACATATATGCCTCAGACCAGCCCATAACACAAGACACCCTTGTAGCTGATTTCGCAGACGATAAAGCGATAATAGCAGTTCATGAAAATCATTTAATTGCATCAACCAATCTCCAAATTCACCTAGACCTTATTTCGCAATGGTACTCCAGATGGCGAATAAAACTAAACCACAACAAGTCGGTACACACGACTTTTACGCTAAAACATGGAATTTGCCCACCTGTATCTGTAGACAACATTCCTATTCCGTCGTCTGACACCGTCAAATACCTAGGCCTGACCCTTGACAAAAGGCTTACTTGGAAACAGCACATAAGGTCCAAACGACTAACTTTAAACTCTCGTTCTCGCTCCCTCGAACACCTCTTATCAAAAAATAAATTCACTAAACTTGAAACTAAACTTCTCATCTACAAGTCATTATTAAAACCCATCTGGACTTTTGGATCAGCCAAAAAAACTAATATAAACAAAATCCAGACCTTCCAGAACATCACCCTACGCAGAATAGCAAATGCCCCACCGTATGTATCCAATCTAACCCTCCATAATGACATGCGCATGAAAACAGTCGAAGAAGAATCGGTAATTTATTACAAGCGTTTTTTTTCACACCTAGCCAACCACAAAAATCCACTAATTAGGAATCTAAATACTTTAACTTTGCCTGAAACACCTCGCCGTCACCTGAAAAAGAGATGGTGCAGGGACCTCCTAATCTTATAACCTCCAACAAACTATTCCTCGTTATTCATCTCATTTTTTTTTTTTTTTTTTCCCCACAAAGTCATGGACTGTAAAATAATCAATGTAGATTAACATAATACATGCTCATGCCAAGTGTTGCTAATGGGCGACTTCTTACCCCCGTATTATCCAGTGTTTTTTTTTTCTCTCTCTGCAAATACGCTTATTGTGCTTTTAGTATAGATTGTGTAACTTCTTATAAAAATAAAAAAAAAAAATAAAAAAATATTCATACATACTAGTAAGTACTAATACTTAATAAATACAAGAGCAGGCTCACAAGTCCGAAGTTAGGGTTTTGTTTGCAGATTTCCGTATAAATACAGATAACGACGGTCGTCAATCACCACTCTTCTATTTGACGATTCGATCGTAATCACGCCCGCGAAGGGATCCGCCGATAAGAACAAAAACGATTTGTTAATTTTGGTAACGCCATCTAACGGCAGTCTATGCACACATAATTTTATTAGCCAAAAACTCTTATACCATATCTGTTTATTCTGTAATCATTGGTACAACGTACGTGAATTATACTCGTACTATGCAATACCATGCATATTCGAGACAGTGGCGGATCTAAGTCTCAGGAGGCCGGAATACAAATACCGATTGGAGGCCGCTTAAATAAATATAATTTGCTCAACGTAATATTTATAAATATGTATGATACATGTTGATGTAAAAAATAAAAAAATAAAAAAAATTCAAGCACCTACCTTAATTAATAGGTAAACAAAAAAAAGTAAAAAAAAAAATAAAAAATAACGAAAAAGACAACTTTCAATGTTAGATTTATGTTTTAGAGACTCCAGTGCTTTGCACCTTCTACAGTCCCCCTAATTCTGGTACGGACTCTAGGCAGTAACATACGCGTAAACGTCAGGTTGAATACGATCTAACGACGATGTATGCGTAGTAACATTGCCATCGGTTCGTGCGCAGACACGGAATAGTATACAAATCGAATGATGTAGCTCGTTTAAGAATATTATATAAATTATTATATATTATATTATAATTATTATACATATTTATTATATAAATATTATAGATCAGGAACTATCGAGTAACAAGCTGGACGTGGAAAAATCGCTGCACGATCGGAAACCATGTGTTGTTATATTGTCATTATGATTACACGCAATTATTCTACATAATTGTCACACGCGTTTCGTCAAGGTCTGTAAAACACTTTTATTCATTGTCATACGTAGTTTTTCTTTTACAAAAATGCCGTTTTTATTTAATCATCATAACATCCGATCGTGTAAGCATTCATGAGACATATTTTCCGGTTGCGTTTGAATTGCGTCCAAAGCCAGGGTTCGAAAATGTTATATCGTTATGCGTATATCAAGAACCGATAAAAATCGATAGCCAAAAAGAATAAACAAGAATTGTAAAATATAATATAAACAAAAAAAAAAAAATACAATAAACGAATATTGTGGTAAAAAAAAAAAAAAAAAAAAAAAAAAAAAACGATAAACGATATAAATTTAAAATACATAAAATAATGAATACCGTAAACCAAGTAAACGTCATTGAACATATTCATATTTTTTACATACTATTACTTTAACGTTATTCTAATAAAAGGGATCTACTTACATCTGTATTAAATTTCAACTCCCTTTTAAATACCATCAATATCGGTTTCAAGACATGACCCGTATAAAAAGTTCTCATGTCGTAAATCGAACAAAATGATAGATAATATACTAAACGATAAGGAAACAAATGATTAAACTACGTATTTTAATATAATAATAATTTATTGATCTTGTAAAAATGTTATAGTAAAGCGATGTACTTAAAAATCCATGATAGAATAGAAATAATATAATGTAATCGATTCGTGTAATCATATTACGTGTTGTACATTTGAAGCGTGTCAATGTTTAAGTAGTAAATCAACTATGTATACAATTAATTATTGCTTTTATCAGGCCACGGCACGAATAATTGGAATTACCATAGCAGGTAACTAAAAAAAAACCTCTATAATTGTTTAATTTTTATTTATTAATTTTAAAACTCACATTTTTAATGAAAGCGGACCTATTTAAATATTTACGCCGAAACAAATATGAAATACTATCCATTGATAATAAAACTTTTTCGGTTGAGTTATTAGACACAACTGGAACATTCAAGGTAAAATTTATCGTTTTGATAATTGAGAATAACAATCGTTTATCTCAAACAACTCGAACTTTGATATTAACGTCGAACACAGAAAATATATTGTTTAAAAATATAAAAATTATACTTTTACTATTTCTAAACATTTGTTGGACTGCTGATTTTGTTAACGCACAATTGTGGTAATGATTTAAAGAAATCAAATAAATAAAAACTTATATTATGGACCATCAAAAGGTAAATCAACCATTATCGCCGAAAAATAAAAAATTAAATGACTTTGCTTACAGTCCATTTTCGTCAAAATAAAAAATAAGGTATGTTTTTTCCCCGTTTTCCATTTGCGCAAAATTTATCCGGTATAATTATAATAAAATAATATGATTTTTTTTTAAATAATAATCAATTACACAATTTTCATTAAAACATAGTGAATATTAGAATTTTTTTAAAAATAATCATAATAAAATATTAATAAAGATTTTTTAAACAAATCGTCCTAACCTTTACTATTGTTATATGTAACTATCATTTTGATATATTCATAACACGTTAATTACGTAATAGACAGGACTTTAAATCTTTAAAATAAATGAATTAAACCAAGTCGATGATGTAAAATGCATGTATTACGCAGATAAATTTGGCGCAAATAGACTGTATTTAAAAAGGAATTTTTTTTTTTGACAAAAATAAGTAACACCTATCAAAATATACTTTAAATATTTACTGATTAATATAATACTAATTGATATAGATATTGATAGAAAAATATTACTAATATAAAAATAAATATTTAATTTAAAATTATTGTTCAATAGTAAAAGATTTTATTATTTATTAAGTGATAGTTTTAGTAAAATTTAACCTTACGAGTAAATGTACAATTTTTTGAGGATTCACAATTATTTCAAATCCTTATTAATATACTTGCCATACTAAAATTATACTTAAAAATAATGATGCTTAATTTCGATTATAAAATATCGCCATTATCTAAACATAAAAACAAGTAAATTTACCATACAACCAGGAGGCAAGACCTAGTAATGTGCAAATATTTGATTTTGAATAAAATATGTCAACCGATGGCGTAACCTTTGAAGTTCAAAATAATAACAATATTAGGTACTGCTTTGATAATAATTTGTTTGATGAACTAAAATTAATTGTTTTAGTTTTAATTGAAAGCCAGGCAAAAATTATTTATTCAATTTAATTTATTATTTATTATATTGTATATAATTAAATATTTTGTTATCATTATAAAATCAATACATCCGATATGAATCAAAAGATGAGTGTGCACTTATCTGCATTAAAAACATTTTGGACCTCGCCAAATTATATTTCAATTACTTCCTCGTATAACGTGATCTTATGAAATACCTAACTTAACCTAACCTATATAAATTTTATTTCCTGGGATAATGAAGATAGTAAAAATTCTGTTTTTTTTTTTTTTTACGACTCACGGGGATAGAGACTACAAATATTCATAATTTAATTTAACTGTTGTATTTTGGTAAAAAATTAAATATAATACTTTCATTCCATCATTTTGTAAAATTTTGAAGATAACCATTTTATAGAGGTTATTCTTTTGAACATTTTGACGTTTCAACTTTTTTTTCATTAGTTTCGTTATTTTTTAATATTGTTTTTGGTTTAAAGAAAAATCCTATGTTAAACATACAATAATGTTTTAATATTAAATATACATTTTTTTTTCCGATTAGTTTTACTTTATACACTTTTTTTTCTCGGTAACCCGAAAAATTATATTAAAAACCACGAGTCAAATAATGAAAATAAAAAAGTTGAAACTTTAAAAATGCACAGAAGAATAAACTTCGCAAAAGGGGCTGTAAATCTTCGAATATTTCGAGGAAAATCAAGCAAAAAGAAAATTTAAAAAAAAAAAAACATGATGTTGTCACAACAATAAAACGCATAACGATATGTACCCACGTACGGAGAAAGAACACGATGGCCAAACGGTTGTTTTTTTTTTTTTTTCCAAACCCGAATACCGAAGCGTCTCCAGCCCCGGAGGTTTATCAGAGGTCGGCACGCGGTTTCTCGGTGTTCCTAAGCCGGGTCCCGGGGCTTTGTCGAAACTTTAACGTGACAATGGGTCGTTTTGTTCGCGGTAAGTTTCCGATGTCACGAACTGTGCACGGCGGTCGCGATGTCCGTGCAACTCAGTGCGGGCCATAAATACCCGTACACAGCAGTGCACACACGGTGCACCGTCGGATCCCGTAGGTGTGTCCGCGACGACTAATTAATATTAACGACCGCTAAGGCGTGTGGGAACGCCGTCGCTATGCCGCGCACTGCAGTACGGACCGCGGGAGTCGACCGCGACCGCCGTCGGACGTACGGTGAAAAAAATTAAACAAAAAAAAACCAACCCCGTCGGACGAGCAGATCAAACGTCCCCGTTCGGGTGTGCGAGGGCTCGCGTTCGTCGAAACAAATTTAAAATCGACAGCCGAATCGCGTGCGCGGTTTTCTCGCAGCACTCGACGAGTCACGTACTCGACGATACGATCGTGTCGTTCTGTTTCAATTTCGGTTTGACGACACAACTAACGGTGTCGCCGTGTCCTCGTGTACGGTTTAACGATTTTCGCTCGTCGGTAAGTGCAGCGCATGCGTGTCAGTAGTATGTATTTGTATGTTCTGAGTCCATCGAAAAACCCAATGTATGTTCTGAGTCCATCGAAAAACCTAATGTATGTTCTGAGTCCATCGAAAAACCTAATGTATGTTCTGAGTCCATCGAAAAACCCAATGTATTTTCTGAGTCCATCGAAAAACCCAATGTATTTTCTGAGTCCATCGAAAAACCCAATGTATTTTCTGAGTCCATCGAAAAACCCAATGTATTTTCTGAGTCCATTATTTTATTTCTTATAATGTCAACACTGATTTGTAATGTAATATTTTAATTTCTTTAAGAAGGTAAACAGTATATTCTACGCTTTCGGTTCGATCAGTCGCGTTTTTACGTTTTTCGTTTAAAGTTAAAATTATTTTTTATATAAATCGGAATATCATACTTTTCATTATCACAAGACTGTAAATTATTTGATTACTTCCAATCAGCTGAGTTCATCAAAAACTTATCAACATCAAATTTTTCATAATACATAAAACTAACAAAAACTATTAAAATGGCTATTATAGATGTTCAATGCATTCTCGGAGTAAATAATAAATATTTTATAAAAGAGATGTCTGTAGTAGACGCGGAATCATTAACTACTCAACATTACATATTTAAGCATACATCTATTAAACAAGATACAAAATCTCAGAACGTTAACAGTTGGCTGAAGAGATGTTATCATGGAATTTCTTTAGAATACGGAGACAATGAATATGGAGAACTCAATCAAATTTTAAAATCGTTAAAATTTAACTGTATATATGTAAAAGGACTACAAAAAAAACATATTTTGCAAGAGTACATACCAAACATTACGGTGGTCAATTTAGAAGAACTTGGATGTCCACGGCTCAATCAACTACAAACTAACGATAATTTACCTTGTTGTATTTATCATAAAGATTTAAATTCTAAACAGTGTACATTATACAAATCATTTGTTTTGCACAAATGGCTTATTAATAACTTAAAACTATAATAATCTACTTACGTTACAACCATCAAATAATCGGATTCAGATTCAACTATAGAGGTATAAAAGAGTCGTTATAGCGGCACACGTCGGACAGCTTAGAGCGATATACTCACGACGTCGAACTCCGAAGAGTCACTGGAACTTTGCCATCTGCACGCTAAACTCATCGTACCCATAGCCGATCATTTTATATTTTATATACAGCATATATCATAGTGCAGCACTGTTTTTTTTCTGTTTTTTTTTTTATAATTTATTCTTCTACAACAAATATTTTTTATAACACAAATGGCTTATTAATAACTTAAAACTATTATAATCCACTTACGTCACAACCATCAAATAATCGGATTCAGATTCAACTATAGAGGTATAAAAGAGTCGTTATAGCGGCACACGTCGGTCAGCTTAGAGCGATATACTCACGACGTCGAACTCCGAAGAGTCACTGGAACTTTGCCATCTGCACGCTAAACTCATCGTACCCATAGCCGATCATTTTATATTTTATATACAGTATATATCATAGTGCAGCACTGTTTTTTTTTTTTTTTTTTTTTTTTATAATTTATTCTTCTACAACAAATATTTTTTATATAAGAGTCAGTTTGCTATAGACTACTGTCTCGATAACTTGTCCGAATTCGTATAAGTTTATAATTTCACAGAGTAAATCAATCGTTTTATTATAATGTATCAAATTAACTGTACAAGTGATTTTAATAATGTGTTAAATTCAGTTAAAAATTGTCCAAGTTCTCGATTTCCAGAGTATGCAACATTTTCAAAACGTTTTCAATCACTTAACGACTTTTCATCGACCTTATCCGATAAATTAAAATTATCTGAGGCAGGATTTTTCAGCAAAACCAGAGATTCAGTTCAATGTTTCTATTGCAGCTTAATATTAAGTAATTGGGTTAATGGTGATTGTCCGTTTCGCGAGCATGCAAAATTTTCAAATAAATGTACATTCTTATTATTAAGTAAAGGTATTCATTTTATAGACGATGTTACTAATTCATTTAAGTATAAGGATTTAAATTATAATTGTTGTAACATGCATAATTGTACTTAATACGATGAAGTTGATAAATAAAAAAATTATATGTTTAAAATTATATATGAAATAATAAAATAATAATTATTACTACTTAAATGCTTTGATTCATTTCAATTTATTTGTAAGCACTGTGTTCTAAAGGTTTAAGGCGTGACACTTTAAACGTAATATATCAGGTTTGAATAATAATTTAATAGGTGGAGGGGATAAATTCTATGAAAGTAAGTGTTTAAATAAAAAGTCATGTCTTAAACCATTAGAACACAGTGTTTACTTTTATTTCAACAGATACGAGTATATAAATACACATTTTTTATTCACTTGTATTAGTTATGAGCTCAACTTCAAATGAGGTTGTTTGTGTTAACTGTATTAAAATTATAAAATTGTTTCAACGTATTTTAAGAAAAAATCAGACTAAAACACGTCGTACGTCTTCAAGAATTAAGAAGATACCATAAAGTTTTTATCAATAATTTTTTTTTTTAAAAAAAGAACGTTTAATCAAACATGTCTTCACCAGTTCCAATAGTTGCTAAATCAAAATTTGAAATTCATAATAAGAAATATGTTTCAGTTGGATATCTAGTTGATAAAGAAATTACAATTGTTGTATTAATCGAATCTGGTAGAAATATTTTCACATTAAATTTAACAAATTGGAATGACTTGATAAATGAAACAAATTTTAACTCGATTTTAAACAATTTAAAAGCACGTTACAAGTATCCGGTTCAACTAAATGAAGATTTAAGTTATTCAATAAATGCAAAATATTCTTCAATAACATTAAGATTGAATAATAATTCCATAACATTAAGTATTATCGATCTCTGTCGTTTAAAACAAATCCAAATTTGTATCGAATCAAATATTGATGAAAAACATAAAAAAATAAATTTTTATCAAAATTGTTATAATTTATTTTATTCTACATTAAAAGAATCCATATCAAAACTTCCAGCCAGCTGTCAATCAAATGCTTTTACTTATCAATTTATACAGAATTATAGTTATAACTCAGACTTAGAAGGTATGTCTTTAATAAGTGAGATTCAGCAGTTTCAATACGCTACATTATCTAGATTAATATTACAAGATTTATACCAATAGAACAGTATTAGTTAACATTATCATGATGTATGTCATTTTAAAACCGGTATATTGAAATAAAAACATTATTAATATATGATATTGTATTTTATTATATTTTTTTTTTTTTTCTTTTTTTTTTTTTTTTTTTTCAAAATAAATGATATTTTTTATGATACATATTTTTGTTTTTTATTTTCATTATAAATCAATCAGTTTCAATCAGTTTTTTCGTTTGAATAGTTTTTTCTTTGAGTCAGAAGCAAATGCAGTTTCAATACGCTACATTATCTAGATTAATATTACAAGATTTATACCAATAGAACAGTATTAGTTAACATTATCATGATGTATGTCATTTTAAAACCGGTATATTGAAATAAAAACATTATTAATATATGATATTGTATTTTATTATATTTTTTTTTTTTTTTCTTTTTTTTTTTTTTTTTTTTCAAAATAAATGATATTTTTTATGATACATATTTTTGTTTTTTATTTTCATTATAAATCAATCAGTTTCAATCAGTTTTTCGTTTGAATAGTTTTTTCTTTGAGTCAGAAGCAAATGCAGTTTCAATACGCTACATTATCTAGATTAATATTACAAGATTTATACCAATAGAACAGTATTAGTTAACATTATCATGATGTATGTAATTTTAAAACCGGTATATTGAAATAAAAACATTATTTATATATGATATTGTATTTTATTATTTTTTTTTCAAAATAAATGATATTTTTTATGATACATATTTTTGTTTTTTTATTTTCATTATAAATCAATCAGTTTCAATCACTTTTTCGTTTGAATAGTTTTTTCTTTGAGTCAGAAGCAAATCTTCCTGATATTGTTTCTATTAAATTATTAAATTCAATTCCAATATTTGCATCTTTATGGTTCTGTTTTGAAGTATATAGTTTAATCGAACACGTTGAATGTTTCCATCTAATAACACATAAATATAATTGCTTAATAATTTATTATATTATATGAATTATTATAATCTATTCAATTAAAATCATAAGGTTAACTCATTTGCTATTAATTAATAAATATACACATTTTTTTTTTTTTATTACCTCTCATTATATGCTACATTCTTAATATCCTTAATTTTGTAATGTTGTAAAACCCAATAATCTTCTCCATTAGTTATAGGATATTTAAAAGTATAATAATTTCCATCCTGCTTCACCGTCATAGAATTCATACTTTCATCAAATACATCTTCATTCTCAATTATTTCACCGATTTTGTCCATATATGATGAATTCTATAAAAGTTTATAAATTTAAATTATATATTATTTTTTGAATATAATATTTTACTAAGTGTTTAAATACCTTGTTCAATTTAATCTTTTTCATTGGTGATATCGATTTTTTCTCAGGTTTTCGCTTAACAATTTTAGCTTTTACACGATTGGTCTTATTTTTTTCTACATCGCTCATAACTTCAGCATACTGAAATAATAAAATATTAAAAAATGTTTTATGTTATAAACAACTATTTACTTACATCGCTTGCACATACTTCCTCGTCCGAATCCATCTCAGAAGCTGCTGTATATTTTCTGATATTTTCCATTTTTATAAGAATGAATATTACTTAATAAATAAACACAAAAAATATATATTTTTTTAAAAATTAAAACATAAATTTATTTATAAATGAAGTTAATACTTGAAATAGATAATGTATCTGAAACGTTTCACTGTGAACTGGTAATATTGTATGTAAGATAACACCTTTTTATAATAGATATTAACACTCCTACCATTGAACAAACCAGTTAAATAAATTAGTTATTCACCTTGTATGCAGACCTACCTCAATAATAAAATAGTTGATTATTCAACAATCTTTACATAATCGGGTTTTAAAACATGATACATAGGTATGTAATTATTCTTAAGGTTATGAATTTAATTTGAATGTACGCAGACCTACCTCAATAATAAAATAGTTGATTATTCAACAATCTAACATAATCGGGTTTTAAAACATGATACATAGGTGTGTAATTATTCTTAAGGTTATGAATTTAATTTTAATGTACGCAGACCTACCTCAATAATAAAATAGTTGATTATTCAACAATTTAACATAATCGGGTTATAAAACATGATACACAGGTATGTAATTATTCTTAAGGTCATGAATTTAATTTGAATGTACGCAAACCTGTGTCAATACTAAAATAGTTGATTATCCAGCAATCTAACATAATTTAGTTTTTAAAAAAATGATACACAAGTATGTAATTATTCTTAAGGTCATGAATTTAATTCCAATGTACGCAAACCTGTTTCAAAACTAAAATAGTTGATTATTATTTAAAGTTGTTTTATGTATAGTCTTTAAAACATAAATTATATTTTTGCTAGGAACGTAGTGTGCATCAGAACAATTCTGAACTTAACATTTAGTTGTATTACTTTTCTTATACAGTGAGTACCTATTATCTTACTTTTCTACAACGTTAAAAAAGACTAGTTTTTCTAGCAAAAATATTATATCACCATAAAAAATGTAAGTATTTACAAATATATTTTTCATGTATCTTTATATATATATTTTTTTTTTCAATCATTTAAATCAACAATTACCTTTTTTTTAAATTTTTTAGTGAAAATGTTACGAACTTCAAAAACAACTCGCATGAATACAGTTGGAGCTGGTCTTGTAGAAATAGAACGTTTTAAAAAGTGTTCAAAAACTTTTTTCATAAAAAATAATAATAAGTTTATACAATACACCATATTTTTTAATTCCATTGCAGACCAGTTAATTTCTAAATTAAAACATTCGTGTATAAAAACATCGATAAAATTTAATTTATATGTAGATAGCGTGTACGAACGTTTATTAACAGATGAAATACAAAATGTAGCATTTAAGACTCGAAATACGCTAGCTTGTAATTCATCCGATTTCAAAAGTTTATTAGATATTATGTTTAATAAAATATTAGAAGAAGAATCTGAATTTATTTCTAAAGGTTCAGGATGGTCGCTTGTGTCAATAGACGGATTACAGCTAAGAATAAATAAAGTCAACCCTCTCAGAGGGTCTACATATATGAAATTATGACTGACAATTTTTTTAATGATTTAAAAAACGATTTACTTCCATATATGTCGTTCGCTCCAAAACTGCAAATAAACTCGTTTTAAGTGCAGCTGATAATAAACGGGTTATTACAGTTGACGGTATTAATACTTTAGCTTATGGTCACTATAAACTAAAAAAATAAACGAAACTGGTTATTTTATGTAGATTTCATTTTTTTTTTATTGAAAATATAATTGTGTAAAAATAATATAAAAAAGTAAATATTGTAAATAAAATATAATTTTAAATTAGAACTATAATAATACATAATTTTTATTTTAAAATATCTGTGGATTGTATCCAAGAATTATAATTTGAACTTAAACCAAACCATTTAACAAGCATACTATTTTTTTTTCTTTTTATAATACGTTCAATGAGAAAGGTATCTGGAAAATTAGTTAGTTTAATTTCTTGTTCGTAAAAACAACCACTAATTATATTATCTGATGAATCTTTTAGTTGATAAGTTACCGGATCTGTTTGTAAAATTTTTGAAATTGTAAAAATTTCTGTCGTCCAATTTGGTGTATATCCTTTACTGAATGTATGTTTATATTTAGATATTCTAACTTTATCATTAATATTGTATTTACATTTTATTTTATTTTTTTCTGTTTTATGTAAATGTAGTTTTATAGACTTTGTTCGAGCTTCATGTGGTGTACATTTAATTGTTGTATGTTTAGTATTATTGTAATTATATACAATATTAGATATTGAACTGTACCAATTATATGAACCTGTTGCTGTAAACTTTTTATAAATTCTATTTTTAATTGTACGTATAACACGTTCAGCTATAGCTGCTTTTATACCACTGTATGTTGAATAATGTTTAATATTATATTTACTCATAAGATTTTGAAATTGTTTATTGTAAAACTCTGTACCGTTATCTGTTTGTAAAAATTTAGGATGATTTGTTTTTAATATATTTAACATGCCATGTGTAACTTGTTTTGCAGATTTATTTTTTAACGCCTGCACCCATAAATACTTGGTATATGTATCTATTACGATTAGAATATATTTATTTCCATCATTATACTTGGAATTTGATTGCATATCCAATAAATCAGCTTGCCAAAGATCGTCTTTGAATAAAGAAATTATTTTTCTTCTAGGAAATTTTTTTCTCGCTGGTTTATGAAGTTCTTCTGCTATATTTTCTAATGTAGTCATAATAACTTATTTATAGTATAATTAATTTTTAATATTAGATTGTAGAATATTGCGAATGAAAATTATTATTATTTAATAAAATTTAATATGTTATACTATAAGTTTCCTCTCTCGCAATTCTTCTAGTATAGATATAATTTCATTACGAACACCTGTATTACCAGCATTCTGAGACGATATTAAAAGATTTAATCGTGTAACTAATTCATTTGGATCATCATAATAAATTATCTGTGTATTAGGAATTACATCTTTATATAGACTTGAACCTATTTGGTCAGGTTGTAATGTTTCATCAAAATTGAATAAGTTTGTACCTATTGTTGTGCTGTTGTGTATATTTTCCGTGGACTGCGGAAACTTGAATGAATTATTTTCAAGTGATAAGTCGTCAAGAGATTTACTAACGTTCAGTTTATCGTCAGACTGTGAATATTTAAATTTCTTATTTTGAAGTGTAGGATCGTTTAAAGATTTACTTCGTTTTTTTGTTTCGGTCGTTTTATCAGATTCTTTTTTCATGCGTTCGTATAAAGGTTTAACAATATGAAGCCATTTATAGTAACTATTGGTTTTAGGTTTACCATCAGCTTTAAGGTGAACTTTCGTAGATTTTAAAATTTCATAATATGCCTCATAGTCGCTTGATTTCTGATGACTCGGGACTTTTTCACATAATAAAGACCAAAGACCTATGGTCCACGGATAGTATTTATCTAATACTTGTAAATTATCGTTAATTATAGTTACAGGAACATTTGCTATTTTAAGCTTACCATCTTTTTTATCATAATGTAGACCAAAAGCTTTATCATAAGTTCTACTTTGAGGTGAAGCCTTTAAAAAGTGAGCGAAATTAGATAATGCATTATCTTCTTTATTTTCATTGTTATATTCATCATTAACAATATTTTTTTGTACATTAATATTATTTTCATTTTCTATGATCATGTTTAATGGATCAATTATCGGTTTAAAGGTTTCACGAAAGTAATTGTCAGAGTCTATAACACCTCTTTTTATATCTAAAACTTTACGTTTTATGTTATTTTTACATAATGTTAAATTGTTCAGTAAAACTTTTTTCTCGTACATTTTAATTAATTAACTAATATTTAATATCAAATATTTTTTTTTTTATTTGATCATTCAAATGACTAAAATAAAAATACGCTGACATTTATATATGAAATTATTTCATTTCTATAAACGTATGAAAACCACATCTATACCTTCCTTGATGCATTTCACGAGTTTTATCAATAACCATAAATCCGTAATTGTTAAGGTTCCAACATAAATGACAAATTTTTCGAAACTCTGTAAAATCCATATCTGCAGAACAATGATCATAGAATATATGATGTAAATTCTTATCATCTTGCTTGAATACTACTAAAAAATTTGTGTTGTCTCTCACTAACTGTTTCGGTATTTTCGAATATGTTTGTGCCAAGTAAAAAACCGAATTAGCACCAGAATGACGTCCCATACTAAAATAGTCACGAATAGGTGTCTGATTGTCACATATAACGTCGTCAAATATAAAAATTGAATTTTTTTTAACTAAACTAGGTTTTATAACTTTATCTGCATTTGTAAATATATAAAAATTAACACCTTTAATACTATTTATTATATTTTTTAATAGTAAATATTTTTCTTGCTCAGGTGTTTTAGAGTATAAATAAATATTTTCGAATTTTAATCCATTTCTATTAGTTATAAGATTAAACATAACATTTGTTTTTCCTGATCCTGAAGGTCCGACCATTATTCCACGAATACTATCTGGTAATAATGGACCGTGTCTTGATGGCTTTTTAATAATTTGTACATCAGCATTATCAATGCTTAATTTATCTTTTTGTTCTATTAATTTCATTTTTTTTTTTTATTATAAATACTGAAGAGTTTTAAAATATAAAGCCAGTTATATATAATGCGTTCAACTCATAAGTTAAAATCTGGTAAAGGCTTCTTAAATACTCTTATAAATAAGCTTCCATTCGAAACTCATGTACCAGGGTATCAGTTTTGTGGACCTGGTACTAAATTAAAAAAGAGATTAGTCCGTGGAGACAAAGGAGTCAATCCATTAGATTCTGCGTGTCGAACACACGATATTGCTTATGAAAACAGTAATAATTTAGATATTAGACATAAAGCTGATAAGTTATTAGAAGAACAGGCTTGGGAAAGAGTTAAAGCTAGTGATAGTTCTAAAAAAGAAAAACTTGTTGCATATGCAGTGGTAAATGCTATGAAAGCCAAGAGAAAAATCGGTATGGGTTGCAAAAATAAAAAAATATTATTAGCAGCGAAAAAAAAAAATAAAAAAAAGGGGAAAAATGGTAAGAGAATAATTTTAACTCCAAATCAGTTGGGAGGTGCATTACCACTTGCATCAATATTTGCAGGGTTGTCAGCATTAGGAAGTATAGCTTCTGGTGCATCAAGTTTATATAATGTAGTAAAAAATCGTAAAAAAGGTAATGGCTTGTATTTAAATAATCCCATTGGTAAAGGTTTAAAAGTCAAGAAAAAAAAAAAAATATCAAAAAACTAATGTTACCGAACAGACCTCTCACCAATGAAGATATTATAAATTACGTTAAAAAGTTGAAAATCAATCATTTTCGCGGTGTCTTTTCACGAGATAACTTACCAAAAAAACCGTATAATATTGAATGTGCCATAATAAACTTGGATTCATCTTCAGGCAGTGGTACTCACTGGGTTAGTTATTACCGATTTAGAGATAAAATTATTTATTTTGACCCGTTTGGTGATCTTGCACCTCCGATTGAACTTCAAAATTATTTTAATGGTAAGAATATTTTGTATAATTATACAAATTATCAAAAATATAATACATTTATTTGTGGTCATCTGTGTATTAAATTTTTACAATGGATGAATCAATTATATTAAGAATATCGAACAATAATTCCACACTAACATCAACTTATTCTCCAGTAATTAATGTAAATGGAGGTTCTGAAATTGCTCTTGTTAGTTTAAACGCATCTGTAAAGGAGTATGCAATTTTTATAGATGAAACTAACAACACAATAAAAATTGAAAATGATGAAGATGGAAAAGATAAACATTTGAATATTAAAATTCCTCCTGGGTTTTACAGCATTAAAGATATTAATGAATATATACAAGAAATACTTAAACAATATCATGCTACATATAGTATACTAATAAGATTTAATTTACAAATTGGAAGTACTCCTTTGAAGTGTAGACTTAATTGTGATTGTTCTATAGATTTTACAATTGAAAACAGTTTAGCAAGTGCAATAGGATTTCAGAAAATAAAATACCAATATTTACAAGCAGAACATACATATCATCAATCAGATAAAATTATTTATAAAACAGAAAATGTTAATTCTATAAAAGTAATGTGTAATATAGTTAAAGGCTCATTCGATAATGGTCAACTATCACATTCAATATATGAATTTTTCCCTCGTGAAAAGACAGGAACTAAAATAATTGAATCACCCATTAATTTAATATATTTTAAACTTAAGACAGCAATTATTAAAAAAATAAAAATTGAATTAGTTGATGATAAAAACAATCCTATTATTTCTAACGGTGAAATAACGGTTATATTACATATTAGACCTATTAAATCTTAAAACAATAAAATGGATGAATCGATTACTGTAAGTATGTCAGGTAAAATGACATCTTTATCATCAACTTATTTTCCAGCAATAAATGTACCCGAAAACTCCGAAATCGCACTATTATGTTTGCATACATATAATATGTTTCCAAATGTGAACGAGACAAATAACAATTTTCGTATTATTATACAGCAACGAAATTTAGATATTAAACTTCCTTTCGGTTGTTACGAGATTGAAGATATTACTCAATATATTTGCAACCAAATACATGAAGATAATGAACGTATAAATAATATAAATGGACACGACAAAAAGTATAATGACCCTATAGATTTTACCATGAATACTGATATCACTCGTATGAAATGTGTAATTAATTGTAATTACCCAATAGATTTTACAATTGAAAACAGTCTAGCAAGTCTGTTAGGATTTAAAAAAAAAATATATGGGAAAGAAGGTCTATCAAATTTTAGATCATCGAAAAATATTGATATAAACGCCGTTAATTCTATAAAAGTCTTGTGTAATGTAGCAAATGGTTCATTCGATAATGGTTCACAATCTCATTCGATATACGAGTTTTTTCCTCGTGAAAGGACAGGTGCTAAAATAGTCGAGTCGCCAGCTAATTTAATATATTATAAACTTAATACTGAAGTTCTTAATACAATAAATATTAATTTAGTCGATCAAGAAAATAATCCTATTCATAACTTTAATGAAAAAATTACAGTTGTATTACATATAAGACGTTGTAAATCTTAAAATATGGGGTTATTATTTAAGAATATAAAGCAGTTACAATCGATTAAACCGATTAGTCATTCAACAGAGTTACGACCAAAAGTAACTAAAAAAAAAGCTGAAAATATAAAATTAACTCGTAAAAACAAAATAATATTAAAACAGTTAGGATTCCAAATCAGACAAAATGCCTGAAAGCGATATTTTAGATATTGATTCAAATTATACTATAGATTCTAAAATAAGCAAAGTTGAATATCATTCATATATTCCGTATACTAACTCGTTTAAACCAAACGATGAAATACGAATTGGGGTTCAACAAACGGATGTATATCCTTACCTACATGAAAGTTTCCTATATATCGATGGAAAAATAGAAAATCCAGCAACAATAACATTGTCAAATAATGGATTATCGTTTCTTTTTGATCAGGTTCGATTAGAAATTAATGGTGTAGAAGTTGATAGAACACGTGTTCTCGGAATAACTAGCTCATTAAAAGGATATTTAACATGTACGTCAAATAATTATTATTGTTATCAGAATGCAGGATGGAATTTAAACAGTAAGAGTATACTCAATGAAAAAGGAGAATTCAGTGTTTGTATACCATTAAAATACTGGTTAGGATTTTTTGAAGATTTTAAAAAAATATTGGTAAATTCACGAATAGAATTAATTTTAACAAGAAGTAATACTGATTTAAATAGCTTAATGAGTAAAAACGAAAACGCAACTACAGCTACAGGTACCGTCATACTTAATAAAGTAATTTGGAAAATTCCACACATTAGTGTAGATGATTCTGAACGACTTAAATTATTAAAAATTATTGAGAAAGGAAAAAGTCTATTTATCCCATTCAGATCGTATGAAACCTATGAATATCCAGAACTCGGAAAATCTAGAAATATAGTTTGGAATTTAAAAACAGCATCAAAATTAGAAAAACCGCGATATGTCGTGATAGGTTTACAAAAGAATTTAAAAAATAATATTGTTAAAGATGCAAGTCTTTTTGAACATTGTAAATTAACTAATATAAAAGTTATTCTAAACTCTGTTATTTATCCGTACGATAATTTAAATTTAGATTTTACTAAAAAAAATTATGCCGTATTATATAATATGTATACATCGTTTCAAGAATCGTATTATGGGAAAGAAGAAGGTAAACCGATATTAAGTCCAGTTGATTTCGAGGCTAAAGCACCGATTGTTGTGATAGATACTTCCAAACAGAACGATACAGGAACATCTTCAACTATTGACGTTAGCATAGAAATTGAAGCTATGGAAAATCTAGAGGGCGTAAGTGCTTACTGTCTTTTAATTCATGATCGTATTATAGAATATGTACCTCTTAGTAGAGAAGTTAAGAAACTTGTATAAATTATTTGAATAATATTGTAAAAATTATTGTACTGTAATAAAAATTGTGTTGACATTATAAGAAATAAAATATTTGTGTATTTCAAAAAAAAAAAATATGTTGTTTTTAATTTTTATTTTAAAAATAATTTATAAAATAATGGACTCAGAAAATACATTGGGTTTTTCGATGGACTCAGAAAATACATTGGGTTTTTCGATGGACTCAGAAAATACATTGGGTTTTTCGATGGACTCAGAAAATACATTGTGTTTTTCGATGGACTCAGAAAATACATTGGGTTTTTCGATGGACTCAGAAAATACATTGGGTTTTTCGATGGACTCAGAAAATACATTGGGTTTTTCGATGGACTCAGAAAATACATTGGGTTTTTCGATGGACTCAGAACATACATTAGGTTTTTCGATGGACTCAGAACATACATTAGGTTTTTCGATGGACTCAGAACATACATTGGGTTTTTCGATGGACTCAGAACATACAAATACATACTACTCGTGTCAACATCGGTTACGTCGGTTTACTCTGATGACGATCTCTTACGGAACTCGCGATATAAACGGGTATTCGTTTATATTTACCCCGAAATGTTTTACAGCCCGTTATTTTCGTACAGCCACTGGTCTGCCGGTAACCTAATAAACAATCCAAGATAATACAATTTAAACATGATGTACGAAAATCGTACGCCTAACCCGGGGTTGGCACGTGAAGTCCGGAAGGAAAATGTGTCGTTTTCAAACGGATAGTTGAACGCGGTTCTTTTGCGACGCGTACGGTTGCCGTTTGTCCTCCGTTTGGCGTTTTCGTCTGATAGAATGCATAATCGTAAGTCGCGCAAAGGACTCGGTGTCTAATGAGAAAATCTCAAGCACGCCAGTTTTATACCGTGTAAAGGCTATTCGAAATACTTTCACTTGGTATACATGTATAAGACCAACACTCGTCAAAAGCCAAAACGTTTAATTATTTTTTATTTATAAATCGAGGATAATGATCTTTTTTCTCGTCAACTGTGCGATATAAGTAAACAGTGATGAAATTCGTCCATATTTATGAACCACTTATGAACCACTTGCCGACCGCTGTTAGAGTTATTCGAAATCTTAAAAATCAAGAACAATCGAGTGCGAAAACCAATTGTACTTTTGTTTTAACATAATCAAATCGTAGGACAAATAAACCAAATCAATGTGCAATTAAAGTATTGTTTGAGTTATAATCGAAAATGTTTTCAAAAGCCGCAACCGCACGGAACACGCTCGTCATTGACGTTTAACCGACCGTGAAACGAAAAAATCGATTTCTTTATGGTTATTATTATACATTATCAAATCGTGTATTGAAATAAAATACAGAATCCCTTTCAGTTATCGTAAAATGTATATCCAATAGTTAAATTTTCCACGGTCTCCCGTGGAATTAGCATAACCGTTCGAGTTAATGCGGCTTGAACGTTTGAAACATAATATTATTACAATGTTATCATGTTCGGTGTACGTTTTCAAAACTCTGAAACCGTAATAGGTGTGTGCTATTAACAATAGCGTTACATCGATCATGGTATTCAAATAACGGTTATATAACATTATGATATTACTGTTCGTAAATGTTTTTGAACGAACACATGAATAAGCTGTGCGTGGCGTATGTGGTATTTTTCTCAAAGCAAAACACCGAAAAATGTGTACCCGTTGTACAGACAACCGGTTTTCTACCAAACTCACGAGTCGTATTCTGCGATGTGTTCCGTTTAAAATCATCAATGCGTATTATTTTCCCCTATCAATTTAAGGATTTTCAACTTTGGACGTTTTCAAACTCTTGAGTCTGCTTAATGGTTCAACGTTGAATTTCGAGCGAAACAATCGAGATCTCAATATCACCGACTGGGGTGCAGATAGCTTAGACGCACTGTAAAAACAATACGTACGCATCAACGCTATATTTTCAACAAAATTCAACTCCCAGTAAAGCCGTGAGTTCGGAAAATATTTGAAAAAATAAAATAGTTATCCGAACGTGTTTACCAAATATTGAAGTTTATAGTATCCGTTAAGTTATATACAGTTTAATCAATTTTTAACGTGTTTTTAAGATAGTATGTTACAGGTGTTACGTAATAAATCGGTAAACGTAACGCTACTGCGTGTGAATACATTTATTATGTGATACAGACATGTTTTCAAAAAATCAATGCCTGTACTTGTTTAAAACTCAAAACCGTGTAAATAGTTCGTTCACGGACAACTGTGTAATAGAGTCGTTAAAATCTCGTAAAATCTGATTAAACAGAATATAATATTGTTATGAGCAGAGAGGAAATAATATTTTATTTCATTTCATTTTTATTTTTTTCAAAAATTACATAATATAATTATTAATAATTGAGGAAGTACGCTACGGGATATTCCAGAAGAGATTTTGATTTGCGCGGATAATTTAGTTTAAGAAAAACATTTGATTACGCAATAATGTTTTTTTTTTTTTGCTAGACCGGACGCTGTATATATACGAGTATATGTATATATATATATATATATATATATAGCTATTTTTTTTTTATCCCTTGACGGTTTTATCCATTGAAAGTTTACGAGGTGTAGGTACGTTACAATAGTCTATATAATATAAGAATATAAAATCACAATGGCATTGCTAAAATATTGTGTATAGTTCAAAATTTTACAATAGACATTGCTAAAACGATTTTGTTGTTCATTTCGGTACCTATACGTTTTGTGTGATCTTACTTCCTCTTCTTATTTTTTTTCTTTTTTTAATATTAATTTTTCGAAGCAGAAATGGTACCTATTGAATTGTTTATTCAACCAAAAAACGAACCCAATCATTATAAATACATAATATTGCACCAGTGATGAATTTTTCGATTATAAACCCTTCGAGGACCCAAATAGTCAGAACCGTCTGATCGAATTACCGCGGTTTCCGTACATATTAGTGATTATTAATGGATAGCTTATCAGAGAAATGAAGATTGAAATTTAAAAGAATTAACCTATTTACTGTATTGCTATCGATAAAGGAATAAGTAATTTTAAACCTACTAAACACCTAAAAACACTAACATAACAGGTCCACCCCCATCACCATCACCCATCAAGATAATGTAATTATCCTTACCCATTTTATTTTCATAAGCATACCAATTATCAGTACATACATACACACGTTATCGATAAATCAGTATATTTTATTTTTTATTTCAATTAAAAGCCTACAATAAAAAAAACAAATCGTTTGAAATACATTATACGCTGATGCTACGATACTATAGTAAAATGATCGAGTCCAACGTCACGTCGTCAACACGTAGTTTTTACGTTACAATTTTATAAAAGTGTTACGGTATACAAAATCCTACCGATACCAAAAGTAATCCAAAACTTTTTAAAACTTATACAAATTTTGAAGTACCTAAGTCAATTTTCTGAGTTTTTCTTTATCGTGAAGTATGTATAATGGAGTCGTACATTATTAACAATTTATTATTTAAAAACTGCAACTTCGGCGTCAATATTTTTTTGCCTCTCGAATTATTATTTAAAGAATCATAAAAAAATTCAATTTAAAATTTAAAAGTTGATTATTTTTTGATTTAACTTTTGAACAATTCTTATTATTTCAACTAATAAGCAGATGAACCATGCCAATTAAAATTGCTTTTTGTACCATAATGAATTTCATACTTTATTTTCCAACATAGCTGCTTAAAAAAATAATTGTAAATTTATGATTTAGAGAGGATTACAGTAGGCTGTATGGAGCAGTGATGGACCTAAATGTCTTATAAAAGCTGAAGAAGATGAAGAAACTTATGATCTTCACGACACAATATTAACTTGTTATAATGTGTTAATATTTTGTTGTAACATCCGAGGACACAAATACGTTATACGGTTAAAACCACCGAGATAGATACGTAAAAGCCTATTATTTTTAATATAATTTGCGATAAATACGTATTATTGAAGTCGATATGATCAGATTATGATTATCATATAGTAATAACAATAATAACAACTGTTATTATATATCATAATATTATTTATAATTTTTTATTTAATATTTTTTATAATGTGTTAATGGACATTGTACTTATGAGGTTTTGTGTTTTCCGTTATAGAACACGAGACTGCCGATTATTAACACCGATCTGGCGATCATAAAAGGACCAGCGAATCGACGGACTTTGCTATTCGTCTTCTTTCCGAGATCGTAGTAAGACCTATCCGGGCCAACTCACGCGACTAGGAAAGAAGTCCTCCCAGCAAAACTGATTAAGTGGTTTTTCAATCGATCAGCGGTGCAATATTCAGAGTAATTCCGGCATCGCATCCTATGGGGCAATTGTCGGAGTTATTCTGGCTTTGCACCGGGTGTCAAACCGTTCCCTTTCCGGTAACCAACCTCGTCATTATTTCGCCTCGTTTATTTTCATTTTTTGTTTATTCTATCAAAATTGTCATTATGACATGTTTTAACATTCTCTTTTTTCTGTTTGTACATAAACTGTCATTGCGACGTATTATATTATATAAAACCGAAACAAAAACAGATTGTTATAATATCGTAATGATCAAATGACCTCATAATGCGTTATGTTGATCGTATCTTGAACTTCGATAAGGGTCGGTGAAACTCGGTATGAAATCGCAATCACTAGCGACACACGTGTACTCGTATAGTAGCAGACACGATGGAATATTATATATACATACTTAAATATTGCGTTCGGAACATTTATTCGATTAATCGCATGAATCGTATTGGAGATACGTAATTTGGAATTTACTTTTCAATAAACGTGTTCAGAGTATTTATTTATTCAAACGAAAAGTATAACTTATGCGGGTCTGTTAACATAAAACAAAAAAAAAAATCGAAATTATTCTATTACGTTCAGTAAATCATTTCACGCATATTAAACGTTTGGATGTTCAAATTGAAAATTTGTGTTCGTAAGTGTAAAGTAGTCATGGAAGTTATGATAACATCGAAAACTATTGAAACGTCACATAATACGTTCACTGAGTAATTTGTCGACCACTGGATCTGCATAACCTCTCGGTACGGTTCGAAAGGATATACGACAAAATCGAAACCCTCTTGAAAATATCGCACGGTCCGCACACTCCGTTGTGCCGTTGAACGACGATCACGAAGTCGACACGATTTCGTCGGAGCACGGTATACCAATAGGCACATACACACCAATAGGTACATACACATACATACGTAATACGTGTACAATAAACGCGGTACAACCGCGACGTGCACGTACCGTGATTGTTTTCGGCTACGCGTCGCGCGTGTTATCGTAACGAACGGTAACAGGGTTGATGGTAATATCAATAAGAATAATAATACGCAGTCCGTGTAGCAGTCCTAAATCGAGAGCTTTGCGTCGAACACCGGTTTTGTTTGCCGTGCTATCCTCGTCGGTAAAACAAATCTACGGCGGCGGCAGCAGCGCTAAGATTAATCAACCCGTAATGGCGGCCGAGGTAACGGTACTTAGCGGAAGGGTTGCGATAATGTTTACTCGTCGTAGTTGACGTCGCACCAGCGTGCTCTTTAACTCGTCCCCCGTAAACATTGCGCTTGACGGTGGTAATGGTACCATTTCGTTCGCTATTTGTTGTCGCAGGACTCGGCTAACCCGTTCGCGTTTTTACGGGGCTGCCGGCCGACCCTGCCGCGTACCGCGTACACATTTGCGACCGCGTTGCAGAGGACTCGTCCCGAATCTTCTGCGTTCGGACGAAAACCTATCGACGGTAAAATATACGGACTAAACGATAAGGCCGTGCGAGCCACAGTAGCAGCGACGTCGAGACGATCGATTCGCACGGTCGGAAGACCTCTTGCGAACGGACGCGCGAGATCAGCGCGTACCTCGGGGGGCCGTCGCGCACGCGTCCCCCAACCGTTACGAGACCGGCTCGTCCCCCGGGGGATCTTATGGACGCGTCGTGGGAAATAAAACAACGAAAACCGCTACACCTATTCGCTTTACTATTCGCTTCCGCAGCGTCCTCCTGCTGCTCGTGCTACGAACAACGCCAACACGCGCGTTCCCCGCCCGTCACACGTATTACGGGCTGCAGCACACGAACGCCGTAAGATATCACGCGCTACGAAACCGCTCGTGCGCTGTGTTCCGAGCGAGTTCGCCGCACACCAGTTGGGCGAAGAATAAAATAACTATTGGTTTTGAACCGCGCGACGACGTCAACGTTCTCGTAGTGATCATTCAATACGATCATGTTTGACTCGCCCGTATTCTCGCGTCTTCCGCACGAGTAAAACATCGATCGCGTTGTAACGTAAACGCTCGTGCAACCAGATTTGTCGATAAAAAAAAAAAAACTGAAGTGATTACATCAGTGTTACCGTGTCAACGTTTCAATGCTATCATCTGTGCTCGACGGTTCGTATCGTTCGCTGTTGCGGTGTTATCATTGCCGTTACGTGCCGATCGCCCAGCGCGTTTTTATTTGCTTATACGGTTGGCTTTTCTCGACAAGGTCTCTCAATTACGTTTACGTTCTAATATGTTCTTAGTGTCACCAAAAGCTCTAAATTTCTCATATCTTCTTTCATTTCATATGGTTTCGTATGGTGGCACTGAATTATCTCAAAGGCTGTTGGACGGTTAAGGTATCGGCCATTTTTCTTCGTTGTCGTTGTGCGACCAAACCGTCTTTTTTATACGTATCATATTGTTAAGGTCTTCTTAGGTAGACACTTTATCGACGTGCTCTCTATTTCACGAGCGTTATTTTCATTTACATGGTGGTGTGGTTTTGCTGCTGACGATTTATTATACATTTATTCTAAGCAATTGGTTATATACAATCGCACGTGTGCTAGGTCAAACTTGTATATTTTTATTGTTATTATTTATTGTCATACTCATTATTATTTACGGACCTCGATACGCTAGCGTGGATGTAAAATTAATCGTATGCCCAATTGCTTAGTGAGTATATCATTTTAAGTAATATCGTTATTATAATATATTGTTTTATTTATGTTTGTATCATATACAACATTTCAAAGGCCTAGCCGGTCATACCATTTTATTATTATCAAATGTCCATTATTATTATTATTGCAATACTTATAAAATAAGTGAAGTTATAAAATTATTAACAAAAAAACACATACACTCCACTAATATCTTTTACATAAAACAACATCAGCTATAATTTCTTATTAATTTATTTATCTGTGGCAAAAAGACAGTCCAATATTACTGAGGGCTCCATAAGCGTTACCAGTATGTTTAATTGATTGTTTTTGTTTTGTTTTTGTTCCATTAACATAATCGTATTATAACTAGTGTATAGTGCATGACAATGAAACGTATGGTTGAAACAGGGATTTGATAAGTGCCAATCCGGAAAATAGCAAACAAGTGATTACCGCGCATAATATGAAAGTTCCGATGACGACATAAGTATACCGGTACATTTCAGTTATCATCGTGAATAAGAATACCGATAGGAATTTTCTGATACGCGGGCGATAAAATCAATTGCATTTCTTTCTGAACTGTACAAACAATGTGTTATTATTATTTTAATTAATGATGTATTCAAACCCAGTTATATTCTGTGTTCGATTAAAATTCGGATTTATCGTTAGGATATTATTTTATGAAACACAAAACTAAAAAAAAAAAAAAATGTTTACCACGCCAACTACTTTTAAGTTGTTAGCCCTTAGCCACGCAAAAGTTTGTACAGTACATTTAGTGTATTTTATTCGTATCGGAACTTACGTATGCTCACCCATGGATGAATTTTACCTGCTGTATTTCGTGTACGGATATACATCCACTTTTAAATTTATGATAAATAATTAATTAAGTTTAGTAAACCTACAACACAACCGTGGTGATTCGACGAACTGGCTCATTATTATTCTTAAAGAACGTATAATTTATTTTCCAGGAAAATTATTTTCTTTTTTTTTTAGAGAATAATTTACAAAAAACAAATAGAAATGTTATTGAATAATTGTATTCATTGTATTTTTAAAAACTTTTCAAACTTAATTCTTATCGAGTTCTACATTTATAATATCGTACAGATTAACATTAATAAATTTCCGGATCAATGATTCCTTTATTATGGACACTTTAATTCGCTTTAATCACATTTTGATGTTGTATTTTAGTTAAAAATTTAAATCTTGAAATTTAAATAACGTTTTAAAACTTGTATGAGCCTGGTTTGCCGAAAAATAATCAAGGATTACGAGTGAAACAACTACTGCTGTTGATATCATCACGTCCCATAGACGCTACGTTGGAAAAACCTCAAACCGGTAATCGAAAAAATATTCATACAACTATTGATGTTTTAAAATTTAAACTATATACGCGGCATAATGTATTTATTTGTATTTGTATAATAAAAACACGACGTTCGTGAGGCTTTGGCGATTTATTACAATGAAATATTACTACGGGTAGTGTGTCATTCTGATTCATAGTTACAATAACTTATGGAACTGCGTCATTGAACAACATTAAACATGTAATTCAATAGTTATTGTAACCTCGTACCAATTGTTTTACACGTGACAGCCGATTGGTTTCGTGGTGATGCTGAGATTAAACGAAAACTTGGCGAAAACGTTTCTACGGAAAGTCAATCGATTTCCCTTCAAGATAAATAATACACGCCGCAATAGCACATAAGAAATAATCAAATAAATCTATAGACTCTAATGTAATATCACAACATTGTTTATCGTAAACTGTACGTATTAGTGTGTTTAATACGTTTACCGTTAGCGTAATACGTCAACGATTTTATTTATTTATACGAAAATTATAAAAAACCAATCGGTTAAATAAATCCAACGTACGCGTTTCTCAAATTATATTAATGTTAAACCGTGTACACGTTATACTCAGTTGATTCAACTTCAACAAACAAAAAAAAAAAAGAAATAAAAAAAATGTCTCTTAGTCTTTTATTTATTCATCAGCAATATGCCATCTTGTTGGGGTTAAAAAACGTTATGCATTTTTAGTTTTCATCACACATAGTTGCTATCGTTTTTCATACGGATGATGAATAATTATTTATTCATATTAAAAATTATACATTCACCCATCGAAAGGCGAGGAGCAAAGGATTTGATATTTCTGTATTATGTATTTAACGCCGTCAACAATTTTTTTAAAAAAAGTAAAATGCTTAGCTTTCTATTGAAAACAAAAAATATTCTACGCGTACTTACGTATATAATACATAATAGACACATGATGTAAAAAAAAAAAAAAAAAATAAAAAATAATTAAATCATATAAAATTAATTTTAATTAGCATAAAGTTTTGAAACGTTATTTTAACAATTTATCAAGCTTATTTGTATAATAATATAAATATATATATATGTGTGCATGTACTAGATCCCGTAGCTACAAATAACGATTAAAACGATTATAAGTTCGATTAAAAACTAGTTTAGTATCGAAATCACGTATCACTACAAATCGATAATGTTTCGGAATAAAAACAGTTTTATTTTAACCTGCAGTGTTCTGTTAGAAATCCTAATATTTTCTCAGACGGAATAAGAGTAAGTTAACCTAACTCATGAACTTTTTATTATTGAGTTACTTTGAAATCGCTATAAGATTACACGAAAAATACGGGGATTACGAACAAACAGAAATATCAGTATCACCAATGCAACATGTCCATACGTAACAAGAGTACAATAATAATAATAATATCGAACATGATGACGTGATCGCATTCCAGAAAAAATTGAAAAAATTGTAAAAAAAATTCTATAAAATGTGGGAAAAATTCAAAATAAAAACTTACATAGTTGTCATTGTAGGGCATACTCTTTCGTTCCATTGAAATCTGAAATGGAGAATATTAAAAATTACGATGGATCTGTATTAAATTACGTACATAATGATGTATTAAAAATTAGTTATGTTTTAATATAAAAGAAAAAAAAAATTAAAATTAAAAAATCGATTGAATATGTACAGAAGATAAAAAGTTATATCGTCCACGTGGTTGTTCGTCCAACGCACACGATTACGTTGTTACTTTATGATAGAAACTCGTTCATGCGACATAATTAGCTTGAAAGTACGAATTCAATGAAAATGTAATATCATATCTGTCAACCTGTCACACACACTCGGTTTGCGTTGTATTTTTTTTCTCATTTGACGGAAATCACGCGTAGGGGAGATTTTCAACGAGATACAATTTCGCTGACTACACACATTTCTAATTCCAATTGTTTATCTGGATTTTGACCGTAATTTTCTATTTTATATCTTATACATATCACACATATGCACACACACACACACACATACACACACACACACACACACACATATATATATATATATATATATATATTATTTGGGCAATATGGCCATCGAGTAAAAATTGTTTTTATTTCGTTGATTGCTTCTTGCCGTTTTTTGTTTGATTTCTTTGCACACGCTCGGGGACCTAAAAGGTCAAAAGAAAAAATAACTCGCTTGATAAATCCGTGTCCTTTAATAGAATCAGCAGAAAATGAAATAAAGTTGATTATATCGCATGTGTACTACTGGTGAGCGCAAACAATGTTACGAGTGTATGTGTCGAGTTAGACGTTTCAGAATTTTAATCAATAAGAATTAAATATAAAATTTGGTCCAACAAACATATTTTTTTCTCTTAGTTTTTTTTTTCTTATTTTCTAACTATGAAGTAGAATACTGTCATTACGTTGTCTTTGAATGAAATATGTTTTGGTCTTATTGATTTATCCGAAAGACTGCAATGCATTAATTTTTTTCATCGACATTATTATTAACTTCGTCAACATCAAAAATACGTAAACTGCACCCGAATTTTCTTCTATTTATAATAAAACGGTGTTATGTGAACTGCGACGATTTTTTGTTTATGCTAAAAGTATATAACTTAAATTATGTCAACTTTGTAATACATATACAATTTTTAACTTATTAAAGCCATTATGGTTGTGTATTTTTTCAATTGCATCACAGAAATCTCATTTTTGTCCAAAATATAAGTGTTTTCAAAAAAGTTTTATCGAGCGTGAGCCTGCAGTAATACCAATAGTATTAACATTGTTCAATGAAGTTACGATAACCGAACAATTTGTGTTGTACTGCATAAAGTCTTTGAAAATTATGTGTTTAAAATTTTATATTTCGTTAAATTAATCAGCTTATACGTTTGGGTAAGGTTTAGTGGAAATGCGCAATCAAAACTTACACAACATTATTAAAGACGGTAGGTGATAAGGAGAGAATTCTGTTTAAACAAAATTCAAACCATACCCATGAATCATTAAACTCATTAATGAATTAATGAATCGATTAATTAATCATTAATTAATCATCATTTGATCATTAAAATGATCAAAGTATAAAGAATATTTTCTCATACCTCGACCGATTAAATTCACAATTTGACAGCATACTTAATTCACACGTAAAAGTGAACCATAGGGTCGACGGTATATACCTAATATTCGAATCTTACATTAAGAATTTAGATTAGTTTGGCTATTAATGTTTCGATTTATATTCGATGAAAACCAATATTATAAGCACGACAAAAACAATCACAAAAAATTAAGAGAACCCGTAGAAAAAAAAAGTGAGGATATGATATATAATATTCCTGACGAAAACAGGCCTGCAAAAGAAACGAGCACTAACATTTTTAAAGGTAGATAAAGTCAAAACAAACGAATTGCACTACAACAACTCAACTTAATTCGGATAATCAAGGTGGATTATCTACCGACGAGTCACAAATATGTACAGGAGAGAGCGACTGACGTGTGCAACCACCGAAATATAGTAACGATAACGAGGATGGAACCTGGTTGGTAACAAGTAAAGCGATCGGTGTACATGTTCGTTGTGGTGATGCAATGAGCTTTGAAAAGTCAGAAAACCACCGAAGAAATATCCGATGGATAAAATGGATGTATAAATATTCGCGAGAGCTCACGAAAAACTGATCCAGAAGGTCCAGGTTACCTCGAAAACCTGCATCAGGCTCTAAGATTCTTAAACCGAACGACCCGTTACATCCAATGACGGCGGTCCGTTAAAGGGGATGTCCGTGGGGATGTGTTCAAAGAGAAAATATCAACTCGGACTTGGACGAGATCAAGGAGGAAAAAGAAAATTATTGCTAGTTTCGTAAATGTCGAGAATCAATGGAGTGGCCAGTACAAGTGATTGTATTCGGAAAAGTGTTCGACTCAAACAGTGCATCGTCGTGAATACGTTAGGCGCGTGTACATCGACGGATATCCGGAAGGACTTGGTGGAGGGCTCAACAATTATTGGCGAATGACAAATTTTAAAAACACTCTATAGTTGAAGATATAATCTTAAATTTTTTTACAATTATTTGTATGTAATATAAAGACGTAGGCGTTTGAAACGTTACGGTTTTGCTCCTACAATAAAAAAACACTATACGGTTAGGTTTACGTACACGATTTTAGTCCCTCAACGTTTCCAATTGATATCCAGTTGATACGCGGTGTGTACGTGATGCGCGCGCGTGCTTCGATGTTTGGTACGTCCGAGCAGTCACCGGAGAAAATTGACCGCCAATTTCCGTTGCAGTGCCCGAACGCGCTGAACCAGTGACATTTTAGTCTCGGTATTTATGTCATTCACGTAGTTATTGTTATTATCCACGTGCAGACGATGACGAGTGGCGACGGGTTACTCGTGCGCAATCCAACGGAAACCATAACTTTGCATCGCGGTATAACAACCAAATTTTTCATGATTCGGACGACCTTTTTGCAATGTTCGCCCTTCGTGCGTGGCGGTCGCGGGAATATAGACATTTTATTTTCGTTCGGAACCAGAAAAACGATTTCGTCGCATAACCGAGTAAAAAACGTACCGTCGAGTGAGAGATATGAGTATTTGACGAACGAGTGGAACTAAAAGAGAAAAAAACTCAATTTACCAGATATTTTCAAAAGCTCTATTTTAAAAGTCTTGTAGTGCACGTACGTGTGTGTGTTTGCACACAATAATTTACTAGTTTCGATGAATGGGTCGAACTCGGAAAAATCACACTCAACCCTTGCCTCGACCCTCTCACCGTCGCCCGAATTAAATGTATATATAACTCGTTCGTCGTTACAATGGCCGTCTACTCTTACACTTTGACTTTTTCGTTTTTATCAGCATGCACTTTTATTCGTCCAGCTCCTTCGTCTTCTACTACTCTTTCTTTTTCTCCTTCTTTTTCGTCTCCTTTTACTTCGTATGTTCCATCTTTTTCTCCTGCTTCTACTGTCGTAGTTCTGTCGACTTCTCTCAATCGAAACCCTTACCAATTTGTCCGTCATAGACTTTTTTCCAACAAGAAACACGCGTGAGATTGATGATAACTTATTTCGTAGCAATCCCATTCGTAATGTTTAACCGTTCGCTCGACGGGGCTGTGCACGAGTTTGTCTCATCGGCAATAAATGAAAATCGAATCGATACGACCACGTATCGTTAGCAAATACACAGGCAGTACACGTGTGTAGATAAATATAAATTATTTCGAAACGCAGTTTTTGTTCGAAGTATATTTTTTTCACGTCCGTTTACCAAAACATTAATAGAATAATAACATCCCTGGTTACATAACCCAGCGTAGGAGTCGCAATCGATACGACGTTGTTTCAAATTTCATCGAGGTACCACCACCGACCTGTTGTGAACATAATTTTAAAATAACTGATTCATACAACTCGAAAAACTAAATCGTTTCGATACAGCGCGAACGTACTTAATTACTTACTAATGAAGTTCCAATTATAACAGTTATAGTTCTTGGTTAGATAAACGTTGAAAAAAAATATTATTTTTTAATTCATTGAAACATAATTTAAATGTATTTTTAATATATTTTTTATAAAAATAATATTAATCAATGATTTTTTTTGTGTTTGCCATTCAAATGTTTTTACAGTATAATCAACTATAGTTAAATGTTATAAAAACGAAAATTTTTTTAATGAATCAGAATGCAATTTGGTATAGAGTTTTACGTGCCATGTTACGTTTACAAAGAATAAAATTATACGAGTTTTTAAAACATAAAAATTACATTTAATTCGTATATGGGTATTATAAAACACAATGTTCATATTTTTTAGGTAAAAAGTACTTTATTAAAAAAACAATTTTGTGTACGGGTACGTTTAAAAATACAAACCAGCCTTTTACAAAAAAGTACGACACATATTTTGCAAAATAATATAAAATATCACGTACGTGGACTTTATTTAAATATACGTATTTGTTTTTCTTATGACAAATTGTTCTATTTTATAATCACAAATAAAAATAATACCTACATTAGTGATTATCCAGTGTTACGTTCACCTGGATTATGTTGTCAAGAAAAATAATTACTAATTCATAATGCAGAAAGGTAAAACAGAATAAAACAGAATAAAACAGAATAAAACAGAATCATAATAATTTTGCTGAGTACTTGTTTTGACAAAATAATTTAAATTTAAAAACTAAAAAAAAATAAATAAATTAAGACTTTACAAAGTGATTGATTCTACAAAAAGTGCAAGACATCTTGTCGCAAGTGATTTATAAACAATTACTTTACATATATATATTAAACCTTAGACGTTATCTAAAAATTGAAACATAACTTTTTTTTTCTTTTTTTTTTTGTGTGTCGAATAAATGTATACACCAATACGTCTTACTTGTTTTCCAAGTTAAATAGGTAATCATTGGTGTTGCCAAATTAACTTTTTCTAAATCTAAAAAAAAAAAAAAAAAAACCAAGAATCTCTCACTAAATAATATCATAATAATATTCAATAAATGCAAATCATCATCATAAGTATTTTATTTATTCGAACGCTTTCATCCGAGGGTTACGTACGTTAAACGCATGTGAAACTACGTTGGTGAACAACGTCATAAATATTAAAATTCAGAATCAACATTCGTGTGCGTACATTTTCTCAACCCCTTCTGGAAATAAATTGGAAGGGAACCCCGAGTGCCTTATGAGTCAGATGCGTATTCACTCACGTATTCGTACGATGGAAACATATTATGGGTTAAAAATAAAGACATATAGCTCGCGTTCTCCAGACGATATTTATTTTCATTTGATCCCGATAAATCTGTTGTAAAAATAATGTTTTGCATATAGATCGCGGAAATTGAAATGTTTTCGTTTTCTCCCTCACAACAGTCCCGAGAATATTTTCCCGATACGTGACGAAAATCATTGAGTACCTCCGAACTACCTACCGAACGGGTCCGGCTATCAATAATAATTCGAGCCGACCTGCTGCTGCAACGTTCGCGTACCCGCCGACGTCACCAACACGCCAAGCACGATTTGAAATGCACGGAAATCGGTGAAAGCATACGTGTAATAATTACGTGTCAGTCGTCGCAAGTGACTGCGATTGATTCACCACGTGAATTCCGGTAAAAAAAACAATACGAAAAACTTACTAGAACCTCGTGAATATTCAATCATATTACACCGGTGTAATAAATATTATAGATTTTTTTTTTTTTTTTTTACATTTGACACGAGCCTTTATGAGATTTCACCAGGCAAACGCAAAAAATAACTGAAAATGATGTGCAAACCGAGAAAATTCTGGTTTGTTGCTAATATGCAGGTGAGATTTTTTCTTTAATCGGTAAGAATCCTAAGACTTTATTTGATATTGGACAAATCTGTTGATAGAAGAAATATAGCACGCATGAGAGATGAGAGTGACGATCGATCAATATTTGAAATTAAAATAAAAAAAACGTTACACGATACAATTATACAGCTTATTAAAAACTAATGATTTGCATAACAAACAGCCGCCGAAATGCACGCGTTAACCGAAAAAAAAAAACACCTTGTCCACAAATAATATTTTTCCATCGTTTTCGTCCGTTCATAATAACAGAAATAATAACAGTTATTAGTAATAACTTATGACCATTGCGTCTTCGTTTGAACTCTTCAATGTTGTCGATCATATTACGCGAACTATTCGAATTAAAAAAACATGGAATTAATCGCCATACATTTTCATTAACTCTCGTGCGTTCTACGGGCTTAAATAAACTTTTTTTTTTCGTTCTTCCAAAGTGACTACAAAATAAAATAACGTACACGTACCACGTGCGCTTCCCCTTCACCCGTATATTTCGTGACCATTTTTTATTTTCCGTGTTCAGCACTTTTCGCAGTCACTTGTACGCTTTGTGTCATCGCGCAAACAGAACAAATAATAAAAGGAGTACAAGGAGTTGAACTCCTGAGAACGGCGCCACGTATCCGAATTAAATAAATTTATCATCGCGTTTAAGTGCTCAAATCGGACGCATTTGTTCGAACTATGATCCACTGCAAACGTTTGTGAACCATAAGAATATATTGTCAAATACATAGGGTTTTTTATTTTATTTATTTTTTTTGTATCTCTTGAGCACTACCCCGCGGCATCAGCAACATTCAGTCGAGGTCAGAATTCGAAAAATTTGCATAAAACCCGAGCACGTACAACGGACGAAATCGGTCAAAAAATCACACAGTGCACGTATAGGTGACATGACGTTTACGTTGTACAGCTTGGGTCCACGTATACGTAACAACAGCGGTGCGCGTTTAAAATATTCATTAATGTTAAATTATATTCATTAATATTAGATAAGTTATATTAGACAAGATATTAGACAAGATATAAGATATTAGACAAGTTAATATTAGATTATTATTCATTATTATTTTTTTTTTTTTATTAAAGTTTTTTTTTTTTTTTTACAGCAGTTCAGAATTTCTCCGAAACGTTACACCGTGCACCGTACACATTGTTTTCACGCACGCGTTGGATTTTTCCAGTAAATTAACACAAAATATACATCCGTAGTGCGCGGCTAGTGGGTGGTACGACGTGTACTGCCCGGAGAACGGTGACGGTTTTGTCGATCGCGAAAATGAAAAACATGAGATAAAAATGCACCCGGTGTTTTTCGCACGCGCGTGAATACTACAATTCAATTTTGAATCGAAACTGGATGGACGTTTTGGGACGGTGGAAAGGCGTAGGGTTGAATTATGATAATGAAAAAACCGTGTGTGCCGGATCACGCGCACGATGGAAGTGAAACGTGTGATTCGTATCGGGACGTGACAGGAATTCAGGGAATTTAATTGCACCAAACATAATAAGTACCCACATCGAAATGGATTCTTCATTCTTCAAAAATGTCTGTAATTTAACGATTTATTGATTTAACGATCGGTTTGTGATTGCTGTTGTACGATATGAGGAATGATAATTCCTTAACCGGTAATCGATGGAGCAGCTAAATCAATTAAACTATTGTTAATATTTGATCAACTTGCATTTCGTTGTTCGTGATCGAACACACTTCACTTGTTCGCACACTTTTTCCGTGATTCACATCCTCGGCGAATTTCCCCTAGACTTTTTACTATTTTCATTGGCTTTCGCGTTTTTTTTTTTCATTAGTGATACATTTTAATTTTGCTGCGCGTCCTTTTTGACTAAATTCATTAGACACAAATAGTCAAGTAAAACGCCAAAATCTTAACGCAATGTAATAAAATAGGGAACTCGAATTACAGCTATATGTTTATGACAATACCGCGCATATCCAATTACCACTCATGGAACGATAGCATGTCCTTTACGAAAGAAAGTCGACAGTCTGTGAGAAAAAAGTTCTATGGAAAACATATAGTCAAATGTTGGAGAGTTACATCAATGAGTGGAGGATAAGAATAAATTATGAGCCAGAATTACTTTTTCATAACCCATCCTAATTTAGGGTGATTATGCTTGTGGTAGCCAAAATCTTCTGCTACGAAAAATTATTAAAAAAAGATCCAGTTAGGAAGAGACCTCTGGGAAGACCTCATAAGAAATGGGAATGGATGGAGGAATGGGAATTTCTCAGGATGGTCCGAGTTGCCATACAATTGAAGAATAATAAAAAGTAGTGCTTATGTTTCGGAGCAGCAGCTAACGTGAACGGAAAAAAAGATAAACAATATCGTCCCAATGACAAATTTGTAATAGGGTTTTTGGAAAACGGAATGTTGAAGAAGAGACGTTCGGTTTTTCGAATTCTATCTCCACGGTTTCCGGGGAAATTACGGAAAATGCGAACAGAAGATCACAGAAATCGGCAGTGCCTGATCAGTACGTAAGCCGAGCTTGAAATCCCTATTCAATCTGAATATATTATATCATTATATTATATTGTCACTATTTTTCAGATTCAAATAATCACACCAAAACATATCGAACTCTACACGCTGCGCCGCCGGAGAGAAATAAAAGTCAAATATATTTTATCGTTGCACGCGTGTATATTCGCTCGCGTACACGGTTACAGATGGTTTTTCCTGAACCTTACAAATATAATATGAATTGATTACAAAAAAAAAAAAAAAAATGGCCAATGGAGGAGGGATTTGTAACTCATGAACTAGAATACGTCCATGTTATACCCGTCTGTATGAAGTGATCGCTGTCCGCTTTTTTTCTTTCCACCCATAATTCGTTTTACCCGTGGTGATCGCTTGTAATAATATATATTTATATTCGAATCGCCGCGATCGATGGCGCACAATGATTATGACGCTGCGTTTGGTCTCGGAAAATAATTTATCGTTCCATAATCCGTTATACACCTTGTCAGTTTCCCGGCAACGCGTATTGTTCAGGGGGTGGAAGCCATTTAAATTATCGTTTTATCAAAACACGTTAACCTTGAAACAATCTAATTCACGAGTATAATCTAATGTGTTCCTTGGTAATAATTTCACATTGGTGCACAACGGTGCCTGCGTAATTAGTGTGCTATAGCGATATTATACTCGTTTCACGTGTTACGTAATACCGTAACGATTCGAGGGCAGATGCATCTACACGTCGATATTCATATTATTATTTCGGGACCATACGGTACTCGTGGATCGGGTACTTTTCCATAATACGGTACGCGAGAAATCCGTAGTCAAGATGTTTACTGAAGAGGGAAACATACAATTTCCGACGGTATAAGGGACCGAACACTATCCGCATATTAAGACACGTTGAGAACGTGTGTTGAACGAAGACGGTCAAACCCGATTCGCGTTCGTTTTTCTACGGTTGTTTTTTTTTAAACGTATACATTTTTATTTTTAATAAAACATCCCGTTTGCAAATACGTTACGACCGGATTGGTTAATAAAATATAAAACAATAAGAAATAAATTAAATTAAAAAAAAAAAAAAAACAGTATCATCTTCTATCATCGTCTGCCCACGAACGAGCGAACGAGAGTTCTTACCAGCATCGTATTTTCGTTGCATCGATTGTCATCATCATCTAATACGACACCGGGAATGATATCGAATCGATAATGTGAACAAAACATTATTATTATCACCGTCATCGGCGACGATTTCGCAATGCAAGCCAATTCGTCGTTTGGAATTTTCACTTCGGCCGGAGCGCGACGCTGTTGTAGTTAGTAAAAATAAAACAAGAAGCGTTATACAAACAATATTAATTCCTCCGTTTCATAACGCGCATCCGTTCCCATTATTAATCGATTATACGCGATTCGAAGACGGGTGTTTTTCGATTGACTTTTGTTCTTTATGTAAACCGAGGTTATAAAGTCAAATGCAAAGTGTCTGGATTCCTTTTTATCGCTCCGACGCCGTTACGCGATTCGTTCCGCTTTTCGTTTTTTGAACTTTCTTATTCTTCTTTTTTTCTAATTTTGTTTCTTTGCATAATCTCAACGTTGTTTTATATTGTTCCCGTGTTAGTCCGTTCGTTCGAACAACACGAATATTGAGATATTTTCCCGTCGCAAAACAATGCGAAAAACTATTTATGTTTTTCTAGAATAATTACATTTTTCATCGTTACATTTCAACAACCACTTACCACTCACCAGTGGACAGGAATAACAGAAATATATATATGCGTATGTGTGTATATCGTCAATTATCAGAACTGATAAAATGTACGTGTGTATGATTGCGTTTGATTGGCACTACGTCATTCGGATTAAATCCTATAAGACCATAACTTGTAAATTCTCTCGGTTACACAACGGTACACACCTGTGTGTTCATCAAATAAACTCGAATCTGTATTTTTATTATTATTAAATTGACCCGTATACAACTCGTTGCCTCGATAAAAACTGTTTCGTAACTCATTGTATTAACATGGGGTTCTGAAGCAGTTTTGATCCGACTCTTAGAACTACTATAAATTATAATATATCATTTTATAACCACATATTCGGAGTTGTATCGTGGAGTGCTTCGTCACATTCAACAATTATTGCTATTACGATAATCTCGGTTACACGCTCTTTGATCAATTATCTGGTAAAATTTGATGAAAACAATATAATTTTTGTGATAATATTTGTACAATATTTGTTAATTATGATAATAATTTTTGGCTGACTGATAAAATCCACTAGTTATTTTCTAGGCCAACAGATCATATATCATATATCATCGGAAACAATTTCGCTAAAATTTTAGAATAATCTATCAAAATCGAAGCATGAAAATTAAATATAGCTCCTGTGACGTTATATCTCATATGACAACTGCAGCGATCAAAATAATTAGGCGGATAAATGATAGCGATTATTCACGTCGGTCAAACATCGTTAAGACAGAGTCTCCGAACACTATTAGAAAAAAAGAAGAAAAAAAAGGATTAATTGATAAGGGTTAAAAGTATCGCACTCGGGTGGAACATCGGGATAGTAATTTTACAGGTGATTTCTTCCGGAGGATTTTTATCCTATTACCCGACGAAATTAATCGTAAATGAATTATTGTAGTCGTTGGATATTATCACCGAAGATAAATACTGCAATACGTATGTTTAACTAAACTGGTTGCGTTTTTAAAAATGCTGCACGATGCGTGTTCCGTTTTTCGTTTTCTGATTCCTGTTCGCGATCACGGTTGACGTCGCGCGGGACTAAAACCGGAATATTGATAATGCATCAACGTTGATCCTTGACAGCTCATGCAGCAAACATGGCATTAGCACCGGGGCAAATGACGATATTATAATAACTCGAGAGTGAACCCCGAAACACGTCATACACCGTGCACGCGTTTTCATTTACCACAATGCTATTAGTTTTTCAAAGGACTTATTTTATTTTTTTATCGACAAACCGGTAAAATAGCCATAAAACTCGGAAAAGATATTATACGTGACATAAAATGGTCGTTAGGCGCCATGCGCGACGCGTTCTCAGCCAAACGCAATATTTAGTGGTTTGCACTTAATTGCTTATACTTTATAATTAATGTACAGAAACGTCTCATTGGGTCTAACTCGCCATTCATAGTCATAACAATATTATACATTATCTCAGTGATTTAACTTGATTAGTGTTGGTTAATAATTTCATTTTGTTCAAAATATAACTTCAATTAATTTAAAACACTTATTATATTATGAAGCCGAATATTATATCTGTTTACAACTTTATTTTACATAAAGATCTATAACTGTGTGGTGTATGCATATAAAACGTTGTTAAATTTAATCATTTACAAAACTCATGTGTAAATAATTATATAGCACGAATATAATGAAATTATTCTTCGAGGATTTTAGAAGTTGTTTTTAATTTACGTTTTAATTCATATTTTTTTTTTTTATTAAGTAAATTGCCATTTTTATAATTTATTTTCCCTATAAAAATAACCATTAACGGTCATTTATTTACTATTGTTTTAAACAGTTTGAATATAAATTTAAAGAAAGTTTAATCTATACGCAAAATGTGTTTAAGATTCTCCCAAAAGTTTATAATAATCTCAAGAAACTGAAAAACATATTAAAATATTCCCGAGTACTTACTCAAGATTATTGAACTTTTAACTTTTTATCTGCTAATCGTGTTTTAAAAAGACGATTTTCTTCGGGATGTATTTTTATTTATCAGAAAAATTTACCCTTGAACGAAATTAGACCATGGAGTATGCGCCAAAATAATCGATAACAGGTGATATGTGTATATTTTTACAAAATAACATCCTGGGAATTCGAATATCGGACTTGTACAGAATAAGTGAGTACAAACTAATGCAATATCGGGATATAGGATAAAGGTTTTATTGCAAAGAAGATGTCGCTCATTTTGATATAAATAACGTAACGTTATTATAATAATTTTATTTTGAAAAATCGAAACCAAAAGGTTTTAATCATTTAAACTACGTGAAAACGTAAAATCAAAAAGTAGTAGATCACTGGTAAATTCCGACAAACATTATGCAACACATGCAATTTGAAAATTCAACCACCTACTTTTGTCCCATGTTTCATGCATAACTTATCAAATTACGACGTTCATCTCATCGTAACCGAATTGGGATATGACACTAACACTATCACAGTCAACTCAAACATCGAAAAAAAATTGATTTCATTTCCAAAGCATGTCGTCAACAATTTTACAAATCTGACACATCATAACTTGTGGAAAATGTAGTAACACATGGATTCAAGAAGTTTAGAGAAGTCCCCAAAGTATTGTGTCCCAAAAATGTACCACTCGTTACCTATAGGGAGTATATCAGTACGATTATATTAACAGTTGATCAAAATTCAACGAAACAGTCTTACCACAGAAAACCAAATTTTTCAGCACACCGAGATTTATGTGGACGACAACGAGTACGAGCATGCACAGAAGGTGTGAAACGAATTCGATTGTAAGAGTCTTGGGAATCGACCTTTAGTTGAAGATCGATGTTGTTGGCCGATGTTTTCGACAATATTAGAGACATGTGCATTTCCACTTATAATCTAGATCTTTAGCCCATTTTCTAATCGTAGAAAGTTGGAGAAGGTGAATTGGATGAGTTTGCTGTCGTTCGGACTGGTCAGATTGTACATATTATATCTTGCGTGTATGCACTCCACGGTGGTTGATTATCACGTGTTCAGATAACCGATGAAAAGGTCAGTCACGTCACGTAATATGTAATGTACCGAAAATTCGTGTGACTTTGAGCATGAATAATAAATACCGATATATAACTGTGGACAAACCCAGGAGGGGAGTATGAAAGGCAGTAAGTCTAAGACAATTGCGTCATTTATTTATGTGGGTTTCTTAGTTAACAAGAGAGAGAGTATTCGTTCCATTTTTCTGCTACATTTATGAATCGACGTCAATACATTTACATTTTTGACAAAAAAAAAAAAAAAAAACTTTGGTAAAATTTTATATGTTTCTTTGTAAGTATTTGTTTGGATTTAAGGAATAGTGTGTTGTTTCATTCGATTTAGTATTATAAGAATGCTTCGCAATATAACGAAATTATTAAACGGTATTAAACGATATTGAATATTCGTCTTGTAAAATCTCGATTAGAACCAGATTGGATTGGTTATTGTTAAATCTTTAAAGACTATATTTAAGTAACTTATCATAAATTTTCCTTATTTCGATATATTTTTGTGTTATAAAAGTATACGGCTTTCGTTTACTACGTTCAAGTCGTTTACAGGTTAATGATTTCAATGATCGGTTCTACTCCGTGTAGAACACGTTGCGTTCGATTTTCAACGGCACGCCATAATTACACAACGTCACGTAATATACCGATTAAATACCAATAGGGCATGGTTTTTCTTGCACCGATCGATGTTCGGAATCGAACGAAAGCAAACGCTCGCATTTTCAATTTTTCGCCGGCCAAACGTGAGCTACCGCATTTCTCGTTCCGTCGGCTGTCCTAACCTCGGGTCCGACGCGCGGCAACCGAACAACAAACTAATAGGATTCATCGTCAAAGTTTGATTGTTTGTTCGCGAAGACGACCGTTCGTTTTATACGAATTAAAATAATTTCGGTTTGTTCAGGGACGGCACCTTTGTTGGTTTAGGACATACGTTGCGCGCATATTTATATCTTGTAATTTCAAATGTTTTCCATATCGTGAACATTACGCGCCAATGCTCCGGTTCGTACGAAAAACAAATATTAATAATAATATAATATTGATTCGCTTTTCGTACAATATCGTGGTTCTACGCCCGTATCGAAATCAGTACACGTATTGATCGAGATATACGGGTTTTGGGCCGAGAAAATAAAAGTACATTACATTACATTAAACGTATTATAATAATGTTGATTAGTACTGTTATTTTATAATAGCATCATGTAACAGTATTATAATATTATAGTTATTGAAGTATCCGTGAAGTAACGTGCAAGTTTCGGGTAAAACTGACTACCGAAGACTCGTGAATATTCAATACTCGAAGGTGAAATTAAAGATCATTTGAAATTAAATTTTACCCTTTGCGGACTGCCGTGCGTGTACTTACAAGTGATAAGTGTTGCGAAGAAAAATATTCCATTAAAAGGAAAATAAAAAAGATAAAAAACCGGGTCCTTATTGAAAGCTACCGTAAACGAACGAAACGGTTTACATTAACAGTCACGTGAAAAAAATATATATAAATACATATTTGCATAAAATACAATTAATCAAAAGCTTCCAAAGCACTGTGCATACAATTTGTTTTATTGGTGATATACATTATGACCTCGCAGTGTTTCGATGGCGAAGACGGTGGGAGACATACCTGTATAGACGATCGTACTGCCGAATAAAACGCGTATTATATTCAAAGGGCTGTCACATTTATACACGATTTCGATGATGCACATGCTGTATCAACCCCTTAAGTAACGCACTGTGCACAATATTTTCGGATCACTAGTTCGTCACAATTTCATCGTGAAATTTAATTTTTCATTTAAGTATTTTTATAACAAGTATATTTTTCTTCATTCGATAAAAACGTGATGATAAAATTTCATGTTGTTTGGGTAATTTTTTATTCGCATTTTAAATTTCAAAATACTTCATATCGTTTTCGTTTTAATATCCATTACACTGGAAGTTTGGCAAGAAGTATATTTTGTTATTCAAAAGGGTTAATATTCTCACTTCATCCAGCGACAGCGTGCTACAGCGTTCTCCTCCAAAACTCGTTCAATATATATGTAAATGACAATAAGAAATGATCACGTCGGGTATTCTAGAACAAATCCAACTTTTCTAAAGACCGTCTAGACACATAATATTATACTGCGTAACAAAATTAAAATAAATTCGCAGAACACGTGACGTGCATTGTTAGAGAGAGTACCATCGGGGTTCTCAAACAATAATAATAATCTTAATCAATGCAATATATATTGCTCAAGGAATGTGTTTTTGTTGCTAGTTCGTTTTCCAATCGAATTAAACAAAAAATATATGATGACCATCCGCTTGCACACACACAGACACACACAATTATATATATATATATATATATATGATATCAAAAAATTATGTATTTGACGGTTTGCGTCCGATAGAATCCGAAACTACTTGACCAATTTTGATGAAATTTGGTGCAGAGATAGATTATACTTTGGAGAAGAACATAAGCTATCTTTTGACGCGAAGAAAAAAGGAAAAAGATGCATCAGTAAGCCTGATAAGGTTCGAACAGGCAGTTGTTGTTTTGTTATTACTGTAACCGACAAAACGGAAAAGAACTCTGTCGTCACACACCTCAATGTGCACCTAGAAAATAGTGAACAAGTCAATTTTACTGAAAATAATTTCCAAAAGCAAATACATTCTCCTAAAAAAAATGACCACCATCGCTATTTTTGATTTCCGTACAAGAGATTAATTTGCAAAAACTTTTTCTGTATGTCGAAAAAATGACAGAAAATAATGAAAACGCCGAATTTGAGGTGCTCTTGTTTAGAATTGGCCGGTTGTCAAATCTGGAAATGCCTTAGGTCGCGTTTATACCGTCCATGTTAGTTCTAATAAGGAATGTTTTTGTTTGAGAACGCTTTTACATCGAAAGTGAACGTTTGCAATTTATTCGATACAATCAGACTAAATTACGATTGGAGGAATTTGTCAGCTTACGGAATGCTACCGTCACACCGATGGGCGCTTAGTTAAAACGAAACATTACATTTCTTTCTACGAAATAATAAAAAAAATCATTAAAAATAATTAAAAATTAATCCTATCGAAACTGGGTAAATCCGCTAATACCTGTGCGTATACAATAACAATGTATACTTGCGCTTTGTCGCAAAATTGTATTTCACATACGTGCCAGCAGGGTTTGGCGTCGGGGACGAAAATCAATCCACTATTGTGAATATAATAATATTGTGTTGATTAAAATTGTACTAAATGTATTCTCTACGCGGCGCATTGTACCAATAATGAATATAAATATATTTTGTATTATTTGTATAGTGTTATTTGATGTAAAACATAGGATTAAGTGCGGGTGGATGAAATGGAGTGAAGCATCGGGCGTGTTATGCGATAAGAGAATTCCAATTAGGCTGAAAGGTAAATTTTATAAAAGTGTAGTGAGACCAACTATTGCTGTATGGTTCAGAGTGTTGGGTGGTTAACAGGAGAATAGAACAAAGTATGAGTGTCGCGGAAATGAGAATGCTTAGATGGTTGAGTGGAGTGACAAGAGAAGATAGAATAAGGAATGAATACGTGAGAGGTAGTGTTGGTGTAGCGCCAATTGTGGACAAGATGAGAGAAAATAGGCTGAGATGGTTTGGGCATGTGATGAGGCGAAAGGAAACGAATGCAGTAAGAGTGGTTATGAAGATGGACGTTGAAGGGAAAAGAGGAAGAGGAAGACCAAAAAAGAGATGGTTGGAGACTTTGGAGAATGACATGAGGGCTGTCGGTGTGTGCAGAGGAGATGTGATTGACCGAGTAAAGTGGAGGTGTAGGACAAGGGTGGCCGACCCCAAATAGTTGGGAGGAAGGCGAAGTAGAAGAAGAAGAAGATTTGTATAGTGTTATGCTTCGGGAAATACGTAATCGTTTTTATTGGAAATAAAGTTTTTCTCCAATCCATTTTTATCTTACGAGTGATTCCGCGTATTTGCGACCAGAGTAATTTGTGCATAAATCATCGGATACGCATGGTATTATTTTGTTACAAAACGGAAAACGCACACATCGTAAATTTAAATAAATAATTAATACCAAATACCGCAAATATTTAACCACCAATCTGTCTTGTTTTTCACTTTGCAGTCATAACTATTAAAAATTAATTATTTACTGTTACAACTAAACGAAATTCTCACATGAAGCCTCATTTAAAATGAGTAAGTAATACCTTAAACAACTGCTTTACCCTATTTATTTATACATCCAACATTTTCCATTTTTTTTTTTTACTTAAACAAACGATGTAAATAACCACAACAAGATGAAAGTAAAATTATATGAATGGTTTGATTAAACACATCCATCCATTAGTAACTATTCACTTGTAGGTTACCTATTTTTATTATTTTGGTTTTATTATTTCATAGTAAGCATTAAAAAATAGTTTTGTAAGAGATCGCAATACCATATCCTTTTAAGCCTATAGGTAAGATTTCCTGTAAGTTTAAGGACGGATAGATCTATTATGAATTTATAATATTTTCGAAGCCTTTTATAATAGCGTATGTAAAATATGTGTGCTTCTTTTTCAATTTTTTTCATCAGAAAATCATTATGAAGTATTCAATTTTAAGTAAATGGTGGGGTCTTGGAGAGTCATCGAAGAGATATGTATGTTTCGGAACACTTAAATTCTATAAACGTTCAATTATTTCACAGTACCCCATAAATGAAATCCGGATCGGTAAATTAGAATGATATATTAATTTATAATTAAAAGATGCACAATCATACGCATACGAGCATTTATAAATATTGTATTTTAATTCTAATATGATAATTGTATGACAATCTATTGTCTATGATTAATTCCAAGTACCTTTTAGTATCGGATGTAGGATTCAGTTTATTATAAAGAGTAATATTATTAGGTACTATTTCTGTATTTAGTAATTAGTTTGTCAAAACAATCATAAAATGAAAATATTTATTTTTATTTTATTTAACATGGCCAAAATTTGGTGACGAAAATCAATTCCATATTGTGAGCTTAATAATACCACGTTGATTAAAATTGTATTTAACTCATTTCCTATACAACGCTTTGTATCAATATTGTATATAAGTTTTTATTTTATATGTACAGTATTATTATTTAAATAATTATTATTATTATTATTATTATTATTATATAATATTATTATTCAGTGGAGCTTGAGTGATTACGCTTACTAGTCTTTTGAGTTCAGCGGACATTTGAAGAATTATTTATTTTGCTATGTATTGGTGATAAACTCGGGACAGCAATATTGACCGTTATATCATTAGCAAAAGCTTTATTAATACAGGCTGCAACGAGAATTTCGTTTTATCAACATTATTTTTATTTTTCACGTTTACTTGTATGTTTGTAGACGAATGCATATTATATCAGAACAAAGATTACCTGATACATGGGTGATTAGTTACATTACTTTGATTAATATTTTGTTTTAATATATTAATATTTATTAAAAAAAAAATACAGGAATTTATATTTTAATCGTAAAAAGCGTTTCAGATTTTAAAATTATTTATCTGAATAACAGTGTTTAGATTAGACAAAAACACCTTTATCTAGATAAATTTGTTAAATTCTTTGAAGTTTTATTTCTTGAGTGTACACTTTGAATACTAGTATACTACTTAGTACTTCAATATTAATTAAAAATAGCCTCTATGTTTAAATAAATATTGACAGTAGACATATTAATAAGTCATCACTCAATAATTATAAATTAACAATACAAATTTATATTTTTTAATTTGTACACCGAGGAATTTTTCTAGATAGATGATTTTTTTTAACTATGATAATTATTTAATTAGTATACACCAATTTATCTTGATAAAACGAAAGATAACTAAATAATTATTTAGATAAGTACCAATACTGCTGACATAAAGACGACGTTCGCGATTTTGGCCAATAACTCCGTCATATTTGGTCAGGATAAACGGTAATTGCCACATTTTCTGAGTGTAGACATAAACGTATGCGTCGACAATGCGTATTCTACTTCCTTAACAACAAAATTCATATATGAATACTAATAGTCGCCTAGACCTACGACGGGATACAATTATGGGGGTTTGCCAAACCATTCCAAGCCCAAACAATTCGACAGTATTAATCCATTTTACCCTCCGCTTAATGATCCCTGTCCCTATAGGTACATTTCAAACAATTCGCTTCGCGTACATTTTAACATTTAGTACCAACAACACGTTTAACCACTGCATTCGACCGCTACGGAATATCGCACTACAAACCGTCATCCAGTAATGATGGCTACTCGCTTGTTCCCGTCCGTCCGGGGCGGAGAAACGTACCGGAAGGAGTACCTCGGCCGAACGAAAAGATCGATGACGCTGACGCAAGGATCTGAATCGATAACGTTTTACTCCTCGAGCGTTCCGTGACCGGTAGCCCCTGCGCTCGTGTCGTACACGACCGTACCGTGTTGCGCGCTGAACGTAATTGATCGTTAGCGGTTCACGACGAAAAAAGTGAACTGCAAGCACACGACGTTGCTGTAAAATCGCATGACCGTGTTATGATCGCGGACGCGGTTCCGTTACACTCGTAGAAAAATGAAGGGCACACGCCCGGCGAACGAACGTTTACGAATTCGAACGAACGTTTACGCGTTGAACGATTGTTGACGCACGGGTACGCGTAATTAACTAGCGTCCACTTCGGTATTCCGAAACTACGAAACTATTGTATTCTCGCGAAATGCGTACGGGATCCCGTGCCTTTTTACGGAGCACGTGCGTTAAAACAATGGACCCTACGAAACGACGAGATCCCCACGACTGTGCGCGGAAATCAAGCGAGCGTCGCGCAGTGGTCTGGAACATCAATATTTAGACGGCAAAAACTTCATGTTTGAAATGTTAATTTTTTCATATTTTTTTTTTTTTTTTTTCAAATTTCAAATTAATCGTATTTTAAAATATTTTAAAAAATAAATATTAAATCGAGAAAAAATTAAAAATATTTCGATGAAATAGCGATTTTACCATAATACTATAAGTCCCGTTGATTTATACATAGGAATGTCAAACCCCGCGTTAAGGTTCTTTAGGATGTCTATTTATACATCATAAGAAAAATAATTAAAAAAGTAACGTTTCAAACATGGGGTTTTTGCCGTCTAAATCGATGTTTCAGACCACTGTGCGGCGGTTCGACGTTTCGGTTTACAGCTCGCCAGCAGAACGCGCACGCGAAACCGTTCTTTCGGTTCGGTGCGACGCGTATTGCAATGTGCACGTGTACACGTGGTCCGTTCCAACTGAACAACACTACGGTTGATTACACGTGTTTTAGAAGTTCGTGAACACGTGCATGAACGATGCGTCAACCCGTGTATAACAATTACAAGTGTGCATTTGAGGTCCAGAAGTTTTAAAAAATATTTTTTTAAACAATTTACAATACCGTCTCGTGTTGTTTTGCCGTATGTGCACAAATGTAATGTTTTTTTTTTTTTTTTTCATCGAATTATTGTTCATTTTTTTGTCGTCCAAAAATTACCATTCGTACACATCGGTCAACTCGTTGCGGCACGGCGGTCAAAATCTTAAGTTTATACGCCAAGATGACGACTCTCGTCGAGGTGACTAAATCATAAATATTAAATCGTGATGGTAACCGAACCATCGGAAATGCGACTATAACAAAAGTAGGGAAGAATTATTTTGGGTGATTTAGTTTAATTCGTAATTTGTACGTTGTCGTTCGAGTATACGACATTATTTTGTTGTTAGTGTTCAACGAAAAGTTAAGTATGAAAATATTAAAAATTCTTGTGCAAAATTGTTTTGGTTTTGTCGTATTTTTTTTAAAACGTGAATTTCAATCACACGAACTTTAACACCGTTACCATAAAAACGCGTACGTTCGCGTTCCTAGATACACGTGAAATCGGAGGACCATTAGTTATGACCGACTCTCGCGGGACACAGGCGAGCGATCAATGGCGAAAGCCGGCTCCGCGGAGACCTAGAAACGGCGGGACTGTTCCCAAGAACCGCATGCCTCCTCGTAAGCAGGGTCGTATTTACAATTTTTGCGCCTTGGGTAAACCGTTTTTTTACGCCCCATACTAAAAAATAGATCTACCTTTTTGATTTATCTTAATACATTCTTAGTTATGATTCTTTATTCGCTTTAATTTGTCATATTTTAATTACTATTATTAAAATATAGGTTTAACAACATATATTACACATTGCAAAAAAAAAAATAAAAAAAATATCTACGAAAATTAATACAATAGGTACAATGATTATAATTTTTTCTTAGATTGCTTATTAGCAAAATCTTCAATAATACCATTAATGTCTAATTATTTTATGATTTTTGATTCTATATCGAGTATTATATTACATTATTAGTATATTACACAGGGTAACAGTGGTGCCCGGCCACCCCCCTAGATAGATCAATATTTGGCCGCCCGGGGCAAATGTCCACATTGCACCCCCCCCCTAAATACGGCTCCGCTCGTAAGTCAGGATTACCGGCCGGCGCGATGCGTACGCACGAGAACGACATTAATACACATGTGCGTTCACATGCGTACGCGACACGGCTTACCTACCGCCTTGTTGAACAGATTAATGAGATCGTAACGCGTGGCGTGAACCAACTACGAGAGTAATAATAATAATTATATGTAACGACAAAGCTTCGGTTTCGAGACCGTTAGAAAAGTGTTCATTGAAAATAGGAAATCGGTTTGATCAATGCGCGTTGTACGCAACGCAAAGGCAATGCGTGCGCGTAACTTTGTATATTCCGATCGCGAACGCGTCATTTTCATAAGCGTGCAATACGTGATGACGCGACCGCGGTATTGATGTGAATAACGGACAGTGTTGAGGACGGATAACAACAATTTTTATCTAGATAAAGATAATAGATTTTTGATAGATATTTATTTAGATTAAGATAATAGATTACAATTCCTTAAGTATCTAGATAAATAAAATAGATAAATGTAATGTATAGGGATACAAAAAAAAGATAAAAATATTTTTGGTGCTTTTTATATTTGGCACAAACTATGCAGTGGCATAAGTACATAATCAGAAATCCCCTAATAGGGGACCAATAGATTAAACACCTTTTAGTATTTAGTCGTATCTGTACAATGCATAGACTTAGGGTAAGTTCGGGTCCCTCGGCAATCCTAAATACGCCATTGGATTGATGAGTATAATGATTAATCAATAAACATTTTGCCATGCAATTAATATTATCCTTTATAAAATCAAAAATGTTGCTGCACGTATTACTAAAATAATTAATTTTATGATTTTTTTTAAATTGTATGATATTACTCAAAGTCGCTAAATATATTTAATACTTCTTATTAGCTACTTATTAGTAAAAAAAAAAAAAACGACAGTTAATTTGACTGTTTTTAACCAGTCGATATGACATGACCTGGAAGTAATAAACTACAGGAAATGAAATTAATTGATGGAAATAACACGTTAATGCACACACAACTATGACAAGAATTGACTACTGACTATGGAGATATATTTTATACTTTGTGATTGCTTTAAATGTATTCTTCTGTTACATTAGATCATTACGGTTTCCGATTTCGAATATAAAACGTAAAAATGTATACTGCATATTATTAAATAAATACATATGTATAAACAGTTGTCTTGATAATTTGATATAGATAAATGAAGTTTTCGCGTCTAAAAAAAAAATTAAAAAAAAAAAAAAGAATACCGGTTCATTTTATTCAAGATGAGATAATAGATATTGAAACTTTCATCTACATAATTGTCTAAATAAATTGATCTTACACATCTTTCGTGCGGTCGGAGCGACCTGCATTTGCAGACCACGTATGTGAGGGTAAGATGTAATTGGGGGCGCGAGCGGGGGAAATCTAGAAACACAACGGCAATTACGGTGACTTTTGCACAACAGTGGTAGTGTGTACCTGTACGAGCAGCGTGTTACGTGCTAATGGACGTTCGCGCGTTGGCTGGGGAGCAGAAAGGGAGAAAAACCGCGTTTCAAACGTCACAAACTACATCGCGTTAGTAGCGAAAGAAAAAGATCGAATTTCTCGGGTCGGGTGAAGCACCGCGGTCGGTTGAAACGCAGGGACGGGTCTTTAAACTTTGTACGTACTATGGTAATTGGCGTGTTACTGTGTACCGTTGTTCTCGAAAACATTTTTTTTCGATTCCGAGCGAAAATGGTCTCGTTGCATCGATTTACATCGACGAAAAATGTTCGCCGAAGCTCTAAATGTTCTAAACACTGGAGACTAAACACAAAAACATAGCAATAAAATCTTATGTTTGTGAACAGCACGAATTCCATTGTATTATTTTTTAAATATAAAATCTCTTCAAATAAAGAACACTACTGTTGTTAAATTGTAATTCGTTGAAATATCCAATTTTGTAATAATTATCAATTATTTTTGCCACTTTTCAGTGTATATATATTTTTTTTCTCCAAAGGACATCTCATATTCAGTTTTCAAGTAAAACCCTAAAATTTAACAAATGTTGATTGTAAAAACGTAGTGGATTTTCGTTATTATTATCGTCATGTTAACGTTTTATAATTAAACGTCTCTAAAATTTTTATTTTTTGAATTTTTATTTTTGATTAGAACGAAAATTAAATTCTGTCGAGAACCGGTACACCGTAAATAATGCCTTTTTTTGTAACATTGGTTGATTTTTCACAATTATTTGTAAAACTGTTGAAAAATCCAAAATTAAAAAATAAAAAATAACCTCCTTCGAAAATATCAAATAGAACCCATTTAACATATTTTACTTTTTAATCGGTGATAATCGGAGCAATCCTTCTGATCGAAATCGTGTAAACGAATACACACATAAAAAAAAAAAAAAAACCCATTATGAAAAAACCAAAAAAATATATAATAAATAAACATCCAAAAGAATAGGACTTATAATAGGACTCTCTAAAGGTTTGTAGGCAGATTTTGGACTTAATAAAGGTATTTATTTATTTTTTAAAATAACAGATCATTCCGCCGTGGACAATCATTACGTTATCAGAAAACGTTTATTTTTAATTATTGAATTCGTACGTCAGGGCGTTTATATTTACCACATGTTATTCCGAACCGCTTTGACGTGAATATTGTAGAGGAAATGCGTGTCTGGCGAACGCATAATCGATCGTCAATCTCTTCCGCGGCAGCAACTGTCCTAAAAGGGAACCACAAAACGCATTAGATTTTTGGTGCTATGAAATAATAATAGCAACTGTAAAAAAAGAAAAAAGAAAAAACCTCTTAAGCTCACTCGCATCGAGGGAAATATAAAAATATAACCCACAGTAAGTGTGCATTATTCTTCTCGTCGTTATAAAACGCGATGATATCGTACCATTACTTTGTACTAAGCATAATACACGCTCGTCGGTTTTTATACAAGCCGTCTTGTTTATCGTTCCCCGTCAGATAAAGATTTGCCAAACCTACGCGAAACCGACCACCGTCTCCGCGCGGTTGTTCAATCGCCGTCCCCCGTCGTGTCCGCGACGATATCATCTTGAAATGGGTTTTGAACCTCGGTCGGGGGCGTGCGCGCGTCCCTTTTCCTCCGCTCCTGATCGTCACACGTCGACGACCGTCTCGGCGTTGAAATATCAATAGTTCCTCTAGATTTCGATCGGGGCTCCGGGTCGGTGTGATATGCACAACAGAAAGGCTTTTCGGCCGGGGTGTCAACATTCGGTGGTCTGCGCGTCCGCAAGCTCGAGGAGATTTTGTCCGGACCGCGTTCATTACGCGAAACTTCCACATACGCGTCACCGTGCGAACAACACACAAATCCGATATCCATCACGTTCTGCGTCCCCGAAGGTGGTCACCCGTGCGTCACATCGGGCGTCCCGATACGTTCATCATTATTCCGACGCACCACGCGTTACCCGATTCGGTAAACTTTCATCGCCGACGTCTTGCTGACGGTTGCAAATCGTTTTCGTTTCGCGTCCGTAACCGTACGCCCGTGTCCTCTCTCCTCATGGACTTCACTCGGACGCGCATAGCACCGCCTTCTGTCCAGCACGGTTTCCGAGACGCAGCGGACAAACGTGTGACCGCGTGCCCGACGCACTGCCGAGACCTTTGTCCGAGACGTTTTTTGAGCGGACTCTCGGTGCGCACAACGTTTTCGACCGTTTCGCGGTTCTAATGCCCCTGTTCTCGTCCACCGGCATACCGCGCACTCGGAACGTTACCCGTAACACTGGTGCGCAACGTTAACGCGTTTGCTTCGCCCACCTCTATTGTCCGCGATACGGGTGATCGAGCTTGTGCTTGACTCGACGTTTCAACAGAGATTTTCAATGATTTATCCTCGTTCCGAAACTGCAGGTCCGAAGCGCAGAAATCGGCTTGCACAGGGTTAAGCCCGTCGCCGTGATCAGATTACCACGACGTTTGTTTTATTTGAATTAGCCGATACGCATCGCGTAACACGTGGACTGTCCAACATTGTCGAATTTCACTCATCGTCTTCCGTGACACACGCGGGCACGACGTTCTCGTGTGATTCTCGAGCGTTCTGTACAGATGTATTAGTCTGCGAAACACCGACGTGTTGCACAGTGATGTTGCACTAAAATTGTAAATTTATGAATGATGACGTATTGCTTTCAGACATTTCAGTGTAAACATAACGGTGAATAAATATACTACCGAGAATCACCTATTCCCGTAGGTAATGAGCGATTATTCTTGTTCAAATGAAACAACTCTACGGGGTACGTATAGGTTTTTCGAAGAAACATGTACACCGCCGAAGTACACTAAACTGATTCGTTTATTCGACATAACAGCGAGAACTGCAAACTCCGTAACTTGCTGATCACGAACACTCGTACCATCGTTTCGTTGGAGTGTCCCGGGTAACGATGGAACGGTAATCATCATATCCCATTATAACAGTTATTCTAAATACTCGGTTGTACTATTATATATTATTATCATTATTGTATTATCACTATTATATTATCTCTCGACTGTACGGGAAATTCGCTACAAACCGGATATGGAAATAATTTATAAGCCGCCTGTTCCGTCTGCGCGTTGTAATCCGCTTAAAAATCACCATCAACCGGATCGCGGATGGTAATTGAATGTTATTAAAACATTTCATCGAAACTCGAATTTCCGGTGTATCTTAGGTGCAAGGTGATTTGCTGGAAATTTTACGGACGTCATGTATGATGATCGGGGGGGGGGGGGGAAGAATATCGGAACGGCGTTCGTCCAAATATCGTATTTTTATGATAGGTACGCAAATCATTAAATATTTCAAACAGTCGATATATATATGACGAGTTGAGGAAGTAAAAATTGTAAATCACATTCAATAATAATCACTAATAACAACACTAACGAGATGATGAACTTACGGCGATTCGAAAGCACTTAAACTAATAAATTACCTTAGCGAAAAAAAAAAAAAAAAAACAATCATTGTTCTATTCTTTGTATTAAATTATATTTTACGCCCACGAATTTCGCCCTCGGGACGCGTCTCAATTGTATCGAAAACCCATTGGCGGAACGGTCGTTTAACAACCGCGATTATTACAATACGGATACAGTACGTTTTTCACGTTCGTAGTGGTCGGAGGATTTTCAGCAGCAGTGCCTTTAGCAACATGTGCCGTTTACGTACTTATATCCACCCCTCGCGCGTTTCTGAACGCGCGCGGTGTACGAAAAGCTGCGTTTCCTGCACAGCGGCAAATATTTATAAATAACAATATCATGTACCTATACCGTAAACGTATACGTATATACACACGCGGTGTTAAATATATATATTACTACTTACGCTCTCGCAAACTTCTTACACAGATACCATACTTTGCACGAGAGTAATGTACCGTTCAATTAGTTTTTAGAGTAAATACCGTAGAGTGGTGAGTAGTAAGTACCCGCTGTTTTCTAAAACGCACTCGGATGAGGAATTATGATTATTATTAATATCCAACTCGTTGCTCGGCTCGCGTTAGTTTTTCTCCCTTTTCCATCCTTCTTCCCTTCTCTTGACCCTCCAACCACCTCCATATATCTCCCCTTATCTCTCTCTCTCTCACTCTCTCTCTCTTGGTCTTCCACTATCTTGCTCTTAACTTGTGTAATATATAACTATAGGTATATACGATATTTACACAAATCCGCTGAGTATTAAATTTTCCTCGTCTCCCTTAAAATATAACAACATACTGTTTCGCCGGGAACGATTATATTTTCTTATAAACGGTTTAAGCGTAACGTAATATATACCGTAGACGGTCATATATGGTTTTCACGAGCATTTGCTTACTTTATTGTACAAATAATAGCGATAGTAATAACAGTCCGACATTATATGGTGCACGTCGGGGTATACGTTGAATATGGAAAATGTTACTTAAAGTTAAAAACACACAACACTATTTCTCCCATTGAAACAAATCGATGCTTTTCTACTCTTGTTTACCCAAAACAACGTATTGTACCACTTAGGTCTTTCGATTTCGTATTAAATGCATTGTAAAACTATTTTTTAAGAGCAAATATTTATAATATTGTTGTCAAGGTTCTTTACATGTTTACTGTAGTTTTGCTCTCAGCAGTGAACGATGCGCACTTGTAACGCCGGTACAGCATGGTTAAACTAATAACGTGCTTTTTATGCACGAAGGTTAAACGATGGTAATTGTACTGCGAAAACTTAATTACTTGATTTCTAATTAATTTCCCTCTTGCTGCAAAAATAAATCGAATCCGCAGTTTATTCGCATTTCACAAACAGCATTACGTTTCGTTACGACCATAAACACCGCGGCACAGATGCTATCGAAGCGATCGCTGATTATCGACGAACAAGAAAATCAAATAAGCTCCGTTCGTATTTCATACGGAACCGATAAAGATTCTCGTGTATCGATACTATACAGAAAACAACGATTGCACTACTATTGAACACATACCGATCGCTACCATACATCACTATTCATACCGTTTTTAAACATTTCAATTCTACTCGAACACTTTTGCTAACGGCTGTTGCGCAGCAGTTATTTCCTCGAACAGATCGGTTCAACTTGTACGATCGATTGATCGCAGACAACGATTTCGTCGACGAAACCGCGTTCCGGCCATCAGTACAAAACACACTCGTGCACCCGGTCGTGCGTCTAAAACGATGTGGTGCAATTACGTTTTCGTCCGCGGCGTTTTCGGAACAATGGAACGCGTGCAACTGCGCTGCAGCACTGTCTTACAATGCCATTTCGACGACGTTCGGCCGCCATCTCGTCCCGATCTTTACGAAAGCCACATTGATCAACGTGATAACGGTTCCCTTCCGCGTGTCCGTCTCGCGCCATCGGCCCGCGCCCGGATCCGTCGGACAACGCAGCAACAACATTATGGCCGTCGCAGTCGTACGAGCGGTCGCACCACCAAAAAACGTAGGCACGTTAGTGTCCAATGCGTACGGCCAATATGGTCTTTCGGATTTTCGCGGTCCTACGTCCGACACGACGTGCACGCGACACGTCTGCGACGGAACGAAGAACGCGTAACGTGACATTGTACGAAAAATAGCTTTGATCGTGTCGACGGCGAGTGAGTAAAAACGGGAACGTAAAAAATCGAACCGTACGCTTGTCGTCTTACGGTCGCGCCGCACTGGAATCGCATTCCGAAAAAAATATACGCACTTTTTGGTCGAACGTGTTTGATATGCGTTCGCATCGCACAGCCATTACTCGTGTTTACTGTTTTTCATGTTTATTGCATTCCCGTCGAAACTATGCGCACGAAAAATCAAACGGTCGTTCGCGCGATGTTTTTAATATTTCAGCGCGATATGGTGCCGTACTCCGTAATAATACGGCGCCCGGGGCGGTGGGGAGTACAAGAACGGATGGAAAAAAAAATCTTACACTTATGCCATGTGCTTTATTTTTATTTTTTATTTTTGTTCCGCATCCTGCGTATTGTGATTGTGCACTTAACGTGTTGAAATGTTAAATCGAAAGCGAGAGAAAAATGTATCGCGGTGAATACGGAAAATGTGCACGTATTCATTTGTTTTTTACATTCTAATTGGATCCGATACAGAAGACAATACCGCTAACAATAACAATAGTAATATGATAACATCGGAATCGGTGTTCTTTCGGTTCTCGACCGACAGTGGTCTCTTCTCACAATCCGTTAATTAAATTTGGTTAGATTAGGTTTCCGTTATCTTTCTTTTCGGTTGGATTCGGTCCAATTCCAAAGATCAACGAACTCCGTTCTACCGTAGTCATTTAATGCATTTCACTTCAGTCCAGCTAGATTCGATTACACTTATCAGTTTGGTGATCGATGTTAAAACGTGTATTAGTCGTGTTCAAAACTTAGATCATACACCAGGGGTGACCAATTTTTAAAGATTTGTTATCGACTTCTGAGTTTTTCAGGGTTGTCACGATCGACAAAAAAAAAACATGGTTGTAACTGGGCAAAAAAAAAATATATTTTATATACATGTATATTATACTTCCTTTATTTATTCTATTCAAAATATCGATTAGCAATAATAACTTTAATTTTACAATTTTACATAACACTTTTTTAATATATATTTAATCAATTTATACGAAGTGATAAATACCGTTATTTAATACGATATACATTAGATTTTGTACATTATACCTACATAGTTATTCGATATCGACGTATAATTTCGTTTTTCATAGTTATTTGTCACTATATATTACTACCATATATATTCTTTATTAATTTTTATACTTTTGGGTTGAAGAAAAACATAGAAATATACAGAAAACAAATAAATATTTTAACTGTTTTTTGAAAGAATTCGAAAAAAAATTAAAGGGAGTCGCGATCGTCTCGAACACATGTCACGATCGATCAATCGATCGCGATTGACTTGTTTCCCCTGTCATTTACAATGAACGCAGCGACGTTGGTTCACTGCCTGTGTTCAATTTATTTCAGGGAACAAGTGTTCGCACGTTCATTTTATCATGTACATATTACGTCAACATTGTCGTATAACAAAATGGATTTAAAACAATAACAATGTCAATCTTCAGAATTTTTCCAGTTTAATTAAACTTATTTTGTAGTCCGTTTACTACACGCTGCTCATTTTGAGTTATACAAAACTTGATATCAATTTCAACAAAAACTCAAAATCAATAACCGACAATATTTGAATTTATCCATGCTATCGCTGGAATCGCTATCGTTCAACGTCAGCCGCTACGCACGCGCAGTTGTGCGATGTTCTCTGTAATGGATATCATATTGGACACATTCACGGTATGCAAGTAATACACGCATAACTACACCCACCGTATACGATCCAATGTCCAAACTCACCGTTGAACTCGAGTTGTCTACGCGTGCATGTAGCTGATGTAGCTTATCATTTTTTGTTAAACCGTAACAATCGGTTATCGTCGCTTACCGATGATTATACATATACGAATATCTCAGATATGTCACAGGTATAGGAATGTAGACGCCTTCACTGTGTCAAGTCGGTAAAGGATTGTATCCGCTATGCAACAAATCGCACAAACAACCGTAAAAATAGTCCGATCTATTCGGACGACTGTAAACTTCGTTGTTCAAGTGCAAACATTTTTTCTGGTGTGTGCAAGAGAAAAAAAATATTAAAACTATCACCGAAAGCGGAAAACGCGTTTCGACCCGTAATGATAACGCACTACGGCCCCGTTCGTTTTGTTACGAGCGTTTCGTGTTTCCGTTCGGTATTCGGGAGGTGCCCGTTCGGTGCGCGGCGAGAGCGTCGGACTGCGACGGGGTCGGTCCCGACTAAACTGTTATTAATTCGCGTCCGCGATTTTTTACTCCGATGTGCATTCAACAGTTCATGTAGGTAAGGCACTATTTTGTTCGCGGCAAACGACGCGTGCGCGGTGTGTTTCTGAGACGTGGTGGCCGCGAAATTGATCGGAGCCCGTCGTTTTCCGCATTAGTACGACCACGAGCATGTACACCATGTACGCGCCCGACGTTGTGGGATTTTCGCGTGCAACGACCCCGAAATTGTTCGGGGGCAGTCATGCGATTCGTTCGGTTTTGACGATTAAGCACCGTATACATTACCACCCGAGTACCATTACCCGCCCGCTCTTCGTGTATCCATAGGCACACCACGTCCAGTACCCACAAATCCCTCGGGGGATTGCTAAATCTATTCTTTCCCCCTAGGATAACCGTTGAGGTTCGTCATCCCACGCACCTGTAGTACTTGACGACGATATTACCGACGCATGGCCTCCCCACTCAAGACTCTATATATATATATTCCAACACGTAGAAAATTTCAGCGATTAAACGTGTATACTTTTTTGTTGATCGTGCGATAAAAATGTAAGTAATGAAAAAAAAAAAAAAAAAAATCAAATCATAAATTGCTGAAAACCAACTACTAAATCAACTACGTTATGCTATCAAACATCTTACGAGTACTCGTATAATGCGTGTTACTTTTACATAACCTTAACTTGTGTTGTTTTTGATTAGGGCTGGGATTTCGATCCACTTTGCATTTTTTTTTTCCCCCAAACCATGGTTTGCATGTTGTGCATGCTGTGGAATGCTCGTAGTGTCAAAAATTCGTTTGATATACTTCTGAACGAGCATAAGAAATTTAATTTTGCATTTTTTGATAATTTTCGATTTTAATTTTAATTTTTTTTTTTTTGCAATTTCTGCACACCAACATGATATTGATATAAATGTTACAAATTATGAAACAGGTACTTGTAATTTATATTATATGACCGAATAATAGTTGTCGTAAAAACCTAGATTAAAAATGATGGTGTCTTTAATGGTCTACGTGACATATTTAGAATCACTAATTGATTATTTAGAATCGGTAAGGTCGACGTCTGATATATCGTTTAATACAGGTTTTGAAGAAACCGCCGTGTTCTTTTTTTTTGTACTTGAATTTTGAATTTATTTTCTTGTTAAATCTTATTATTTAAAACAATACAGGGGCGTATTCAGCTCTTCTTCCAGAGGGGAGGGGCAAAATTTGAACTCAAATCATAGGTTCTTATAAAAAAATTTGTACATAAACGACAGTGTACAGATTATAAATAAATTGGAGGATCAAAAATTTTCGATCGTTTCGCTTGCTTAAACTTCTAATTTTTACCCACTTTCATAACCCATAACATTAATTATTGTAAATACATTCAACAATGTCCAGGAAGGGACGATCGCCCATATTGCTCCCCTTGTATACGCCCCTGAAACAATATCAGTAGATGTCTAGAATATTTTTTTTTTTTTAATTCATCTGTTTTTTTTCTTTTTATAATTTTATAATTGTAGGAATTCATATTACATTATTTTATGATTTAGTAAGTACGTGTAATATCAACTGTATTTTTTTTTTGATGCTCACTAGTATTTTCAGAAATACGTCACGAGCCCATTATTATCGTGATATTATTATTATTATTTAATATTATTCTATATAGTTGTACAATTTTGTCACAAATAGCGAATCTGAAATCGACTTCGGTGGTCTGCGTTATGCAATCGGAGTGTGTACGAATGTTTTATTTATTTAATTTTTACATATAAAGTTAATTGACTATTCGAATATTTTTTTTTACTTATTTATCACCTCTCATCTTGGTCTCCCCTACATAATATATAAATTATGAATTTCTCAGCTCTTATAAGTTAATTTAAAGTAGCTTTTATGATACAGTTTTTAAGTCTTTGAATTTATCTTTTAACTTGTTTAGGACCCTTTTTTGAGGGTTTTCAGAGCTCTAAAATCCCAGCCTTATCTATAATCAATAGGTGCTGGAATAAACTCATTCTCGTAAACGTGGAAACAATCCACTTTAACCAATATGTATCGCTTTGAGCAGACTGTAGATACTAATTTACGAAGCTTAGCAATCCATAGCACCCCCGTGCGTACGTCAATGCGTGTATCGCGTACTATTAGGGTGGATTCCCGTGGTTTTTCGCCACGAGAGACCGTACGGGACTACTCCACAATTAGCGTGTTCGACAAACGAGATACTGGGCCAGTAGAAAAAAAATTAAGGGAAATCTTATCCCATTTGCTACGAGGACACATTTCACTATTATTATTTTTTTTTTTATACGACTTCTGCGAATGTATTAGGATAACAAAAAGAAAATAATAATAATAATAGTCTTCCGAACGAGGCGGTATGGAAATTACATTGACGTTATTACAACTACTGCCTTAGTATGATAAATGGCGCAAACTTTGCATGGAAATCGAAACCGAACAATGCTGGTCCGAACGAAGACTAACACGATTAGCTTTCACGGTTAGCTCATGCATATTATTACGATCGTTCGATCGGTTAACAATGACGCAATAACTGTATTCCGATGAACACCGATGACATACGATGCGTATTATTTTTTCATTTTTTCGTTTTTTTGTAAACTCGGATCGAAAAAAAAATATATATTAAATTCGTACGTGATTCGTACACCAACACCGAAACCGTGTTGGAAAACGAGACGGTCAGGTGCGTTGACTTTGCTGAAAACAATGGTCCGCCCCAAACCTAGTCGAGTTGAATCCTTAAGTTGTATGATTCGTAATCAATTATTAACGAGCTGCCGTACCGCGCAATACTTGTAATGGTCTACGGAGCGCACATAAAGGGTTTTCGTAGTGCGTCTTCGAAACGCGCACTATGTGGTTTCCTTTGTTACATAGGTAGTTCCAAAGTTAATAATAATACGCGTTCGTACTTCATCAAGTTTTGATGATCTAAACCTAAAAATACGTTTGAATATCTTCTACAGTCGACGGTATTTTTTTTCAACTTCAGAATAGATTAAGACGTTCTAATTTGATTTTAGATGGGCACAATTAAAGTTTTTATTTATTAATTTAGTATTTAATAATTCAACTACTTATCAAAACGTTAATTTATATTTATTGTGGTAGACTTTTAAAAAGTGCCGATAAAGATCATAGATCGTTATGACAAAAATCATCGGGGCAGTAATTAGAAAAAGAATAATTATAATAATACAACTGTAATTTTACTGTTGTTACAAAACGATATTTTCGGTAAATTCTATTTGAACTTGTTATGCTGATTCTTTTGTTCGGTAATTAAAATATGTAAATTATCAATACATATGTAAACGATTTCAACGTAAAATTATAAATAATTCAACGCATTCGCCGAATAAGTAAGTACCTACGTAGTCGATAGGGTTATTTATGAAACTTTTTTTGTTTCGGCATGTTTTTTGTCTTTCTATATAAAACTCATTCATTCCCATTTTTTTTATTTTGAAAACTTCGACTTTCTGATGAGAAAAAATTATAATTTCATGAAGACCATGGAAAATTATAGGATTTTTATATAACACGCGCATAACAATAACAATACACTTTTCGATAAGGTACTCAGAACATTCGATTCAAGAAAACCATTAAGGATTTTGGAATTTCAATCTCAGTCTATGTGATCATTATTCGATCGGTATAAACACTGTTGGCTTTGAAAAAAAAAAAAAATAAAACATCAACTATTCAGACGATCGTCTTTTAATTAAACGGTAAGTATACGCACGTGGAAAATCCTTCTTTACCTCATCGTAACATGTTTTTCATTTTCCACAACATATTCCAAGCAGATATGTCGTAAAAACCGCAGACGAACAGCGGTTGAAGAAACGGTTTGTTATCCTTATGAAAAATTATGCGTTTTCTTGCTTGACTTTCATCCCTTTCTCTCTCAGCTTTTTTCGGCACATCACTAGCACTTGATGGCAATAAACGATACACTGGCAGATCGATCGCACGTATACACACACACACACATGCACACATTATGTATGAGAAAATCCACGTCTGCTGTTTTGTGTTCACTCAACTGTTTGGTAAAGTTTTAGTTTTCCCGAACAAAACCTTATGGATCGCCCTTGGACACCGTACCGTTGTCAGATTAAATGCGGTAGGACTGACAAAGAAGAGCTCGTGATGAACGTAACAGTTTTGACGGAACTTTCGGGTTATTTGATTATGGAGAAACTACAATCGGGCTTGTTTTTCAAACGAGAATTACTGTTTTATTCATAATTCTTCATTTTTTTTTTCACCCCTTAATATCGAATTCATATTACTGCGAACCGTGATGGCCGTGAAAATTGTGTCTTTCCTTCGATTTCGTACAACCGCACGTATGGCGCATTGTCTTCGTCATAACTCGCAAGTGGAATAAAAATAAAAATAAAAAATGAATATCCCCTCTCCGCGTCCGTATCGTTGTGCGAACAACTGATTTGACCGCGTTATCGGTACGTGTCGCGTAGGCGTACAATATAACGTAGGGGTGATTTTCACATAAACGCGACCGTTTTTCCCAGAATAATCATTGCACCGATCATTGTTGCAATAACGTTGCAAGTAAGACGATATAATACAACGGCGACGTCTGCTTCTTGACGTTCAGATCCACGTGATCAAATGTTCAAATCAATTTCGTGGCCATAAGATTATCGTAACGTGGAGTTTTGCAGCTACACAACACGTTTACACTCGTACGATTTATGTTTTATGTTCGGTTATAAAAATTGAATTTATTTTAAAATAAAAACACGCTCCAGTTCGTGGTAAAATAATACCATTGTAATCGTTTGATCCCTACAGTCTGCAGTGTTGGAATACAATAACTACAAGAAATTGATGATCTATAAAAATAATTTGAAATCATTTTCATCAACAGATTGGTAATTATCAAGGCGTGTAACGATCGGGGACTGAGAAAACACGAATTACATTCTGACCACCCTATATCTTCCCGATACGGTGTTTTGTTGTAACGCGTCGAAAATTATTATCGTCCGATCCACGCGCTTTCCGCATAGGGATGCATAAACGAGTACGAGGGGAAAAACGGTATTTTTTAACGTTCGAAAGCTAAAAAAAAAATCTCAACGTTATTAATGCGATCGATTTCATAATAACACACGCACTGCGTACGCATTACACGTGTTTAATAACGGCTCAAGGGGTTTTACTTTTGCGATAAAGCGTACGTTGTTTTACCCGCCCGGTGCGCCGTGCCGTCCGACAGAGAAATCAATCGATTTCACCAAAACGTTTGTTCTCTTCGGTATTCTTCTGGCGGTGCCTATCTGTAAAAACGAAGTCGGTAAAAAAAAAAAAAAAAACTGCACATCACACATTATGACGTCGGAAATTGGAGCGAACAGGTTAAATTTAACGCACACGCGCCATCGCAAATCTACCACGTTTTCGCAAACGATTTTATTGAATAATTTCTCACGTTGCAATCATCGAAACTATTTCCCCTTTATCCTACATGTAACACCGCTCAATACAACTAGTGCAATGGCTAACGAATCGTATCTACTCGTATACCAGTGTCCGATCGAATCGTTTTTTTTTTTTTTCTATATTTTTTTTCGACCCCGGAAATATACGCGTCGTAATGATTATACGTTGTTGAACCGGAAACGTGTTTCGAACGAGTATTTTTATTTTCCAAACACCGATGTTGACAAATAATATTTATATTTTCGGATATAATTAATCTAGACAGTTAATTAGTTACCTTAATCTACCTGTTTAGATTCTGACTAAGAAATATGTTAATAAAAAAAGTCTGTGCAAATCTTTTCTCTGGTGTCGTAGGACATTTCATAGTAGGCGTTGAAACTTTAAAAAATATGTGTTACGATGTCAGATGAAAAAACAATGTTTTGAAATTCACATTCAACATCAATGAGGTGTTTGTAGTAATATAATAGTCGTTTACAGTAATTCGAAATTAAATTAATAAAAAAATATTTTCATGAACACTTTCAACATTTTCAACAAAGTAAATTAAAAACACAATCGAGGAAACATGTATTAGATAGTAAGTTTTGTTAGTTTAATTTACGTGACACATATAATTTTAGGATTATTCCCACCAAAATCGACTAATTAGAAAATCCTACTATAATATATAGTCGGCCGATATATCTAGACTGTTAATCTGTTATTATTTGTTTATGATTGTTAATCTGCTTTTAAAGATCGCTCATAAAAGTTTTATTGCCTTGATTCGCCTATTTGGTGAACAATTATTATTATTGATGACAATACACGTTTTTACAATTATATGTCATTGAGTATATCAGTTTCGATATTTTGATTCGTTGTTTTAAAGACAAAATATTATAAAGTGCGATTCCTTTTAAAGGTAGAACTTAATAAATATGTCACATAACATTGGACTAAAGTGTGATGTTTCTAAATACATAGTTAGGGACTGTTGAAATAATCTCTTATTTTACAATTTTCAAATTATTATTTCTTTTATTTAGTGCATGCGCTACAAATTTGCATTTTATTAAATAGCAACACCTATTTTTAACAACAGATTTAGACGGATTAAATTTTTTTGAGTCAATTTGATCCTTTTTACCATACCATTAACACCAAAATTAACTGTGGTACAACGAGTTAAATTTCCAATAATATTATTACATTTTTCATTTATCAATCTAGAATTGTATGAAGTAATATGCAATTTCAAGTTTTTATTTTTTATTTTTATAGGTTTGCAGACATTATTAATTCATTTAAATTTAACTTTGAGATATAAATTACTTTAAACACTCCTTTGATGTACATTTTAGTTAATTTACTAACATCAAATCAAAGAAATGAACACAGTTTTTATAATTTTAATAATTTCTATTGTTTATTTGGATAAAATATTTTTTTATAACAATCTAATAAATTATTCAAAATTAAGTCTATCGTTTCCATGATTGAAATCGACTCATCACTCCCCTTGGGTATCTGCTCCTTATACATTTCTGCACATATATTTTTTATTTTATTTTTGAGATTTTTCAATATTCAAAGATGGAGTTGAATACACTACATTTTCAAATGTCCCCCAAAGTTCATTAACAGCCAGTCAAAGCGAAGTTATTCATCGATTTCAATCATGGAAATAATGTAATAAATTTTGAATAATTTGTTAGATGATTATTAGAAATTATTTATTCCGAATAAATAATAGAAATTATCAAAATTATAAAAATTGTGTTCATTTCTTTGTTTCGATTTTAGTAAATTAACAAACATTTACATTAAAGAAGTTATTAAAATTGATTGATTCCTCAAAATTAATTTTAAATGATTCAATAATTTCTGGAAACCTACAAAAAAAAAACGTAAATTTGTATAATACTTCATAAAATTCTAAGATGATAGTTAAAAAATTAAATCATTTTAATTGACACTTTAACACATTTTTATTCAATCAATTTTCGTTTATGCTATGGTAAAAAGGACCAAATTAGCTTAAAAAAATTCAATCTAAAAAAAAAAAATTTACATATCAATTTAAAATGTAAAATTTTGGCCACGTAAAATGACGTTTTAAACCACTGTGCATTTGTGGACGGGCAGGTGGTTGGATCTCATTTTGAATAGGCAGGTTATAGGGGTTTAAGCTCCACCCCTAGGTCATGGGTACTTAGAATGTTTCAAAAATATAATATATTATAATATATGTAATAAACGGTATTTTTGTTATTAAAGTTTCTTATAATTATTTTACTATACGCGTGTCTAATTATGATTTTATACACTTCGAAAATTGAAACGTAATATCTATGATTTTATGTATTTGAAATAAATCTTATCGTCCTTTATTCATTCCTAGATCCATGCCTACCTGTGATTATGACAATATAAATTTTATTTTTCAAATGGGAATAACATTTATTTACTATCGTAACACTGTCAATATTTGGACCAATGGAATCTGAACAATTTAAATTTAAAATTTCGTATGATTTCGTAAATTTGTATTTTTTCGTACACACAGTGAAGATTCTATTTTTAAAAATATTTAAATTACGATAAACACTGGCCATTAGTCGTTCATATCCTTTCCCTATTGCTAATGCCCAAAAAATATCAAAATCCTTATTACATTTCACATTTTTCATACGCAGTTTGATATTCAAGTAATTCATAAAGTACTGATCCAAATGTTGATTATATAAAACATTCCAGGAAATTCTAATCCAATAATTATTTATGTAGAAATATAAAAATAAGACGATGTTTGAAAAACAAAAGTACACAATTCCCACAACATACTCCTTTGGAGGTAGAAAAAAATCAAAAAATCTTTCTTTTTTCTTTGTGACGGAAAATCTTATAGGATCCTCTAGTATATTTCCGCAAATCGAAACATAAAATAATACATAATTCAAGCATTAAAAATGGGTGAACAATCTTAAGAAATCATCCTGTGTAAGACTAAGTGTATTATAACGTGACAATTGATTGATGGCGGATGCAGAAAAAAAAATAACACAATAAAGTCGTAAATATATAATATTATACGCGGGTAATGTTATGTCGGTGAGGAGGACGTCAAGTTTCTGAGTGTAGTTTAGCACCGAATAAAACAAATCTCGTAGCACCATGGTAACAACGTCTCACAGAATTTTTCAATTTCTAATTAGGACACTACAGTGTTTAGAATTATATTTTAACGTGCACACAAAGCGGTACACATTACGTCAGGGGTTCTTAACCGGTGGTCCATGAACTCCTAGGGGATCCGTAGAGGGTAACTCGGGGGTCCAAAAAGTGGTTGTGAGATTTTTAAAATCATCCAAAAATAAATCTGTTTCAAAATATTTTATGAATCGAAATAGTTGGTTAAGAAAAATAAATGTTATGTACATAAAGTAAATTTTATTGTGAATATTATGTTCATTATGTATTTAAGTATATTTATTAGTAACGTAAACTTGAGGGGTTGTTCATCTTATTTTGATAAAATATTCGATAACGCTATTGCCCATTGTATAAAAATGAAATTTGTTCGCTCGGTCACTCAATACTCAAAATATAACAAACTTAAATAAACACCAACAAATTATACGTATGTATGATGGTTCCGAGACATTTTTGGCACCTTTTTCGTGCTATTTGCGGTCAATTTATTTCTATTTATCTGTCTATAAAATGTAAGGTGCTAAATATAATATTATATACCTACTAAATATATGTTATATTATGGAAATGTGTTTAAGAAGTTTATTATTATTATTTATACTGGATATACCGATTTGTGTTACAGCCATTTGGTTTATTATGTATATTCGATGTCATTATCGCCTTATATATTAATAATGTAATTGATAATTGATAATATCATTACATTTTATTATTATTCGACAACGACATCAGTAACATTTACTCAATCTTTAGTATTGTATACGCTTTGGTATTTGTCAGTATTACATTGTTTTAGTATTTAAATTATATTGAATGTGGAAAGTAAAAGGAGAAAAAATATGTAAGTACATACAATTGACGAAAGCATTAAAAAATCATTAGTAGAGTATGAAACAGATGACGATTTAGTCAAATGCTTAAAAAAAAATAGCTATTAATGAAAAATTAGAATGAGGTTGTAAATTGTTAATTGTGAATGACTAATATTATACATGTGCATTTTTTATAATAATTATAATAAGTATATGTTTATTATGTAATGTAATTGATAAAATATATTATTATTACATGAATTATTTTTAATAATAATAATAATAATAATAATAAGCTTTTAAACACGCCAGTAAAAAAATACTACCAGTCCTAAGCCTAGAAAAGTGTGAAGGAAAGTTTAAATATAACTTAGCATATAGCACCATAAATTTTATAGTCGGCCGAATAAAAATTAATTGACCGCAAACGACCAGACCGCATCGGTTCCGACATCATATATGATGCATTCTAAATGTGACTAAACAAAATTATGTTTTTACCAAGCCTTATATTATTATCATTAAAAAATAGTTTTAAATTAAAAATTTAGTTTTTTCCGAGGGGTCCATGGTTATAGTTTATACTTGAAAGGGGTCCATAACTAAAAAAAAAAAAGGTTAAGAACCTATGCACAAAGTGTACAGATATTTACTTCCAAGGGAAACATCTCATAAATAGTGCATCGAAATCGTCGCACGATAACGGTTCGTGCGGGTCGTATATAAACCTATTGCAAAATAGGTGAAAAAGATGCGTTTTATAGAAATGCTTTTTAAGATGTACTCGTAAACGTGTACGTACAACTATCGTTGGGCGATTAATTCTACCGATTTACGAATCGTAATCGTAATGCGTCTGATCAAAACGTGTCGAGTCTCGAATAGTTATTACGAACGAGAGTGCTGGCGCGCATGTGTGGTCTGCGCACTTGCATCGGGGAAAAACGTTGTGTACCGTTTATGGCGAATGGTCCAGCGCGTTAATGATCGCGTACTGTTGGTGTATGGTAGGTCGGTACGCTGAACGATGAATGTTTGAAAAAAATGTTCGGTCGACGCGAGAAAGGAGAGAACACTTTGAACACTGACAAACGGCGTGCGCGCGATGGAATAGAAAACGCGCGTGTGTACTGCCCATGACCGGAAAGAAAGTTTTTTTTTTCGAAAGGAGGTGAATAAATATTAATAGAAGAGCAAAAAAAAAAAAAAAAAATGATAATATAGTAGAAATATGTCTTATCGATTAGCAAATCTAATAGGCATTTACAACGGTTGAATTATATTTCAAGAGAAAATTTCGCAAGGGTCTGAAGTTAACTCTGAACCCTATCTACGGCCCTCTTACACTAACAATGCATGTTATATGTATATATATATATATATATATTGTTGTACATACACAGTTCATTGCGACGAATAATTGTCAAACAAAACGTCGGTGTGACGTTGGCAACGCGCGAGTCTCGAATTAACATTAGCAAAACGAACGAACTACGTTATTTTACGTTTACAATGAAACGATGTGGGCGAGACGTGGGACCTACCCAGTGTAGATTTTTGTAAGACGTCATTGTACTCTAATGTCGACAAAAAATTTTACGTATTCCAAAATAAAACATCGATTCGGTTTGTTGTTATTTTAAGTTTTTTTTTTTTATTATTCGCTGTAAGATCAACGCAAGATCAAGCGCTTCTGAAACGACGACACCGGTATGACATCATTGTATGTGTGTGTGTGTGTGTGTGATTGAGAGAAAAATATGAAAAAAAAAAAATTAATGTTATAAACGAAATAAACTTCAACTGCGGCAAAAAGTTCGTGTTTTTTCCTTTGATGTACACTCGATTCACTCGCACCACGTAAAAAAAACTCAAGTGTATAAATTATATGTATATACATGCTGATTTACCCGGTTTAGTTTTTGATTATTTATATTAATTATTTCTATGATTTTAAAATACAAAATTGTATAATTTTAACTTAACTAAATACTAATCGACGAAATAATAGCGTCCAGTAACTGGATGTATTCCTCCGATCATATATTGGTTGTATCGAATAAATGGTAAACGTTCACTTTTAATTTTAGCCTACGTATGTGCAATGCACCATTGATGGTACAGATAACGATGTCAAATGATATAGTTTTCCTGGTTATGTTTAATTATCAATCGATGTACAAAGTAGTTTATTGAACCAACTTTTTAATATTTAACTAAATCATTTCCTATAATAGTGTTTTAGTTTTAATCGTTTTTCAATTTTTATTAAGGCGTCATTGTAAATGAATATCATTCTCTGGCAACCCACTCGCTTCGCATGCTTCTCGAAGTGTCGACAATTCCTGATCAATGAGTTTTTTGAGATCTGGTTCACATACCTGCATGAAAATATGAAAACATTCTCAAGCAGATATATTTCATATGACTACAATTGACCATGTAAACTGGACTTTAGGTCGCTACGACATCTCCGAATTGGACACCGAACTAATTCCAAACAGGAAATCCTTGACTTTGTCGTTTCCATTCACTTCCTGTTGTGTTCCAAATGTGATAAATCATACTCCAACTTACAGATTCTTGCTGATTCAATTCTTGTCTAGAGATAAAAAAGCGTCGATGGTCTTATTCGAAGACAGAAATGATCGCTTTTAGAAATTATTTTCAGTAAAATAAACACGTTGGGATTCTATCCATTTTTATGGTTGTTATATCAGAGTTATTAATGCTACTCTTTCCTTTTTTCGCCTATGTCTATAACGTCTTCTCTACCTCTGTACCAAATTTCATCAATGTCAGTTAAATCAATTCGTAGTTCATCGGACACATACTGTCGAATACACGTATATTTTATATAATATATGTATATATCGTGTGTGTATGTGTCTGTATTTTATCAGTACTCGCGATAAATTTCGCGTATTTCTATCGTATTATTATGCGAAAAGAAAATCGCATTTTCGCTTTGAAATGTTTACGTGTTGTGCGTATATATTCATATATTTTAACACATTTTGTTTTACCGAGAGAGTATATAATATATTCAGAGCCACGAGCGGAGAACCACACGACAGTAGTTCAGTGTAAGCCCAGAGGATCGCGCCCGCCCAGTAACGGATTTGGCTGCGATGCGGGGAACGGAGGGTGGTTGCAGTTATTGAACACCGGGGCCCCGGGGTCCCGGGGTTGATGTTTTATTTTCAAGGGCCTCAGTGGCAGTTCCTGGATTTTCCCAATGGTACAAAACAAAATACACTGCGATACTATAACATTATACTAATAACATTTCACTAATCAAACATCGCATAACGGTAAATATCAACGTATAATATCAAATATCACATTTCAACAATCCGTAATACCGTAAGAATATCAAACAAAATAATTAAACTGTTCATTGTAGGACATTTCGTTTTAACATATTGTATTGAATAAAAGTAGATAGGATTTATGTCTACTTATTATTTTTGTTTTTATCGGTCCTTCGACTAACAGTTTTCTTCCGGCCTCTTAATAATTGAACCCGACATCGTATACGACCCAATTTGCCCTTAACCATGGCAGCGATCGAGTAAAACCCATGACTGTGCAAGCGTGTGAATACGCATTCGATGGATCGTAGTGTCTAAACCCGTCGTGTGTACCATGACATTTGTAAACGGTTGATAAAACCTTGTTCTTTGATGAAGTTTACACTTAATTTATACGAAAAAAAATGATTTCTCCTTTATTGCCTTTCTGGTGCATTTTAATCAGAAGGTGACTGCAGTTAGCATATCACAGGCTACGAGAACGTTTATTTAATATGTGATATTTTTAGTACGAGAATTGCAAATATTAATCCCCGTTCAATCGAATTAGCCGCATATGTATAACAGTCGGATACGAAACGCTCACGAGGACGAATATCACAAAATGAACGAGTCAGTCGCCTAAATGTGCAAATGCCGAAAACAGATGAAATATAATGTAATCGATTTCGAGATGTTTCAGCGCCATAAATTACAAACGTGGATTTATATTCGGTGAGTTGCAACATTTCCCAAAGGGAATGTGTTAATTATTCATACCGCAGTTCTAAGGTCAAAAGTAAAAGTCAAAATGGTTGTTTGAATATTATTCCTCATTGTTTAATTATAAAGGGCTTTAAGTTCACGTGAACGTAAAACTCATGCAATATGAACCTATACACCAGCGATATTAATACATTATGGTTTTAATCATTATGATAAAGAAACGAAATTAAAATTAAAATTCCTGCATGTACCGCGCGCTTCGTACCCGTATGTTATTAAACAATACTATCGTAATTTTCAAGACGAAATAACGTTGTAAAACCCCATTCGGCTTTGGTATAAAATAACATAATTAATCGTGCGATACGTGAACTAAAATATTGTAGTAATCACAGCAGTAGCTGTAAATAATTGAAAATCGACTTATCAAAACAAAATATTAGATACACTGTGAATTTTTTTTTTTATCATTTTCGTGTACACTAACTAATTGTTCGCCATGTGGAAAATAAATAATAATTATGTATTAGTCTTTCCTGTGAAAATTAATTAACTTCAGAAGGTTACGACACTATTGACTTTTGAAACGACGGCGGGTAGGGTTATCGGTCATGGTTTATAGTCACCGAGTTAAATGAGAACATTAAAAATATAAAAGACACGGTGAACTTTTAACTTGAAATATATATATACTTACAATACATTATTATTAAGTCGAACGTTACTATCTCGAATTTTTCGTTATCTCGAACTACTATGAATTCCCCTTGAAACTACCATTGCACTTAATATCGTTTTGCTCTGGATGACTCGATATAAAATTAATCGTTTTTCGTTATCTCGAGTATACAAATAATATTTTTATTACGGTAAGAACGAAAAATTGTGCAGTACATTCAGTATAGCGATTGTGATTTCGCGCGTTGGTAGTCACATTTGTAGTCGTTCGTACTTTGTTCGTTCGTTTGTTGTGAAATGGAAAAAAAGCGTAAATTAAATGTCCTTTCAATTTCGGACAAAGTTCGTTTAATACATTTAGTTGAAAAAGGCGAATGTAAAAAATGTGAAATCGCCAATTAATTCAATATTCCATCAAATACAGTATCGTCAAATAGAAAGAAAAAATTGTAGAAATATGAAAAAAATAAGGATGACTCCTTATTTGGACGTCGATAATTGTTTGTTAAAATAGTTTACTCGGTGTCGAGATGAAAACATACCATTAAATCAAACAATTTTACTTGAAAAATCAAACGAATATGCACAACAACTAGGACACACTAATTACACTAGTAGTGGCTTACAAATTGGAAAAAAAGACAAAATGTAGTTTTTCGAAAAATTTACAGAGATATGTAGTGCTTCGGCATTATATATTCTGTAAGACGTCGTGGCAGATAGAAGTTATATTTAGCAAACTTTAATGGCAGTTTTTTTTTTTTTTAATAATTTATTAAGTCATTTCGATTATTTCAGTATTTTAAGTATTCAAATAATGTACATATTTTAAACATTTGTGTTATTTTTACTCATATAATATTATTATTTTTAATTTTTTTTAAAGTTTTTAATAAAACTCGATACCTCGAACTTTTCCCTCTTCCCCTTGAGACTCGACATAACGAGAATCTACTGTAGGTACTAAGTAATGGAATAAACACGAGTCTACTTCAAAATTCCGGTAATCGATTGAATATTTACAGATGGGTAATGGCGGAGCTAGACGTCGTTAATGTTTCCCAAAACCGTAGTTACTCACAATGTTCTAATGATATTCGAACATTAAACGAATCGAAGGAAATTAAATTCTTTACACATCTTTCAATGGACATTACCTTGAAACCTATTGGTACCTAGATTAAATTACGCACAAACGAAAAGTCATCAGATCCTAATCCGACATCTATACGGATCAATTGATCATATTACGAAATTTCAGCCGCACGTTAGCGAATGTACCAGCTACTACTGCACATAAAACCTTTTTGGATTAACGCAATAGACGTACTAGCATAGTGGCTGAGGTGTCCGTAAAGGATTGTCGTCCGAATCCCTTGCAGACCCGTAGCACCGCGTAACCTTATGAGGATTTTACTCGTGTGCTTTCCAAGACGTGGATGCTTGACCAGACCCTGTCGAAACAACGGCGTTGCTTGCGAGACGCATCGTGAGCAAGTTACAAAAATCCCGTGGCGTACGAATCGATAACTCGATCGTTTAACAAACAACCGAAAAACGGTACAATTTTTAAACCTACTTTGAAAAAGCTATGGTTATACTTATCGAACCGACCGAACGTTCCGTCTGGAACTTCATCGGGCCCATCGTGTCGTCGTACGTCGGCAGAACGTTACCGTATTACTTTTGTAACCGTACCGACAGAACGACCGCCGAACCGCGGACCGAACCAACGAAAACCATGCAAGTCGCGGGCAAATCCTATAAATGTAACATGCGAGTCGGTTCACACTATTGACTTACAAGTTGCGGACATAATGTTAATGAGCACCATACGGGTTTAGGACGAAATGAATACGGAAAACAATAGATTAACATATGTATGAACGTTTCGAAAAAAAGTTTTCCTTAAATTCTATGATGACTTTATATTTATGTATGTTTCGTTATTTATAGTCATGTGTATATCACAAATAAATACATTTTAATACATTTTTGTCGAATGCTATGATTAAGTATTTATAAAAAAATAATAATAATAATTATTGTGTAAATATTCTTTAGGTCGCGTTCGCAATACGTATTTTACCTTTTTAGATCTTGTCTACAACTCACACGGCGCTTTTTAACTTTAAGTACGCAGTTAGTATGTTGACGACCGGACCGTGTAAATCATGTCCGCAATATTCATGCTATAATATCAGTAAAAAAAAGTAATCCGCACTTTGTATGCAGCCGAACCATACATAGTTGACCTATATCTTAAAAATTATTGGAACGAGAGAATATTATTGTTGCCGTTTGTGCACGTAGGGTTGGACGTGTAGGTATCGTATTCATTCGCACATCAAGTCTCTGTGATTGGTTATTACATAGAATCGGGTAGAAAGTGAGTGAAAGGTTTTCTATTTTCGTTCTTCGAATGTATCAGATATTTTTTTCCCCCATCGGTGTTGAAAAATGAGCATCGATCGGCTCTGACAACAACGCGCGTTCGAATATAATATAATCTGTTCGGCAACTCGTATTGATTTATTAACAATGAACGCCGACAGCGGGAAATACATTTCGCCGATTTCTAGACGAAGTGTTTTTTCGATTCGTCCGTGATAGGTCTTACAAAAAGAAAAAAAACAATCGTCAGTATAACACCGAAGGATGAAACGCCTCGACACTGGCCGTCGTGTAGTTAAAAGCAGCACTTGAGTAAATAAACAAATAAACAGAAATCGATAAACTTCAAAAGGAATAGCAAAACGATCGTTCGGGACATATCGCGTGTAACATAACTTAAACATAATCAGACCACATCGAGACCTTCAGTAACTTCAACATTATTGTTTTTTTGATTTTGACCCGCGAACACGTTTCAAGTTTCAAGACAGTTTTTATTTTTTCAATTTAAGTCATATTTGAACGGCTATAAGACATCGTTAACGTACATTTTAAATATTAAATGTTTGTTTAATTGCACGTCAAATACAACAATGAAAACAATGCCGGAATAACTCGTAAAGTTAGGCGCAGTAACCGTAGCGAAGGAGTAATTCGTAAGTGAATAATTGAAATCTGTAATTGAGTCTTATTACGAATACAGCTCGCTAGGTTTTTTTTTTAAAAATCAAAATTAACAAGCCTTGCTCTAACGGCTGTTAAAGTTATTAAGAAGTTAGAGAACTATAAAGGTCCGTTCCTCGAGCACACATCGGCAAAGAAACGGTATAATATACACTCGTCGAACCTTGACATCGTCCCCCCCCCCTTCCACCGGTGTTCGACAGAACCCGGACGACGCCCGGGTGTATGGGTGGTGTTCAATATCGGAGACGCGTTTCGTCGGTACGCGTATCGTGTTACGGTTGTTGTTGCTCTGCGTTATATTGGTTCGAGCGCGAGAGCACTCCTTTCCGTCGAAAATCCCGCCCTCGGGCGCATTGTTGTCGAGACCGCCGTACCTGCGGTCAGTATCGAACCGCACGCGGCGAATGGGTTGCTGACGGCGAACATCGTGATTGAGACGCGCGCGCACAGCAGCGTCGCAGGGCCACGGGAAGCTCCGGGAGGGAAACTGCGCGGTGGAAAAACGATGGTCGACGATATCAACACGAACGCGAACGCGCTTCAAAAAGCCGACATCGCTCTTCGTCCGCGTCCGTGCAGTAACTCGTGGACGCTTAATATGTACGCACCGGACAACGTGCACGTTGCTCGGGCAAATCATTCCTGCCCGGGGCGATTTGAACTCCGAGTGTAAATGAATAATTGCGCCGTATAACGTTTCTTGAAAAGCCCGGAAACTCGACTGGTTAATCGTAACCATAAACTATTGTTCGTATACTGTTGTCCGATTGCACTGACACAGCTACATTACTTTTATCAATCCGGTGTGGGAAAACAGTGGACATAAAACGGAAGAACGTTAAAAGCAACATTATAATGTATATGTACACCGATATTTTGTACTTTGTTCCGAATTATGATAAAAGTACGACAAATTAATAGTAAAATATTATCCAGTTGTAGTAATAAGTATTGTTAGTATTCCTGTTCGAGTTTCAAACTGCCCGTGCAAAACGTACGTCACCCAATATTCCATACTGCCCATTGTATACGTATATTACACAGTAATTATTGCTAACGCGAACGTTATTTTTGTCCGAAAATCGTGCAGCGAAACTGACGGTGAAACGTTAATTAAAATATATTTTACTCGAAACTGTGGATACTTTTTACGCGCTCCGAGAGCAACCCAACTCGCCATCATTGATTTTTACTGCAGTTACAACGGACGGGACCGATAAAAGTTTTCAAAGTTTTCGTTTACGTTTTCGTTCCCTTCGGTTTACGCGTTGCTCTGTTGTCGAACCACGAAGGTACGTTTTAACGAAACGTGTAACAGAATTAGCAGTAGCAGAAGTGGTAGTAGTAAATGATGATTAACAAACCATATCGCAGTGATCGGTCTTGTCAGTAATGTAAAACCGTAATTTTCGTTTCAACGCGATTGCGCGTGAATGGATATACGAACAATGGAGAAAAAATGTCAACTCCGTAGACCGTTGCGTGCCAACGCGTCTTCCGCGCTTTTATTCGTATCGAAAACGACAGTCGTTCTGAGATATGCGTGAATTCGATGTCGATCTTAGCGATCTGTGGTTGTACGCGGACAAAAGTGGTGCGTCGCGTCGCAGACAACCGAACGACGGCCAATGAATCATGCCGGACATCACGACGCGTCCGACTAGACTTCGCGACGCTGATGTCGTACGGACGCGTGCTTACGATATGAAGCAGGAACCCCCGAGAGGCCTTGGTCAGCTCAAGTCATAATCAACGGCGCTTGTCACATCGCAATACAATAAATCATTCGACGTAACCGGCGATAAATCAATTTGTGCTGCACGCAGATTTTTAATAACCCGTTGTTGATAATCGACGTTCGGCGAACAATCACGAGTGACGTTACGATGACTGAGCGCCATTTTTCCGCAGATGTCCGGTTGCGACCCGAATTCCGGTAGTCGTATTCGTCCTAAGTATAAGTATCCCGATGCCGTCCAAACATACATCGGTTCACTAAATAGCGTACATCTAATGAAATACAAATTTATAAACGTATATTTTCAATAAAATGTACATGAAATATATGAATAAAAATTAATAAGTAATTAATATTTATAAACAATAAATTCGTATGAATAATCGAATATTTAATTATGTATGCGAAATTATTAATCGTAGACTTATTACTTTCTATTAAACCACTATGGATTAGTTTTGACGGTCGCTCACGAATATTATCTATTGCCTTTCTTTTAATACCATTACGAATTTTTTTAACGTTTCACTATCGGCATATTATGATCTACTACTTTTACTCATTAAAATTTCTTTATTGTACCGTTTGAATAAACTTTTGTAACTTTTGTTAGTACAACACTATTTTTCTATTTCATTCGCTTAAAACTTATGAAAGTGGCATTTATGGTTAAATACTACTAAAACTTGTTTATTTTTTATAAAGAACCGAATAACACTTATTTAATAAACGATAGGAAACAGCATAATACACAATTGTGTTTCACTATTAACCTTGCAATCTTACAGTTTATCAGATTTTTTTTATCTTCAATGGATTGGAAATCACCCCGCCGAATATTAATGATAGTGTGAATCGTGATTACGATATAATTTTATATTTGTGTCGAAATACGTATCGGACGCAATCGGGATATTTATTTAGTTTAATAACCATTGAAAATAGTATTTTCTACCCACTACGTGCGGGCCGCAATCGGGACAGGTGAAAAGGTAAAAAGGTTACTCTGGACCGCAATCGAGCTACGACCCATTTTTCAATCTGGACCCCCCCCCCCCCCCGAATACCTACATACGAGTATGTACAATCACTTGACCAAGGCGATTTCCACACGTCCCATCGGCTACTTTACACGTTGTTTTTTTTTCTTGTCTATCCCTAACAAAATAACAATAATACGTAAACGTCCAGCGCGGTTCAATACGGCGTGCCATCACACGTGTTTCGCGTTCCGTGACGAGGATTTATACTTTCCGTCTGAAGGCTCAGACCCTGACGACATTTTCACATGACGTACCGTATATACTGCGATGGACGAAACATGACGTACAACAAAAACTCTACATGATGCCGCGAACACCGCGATGTCTGAGCGTATATGAAAAAAAGTAAAAAAAAAAACCCGGTGTTCGCACGAGACATTCCTTTTGTACGCGACATAAGCTGATTCCGCGTCGTCGTTAGTCGTCGTCGGAAATAATTAAAAAATTAAAAAAAAAAATTGTTCCGCAGTACTACGTGTCCGTCTTGATCTACTGTCGATGATCCCAAATCGACTCGATTACTTGCCGTTTTACCGTCAAAACACGTATCGCCGTGCGGGAGCGTAATACCACGTGTGTGGCGTTCGATCGTCACACGGGTATTATTTTCTATTTCAATTTCCCCCCCCCCCCCATTGCTCGTGAATGATCTGTAGCACGTCCTCGGACGTTTTCATCACGTTGACGGTTTCGGCACGCATGACGCACTTCCGTGGACGAAAATCGAACGTTAATAACAACCGACGGATGTCGGTCGAGCAGATTTTAGTGCTTATCGCCCCATCGTTTGGCCGTAACAGCGTAACTGTTTTCTTTGTTGTCGAAACCGTTGTCGTACAACTTGCTCGCCGACAATCTGACGCATGGTAAAAAAAATAAAAAATAAATGTTTTCCTTTTTGTCGTCCGGGCGCACGATTCCGAGGCGGATCTCGGATCAAACGCAGGAAATCGGGTAGTGTTTCGTAACGATATCCCGGTGCCGGTTACACGTATTCGCGGCAACACAATCGGAAATCGACCGGATGGCGGATGTTTGACAGAGAAGGATGGAGCGCCACTCTTCCACTGTGTGTGTATGCTTTTTTCGGACCTCGGAACACCGAAACCTTTGCGGTCATAGCTCGCGTCCGGCATTTTCGCGTGCCGGATTTGCGTCCGTTCGCTTTTCGAAACACGTGTGACGATCGCGATTTCGCGCACGGGTCCGAACCGTAATCGTGCATCGGGAACGGAACGGCAAGTGATGCAAACGTGCGTTTCCGAATGTCTGGCGACTGCCGGGGATCTTAGGGCTCGGGGCTCCATTCGTTTGACCGTTGTAGAAGGGGAAACAATACAACGGTTGTCGATCGTTGTTCGAAACGACGAGCATTCGTTATCTTACTCAACTTGTTTACGGTTGGCCGATACATTTACAAACAATACTAAAATCCTAACGAGATAATACAATTTTTCAATTTGAGATATTTGATTTAGAACGTTAGATAATACGCATTCCCATTCCAACTCCAACCCGGACAAATATACAGTCATAATATTAAACATACGTTAACACGTTTTGAGTTTCCTCCTAAATACATACGTATCATTTGTGAGGTACGTTTCATAGAACGCAGGCAAATAAAACTTAATGTTAAATATTTCTTGGGGCTCCGAGGTCAAGGAAGAGTTTGTAAATCGCTTGATTGACGTTCAGTGGGACGATGCTGACGGGCGCACATGTTGTTTACCGATGATGGCCAAGCATTTACCTGTAGGTCACGTGAAAAGACACTGGTACACTTATGCAGTGATAGATCTGAGATTTTGGTTTTTTTTTTTTTTTTTTGGACGAAGGAGTCGGTGTAGGCAAAGTTAATAAAAAAATTATAAAAAAAAAAACAAGTACTTAATTGGATAAAACACACGCTTTTGAGTCGTAATTGAACATTACAGATAAGACTATTTGACACGGTTCATTTTGTTACATTAGTCAATCAGTACATTACCTTATCTTCATATTAGCGATATAAAAATGAAGAAACTTTATAAATTCGTACCCAAAACAATTTTATAATTGTTATTTACAATTTTTGCTTTGATACTGTTACAGAATCAACCGAGGTTCTATACATATTTTGTTTATTATAATAATTCTTATTGTTATTGTTATTATATTTGTGGCGTTTTCATGAAAATAATCCGACGTCGTACAACAGAAAAGCCGGGTTTTTCCGGCATTTTGATTTCTGTTTTTTCGATAAGAAATCGTCATGCATTAGAGTATATTCATCAATGATAAATCGTAAACGAGCAAACGAGTAAAACCACTATGCCGTAACACCACGCAGTCGGTACAAAAAGCTTTATCGTTTTCGGCATCTGAACCCGGTTTGAATCAACGGCCCGGCGTCATTTCGACCAAGCGATGCACGGATTTTCGCGAACTTAATGTTTTGTATTATTTATTTATATTTTTTTTCGTGAACCGCGGGAGGTTAGTGGTCCACGTTAAATTATACGTATTGAAAAATTAAATGAAATTATGCCTTTGGTCCGTAAGAAGTATAATACCACTGGATATCGATTCGGAATATTACAACGCATAGAAACAGTGCTGTTGCGACGAAACACGTTTTTATAATCAAAATGTCTGGATACGAATAGTTTTAAAATAAGTGGCTAAATATTCGAGATGATTTAACCTGAAAACATTTTTTTTAGATAAATTATATGTTACGGCCATCAGCACAGCTACCGCGTACAATTATTGTCGAACAATAATCATATTGTGTATTAATGACAGTATTCGATAAACAATAGGTATAATAACGTGTGTGTACACGAATTAGCATACTACACACGGAACCATGTCCAAAACATTCATATATTTTCGTCGAATAGTGCCAATATTGAGTAAACACAATGTTGAAATTTGATTTGTAATATATTCAATTTCAAACACTAAAAATACCGTGAAAAGTACCGTACAAACATATCATACATTTTTGATGATCAGTTGTTCGTAAACCTCCGACAAGAAAAATATCTTAGTTATATTTGTATTCATATTATACAATATTTATCAAAATTACGTATTGCGTTAAAGCGTATGATAAAATTCCTTACAATCAAATTATTAATAACGTTAGTATATTAAATCATGATAGGTTCAATTTATTGGGGAGGAGGCGTCCTCTAATCGATACACAGGGACTTTATGAACCACCTTAGTATAAATGTTGTGAAACATTGATTTAAACGATATAATTAAATCGTTTGAATCCATAATGCAACGTGAATTCGTTTTCGGTGGATTAAGAACTTGTATTCAATTACGGAGCTACTAGCTGCAATTAAAACCTCATCCGTTGTCTTATATCTTATCGGGGCGTTAAAGTATTGTCAAAACGTCAACCCTTGTCAGCTTATAATGGTAGACCTGATAGCGCGCAGAGCTGGTGCCAAAGGAACGAGTGTCGTTGTCGGGACTCGGCGTAAAAATGAAATGAACCATCGATCACTAAACAGTCATTTGATTAGAAAACTTTGACGCGAACACATGCCACGCACGCACTTGTGGACCGTTTAGCCCGTAACGTGTAAGTGACACGTTTTCGTTTGATTTATAATTTCCCGCGGAAAACTGTTTGACTGCACGTAGTCGATGAAGCGCATGGATCGTAAACATGGTAATATTACCGGTCGAAAAACTTACGGTTACCGGTGTGTGGGTTTTTCTGTTTTAACCGTGAGGCGGAATGAAAACTAAAATTGTATTATTATTATTATTATTATTATTGTCAGTGTACGATATATTCGCGTTGGAAAAACAAACGAGAACGGCAACGGACAGTGGAAAAAATCGAAACGATTTAATATAATAACAAGTGTAACTCTATTCCCGGTGACTGCGAAACGTTTGCTCCGCTATAATTTACGTACATGTCCCCAACCCCACCCATTTTCAATTTTCAACTTTTTCCAATGCCAATATTTAGTGCTTAATTCCTGCCAATTCCTGCCACCATTTCCAGAATTCCTGCTCAACTCCCGCCCCCGCAAAAATCAAAAAACTATGGGTGGGGCTGGAGACACGTGTCCCCAGCCCCACCCATGGTCGGAAATTGACTTTTTCAACTTTTTCCAACGCCAATATTTAGTGCTTAATTCCTGCCAATTCCTGCCACCATTTCCAGAATTCCTGCTCAACTCCCGTCCCCGCAAAAATCAAAAAACTATGGGTGGGGCTGTAGAAACGTATCCCCAGCCCCACCCATGGTTAGAAATTTTTTCCAACCAAATGTATTTCGAGACTCCCGACTTGTATTTATTGTAAAAGAATGATAATTTATAGAAATCATCTATTTTTCATCGCTTACAATTATTTAGAAATAAGACTTTACGATACCTAATATAGAAAATATTTATATGTATAAATATATATGTATATAAAAATATATGTATAAATATATATATATATATATATATATATTATTCATTTTCCAAACATTGGAATCTTATAATGTTACAACAGTTTAATAAATAATTCTAACATAATTTTTGTCATACCTATGTAATAGTATGTATAATAATTTACCATATGTATTCATAAACCTCGTTTGAATGCATTGTATACGAGTACATAATATCATACACATAACGCAGAGTCAATTTTTTATATAAAAGTTATAGTAAGTATTACATTGCCCTGCAGTCTATATGGAGGGTTAAGGCAACTATATTCATAGGTTGGTGCTGGAAGTTTAAAATGCTGATGAACTAACAGGTACATTAGTAGTACATAAGTGGTAAGGCGCGATTATTAATGCCATAGGTATCCGGAGTCAGGGCCGTGCCTAGGGGGGTGCAAGAGGTGCGCGTGCACCGGGCGCCATTGACCATCGGGGCGCCAAATACATTTTTATAATCTAAGTAATATTACTAAAATACTCAATATTAATTCATTTTTTTTTCTCTCGTCGAACACCACTATCTCGACATAATTAGCATTGCATTGATTGCCTACCGGTTACAAATATAGTGTTTTTATTCTTAGCGTTAGTATTTATTTTTCCCCGAAATGACGACGTCGCTGATCGCCGTTGTCGATAACAACTATATTATTATTATTGTTACTTGATAAAATTAATTCAATAACATAAATATAGACTTAATATCATAACATAGACTGCGACATATAACAACGACTGGAAGGAATTGTACGATTTTATTTTGAACCCATGATATCTAGTTTTCAGACGTACTGTGTTCACGTCATAGTGCATATTTTTCATCAGGAAACAATTATTCATCAAAGCCTCAAATAAAAATATTACGTAGAGGGGGTGGGGGCGCTAGAAATAATTCTTCGCGCCGGGCGCTGATTATGCTAGGCACGGCACTGTCCGGAGTGCTCAAAGGTGATCTGAAATATTTGTTTGTGCTTTTTTTATAAAATATTTTTTTATTTATATAATTACTGAATAAAAACTGATATATCAATAAAAAAAATTAAAATGTTTAAAAAATGTAATTAAAATAAATATTTAATTTGAAAAAAAATCTTTAATTAATATGAAATCTAATTCGAATAGAAAAAAAGACTAATTAATTAAAAATACATATTTTTTTATAAATTTTATAATGACTGCCGAACTTAAAACAGTTATAACGGTATTTGAATTAAGTCGGGAGTTTCGAAATACATTTGGTTGGAAAAAATTTCTAACCATAGGTGGGGCTGGGAACACGTTTCTCCAGCCCCACCCATAGTTTTTTGATTTTTGCGGGGGCGGGAGTTGAGCAGGAATTCTGGAAATGGTGGCAGGAATTGGCAGGAATTAAGCACTAAATATTGGCGTTGGAAAAAGTTGAAAAAGTCAATTTCCGACCATGGGTGGGGCTGGGGACACGTGTCTCCAGCCCCACCCATAGTTTTTTGATTTTTGCGGGGGCGGGAGTTGAGCAGGAATTCTGGAAATGGTGGCAGGAATTGGCAGGAATTAAGCACTAAATATTGGCGTTGGAAAAAGTTGAAAATTGAAAATGGGTGGGGGTGGGGACATGTACGTCTATAATTTACAGTCGAGTCACGTGTGGTGTAACATCAAAAATAAAAAATAGTTGTCGGCTTAATAGGTATGGCGCGTTTCGCGAGTCCCGTCCCGTTTAATTGTCAAACGTGTCCGCGGGGCATTTCGATTTGCATTCCGTACCGGACCGTCGTCATGTCTTCCGAATGCACATTTGCACGTATGGAACACTATTTCGGCTGTACGAGAAGAGGAGAAAAACAGCTTTCCGCTGGATATTCGCAAACACTGTTCATACGAGACGCCGTGGAACATTCCGACGGGACACAATTAAATGCACTAGTTTTTGTAAATAGGTTGTACGCGAACAAAAACGCGGTGTAACATTACTGAAGACCGTCGACCATAGCGAATTCAAATCGGTTGATTAACACGCGGATCGCGAGTTCTAGGTGAAGCGAGACCGTGATTTTTTTTTTTTTTTTTGACTGCGTGTATGGACTAAAAATTATTCGTAACGGAAATCCGACATAAAGGGTATGGAGGAATTGTGAGTGTCATAAGTTATTTATTAACTGGATGCTACGAAATATTTAAAAGTAGTGTTTTCAATTGTAAAATGAAAACGGTTTATTGTGTTTATCATTTTTCCCGTGTGCCGCATTACGTTTATAGATTATTCGAATGCAATGATAAATCAACGCGTTAAAAGAAGAAGAAAGATAAAAACGATTCTGTGGAACGTTTGATAACAGTATATAATGTATAAGAATTTAATATTTTATAAAATGATTCTCGAGTATTCAAGTATGCCACGTGATAGTATAATTTTATACAAGGGTATATTTAAACCACAATTTATAGTTCACATATCCCATCCTCATGTATGTAGGTTTTTTCACCATAAAATACGGAAAAATAAATTCGTCGTTAATATTCTTTCGTAATAAATTATGCTTTCGTCTTAACTTTAAATTTAAAATAAAATATCACAAATTTCGATTCTTGTACGTTTATAACGATAAATAAAATTTTTTTAAAAAATTTTATCTCAAAACTTGAAAATCTATCTACTCGCCACTCCACCGGTATTTCAGTACGTCTCGTAGTATCGATAACTATTTTGAATAATTTATTATTCTCTAGCCAATAAAGTATATTATGACGTTTTACATTAATTGTATTGAATGATTTTTCAATTTTCAATGACAGGAAGTAAATAAAAAAAAATAAAAAAATATACAGATATCTAGTCCCCAAAAAAATAAAAGAGCATTTTTGTAAATGTAGATACGGAAGAACAATTACAGGAATATAATGAAAATGTTGACTTATCATACATGCAGCAGGTAGTCAAGGTGAGTCGGTGAGTCACCTATACCGATGGACATCAAAGAAACAAAAAACGAAAGTAAAAGCGGTCGGGCCAAAGATAACAAATGGTGACAATAGCGGAACGGACATTATGAACACAGTTCGGAAACATGTAAAAAGCAATCAGCAGTGTATTTGCCATGGCCTCGCCTATGAACATGCACTTGGACACAAGTTCAAAATGAATTGTTGAAGACAAAGATGTTTGATCGGAAAGATAAAATATAGTTATTATATCAAAGTACGAAAGTTTCAACAAATCCATCAATATACGTATATAATAATAACATGTACATAATAGACAAAAGTAAAATGTACAATATATATATATATATATATAAATACAAGTTCTAAATTTTTAACTTTAATAAAACTTTATCAAGTTCCTACGTAAGTTGATTAATATAAAGAAGTTTTTTATTTTATTTTATATATATATAATAATCGAAACTCTTTTAAAGTATATTTTTACAACACTGACCAATCACAGGCACAACTGGTCAAGAATCACTAATAGAACAAAAACTTTTGATGAATCTCTACCACCTGTATGTTATTTGCCGATAAATAAAAAATAACCTTGCGGATTCACACGTACATTTTCATCAGAATATAAAGAAATTGTGCGATATGTCTCAAGCTCATAAATCAGTAATATTTTAAAATCGAGCAAAAATTTCTTCTTGGTAAAAACTAAAAAACTCCTAATTTTATGGGATACCAATATCGAAATTGTTGAAAATCTTAATAATGTGAACAGATTGCGTACAAATTTAAATTATTATACCATCACGCAAAAAATTAAATACAATACTTTAATTTATACAATCGTATTCAAATCACTTCAAACTAAGGTACACAAATATTTAATGCGTATATATTGTTTATCGTTAATAACACAAAATTAATCATATTAACTCCATTCATTTAACTTGCATAAGCCGATTTCGTATAACGGCGCAACCGTATGCAATTTAACACCATGTGCGCGTTGCGTTACAATGTATTTTTCATATCCCTAACCTGAATACGCTTAAAATGCATTACAGGTAGGAGCGTGACATGGATTCATCAGTGGCGTAAGCAATTGCCAACAATTATTCCTATTCGTATCTATGTTTTTATTTTTACTACTTCTAGAAAATTATTTAAAATTTGATTCACTGATTTTACCTTGTAAAATATAGAACTAATAAAATAAAAACTACACAGTTCGTGATTTTACTCCTCTTAAAATGTATCTTAGAATATTTCAGTTGTATCATAATATAAACGATTACATAACAACAATATTTATATTTAAATAAATCAAAAAAAAAAAAAAAAAAAAAATGTATTTAAACAATTTTAAATTTGTAAATCAAATAATATTTTTTTTACCTAACATTCTCATTTAGATTACATGTTTACATAAAAGAACACTCAATCATTATATTTTATTTAAAAAAAATTTAATACACATAAGTAATTTAAATAATATTGTTCGTTTTTACAACTGTAAGCAATTGTAAACAACTCTGGTTTATATTTAATTGTTAAAATTAATTGTTTAATTATTATTTTATATTTAATTATAAATTTATATATTAAATCTAATTGTTTAAATGTATGTCACGCCATTGTCGTATACGCCACGCAAAGGCTTGATGTATAACAACACAAAAACAAATTATTTATCGGCTGTTGGACACTCTAACCGTCAAACAAGCACGCAAAGAAAAACCTAATAATTGGCCCGGACGACTACCTTCTTAAGTGACAAAGAAGACGATCTAGCACTGCTTAATAGGATAGTCGAAAACAGATTCTTTAAAAGGCTTACTTTCCCTTATGGCTCTAAAGTTATTAGTGCACTCGAAACAACTGGCAAAGAATAAGATCTAGCACTGGATTGAGGTTTGAAATACAATATAGTTTTAATATCCTTTTTGTAAATGTACTAACTTTCTCATATACTTGCATGAGTACGTAAAATAGAAAAAATATTAAACATGAACACCTTTTACAATTACAATCAAAACCTTTTAATTGAAGACAACGAAAAATATAATTAATACAAAAATAGATTCCATCACTCCGTTCAGAATCTAAAACAAAATAATGACTGACCACTTCACTCATACATCGGGCAGCGTTCCGTCCTCCGCATCGATGGCAGTAGAATGAACCCTTATCACGTCCTTCCGGCGGCGTTTTATTCTATTGCCATATATCTGGTCAGCATTTCCTGAAGGTGGGATGGGTATTAGTGCGTTTGCTGACAATATATTAATTATATGTTTAAAAGAATAATTAAATTAAATTAGGTGTGGTATAATCTATATTTAATGTGATGATACAACACTACGGACTACTGATTTATAGATTTTATTAGGAGATTTATTTAAAAACTAAATAGTAAACGCAGTTTAACATTAATCATATATTTTATATTAACTTTTCCTTTTGTTCCTAAAAAAATCAGCTGACTAAATTTAAAAAATACCGGACAATTGTTCGGTTTTATGAAATCATCTTATAATATTCAAAGATTTCCAGCCCAATAATTAATGATCGTGATAAAATAAAAATGAATATTACTGTAAAATCAAAAGTGACGAGGAAGTCACCATACTTTGATCAGAATCTTAATGATCGAATACGTGAATGATTAAAATCTAAACGAAAAAATGAAAATTAGATGTCTTAATATATTTTATTGTTGAGATAAAACATTAGACTTTATTTATTTACAACAAAGGAGTCAGTCAATTAAATAACCATAGCACAGTTAGTAAGCTATGGTCGAACGTTTATTTTTATCAAAATGCAAATAAATAATAAAATCATAATTAAATATTGCAAATAAAACATAGAAATATAATGGTAATAATTTTAAACAATAAGTTTAAATGTAATTATTAACAGTTGTTGGTTACTATAAGCTCTAAATATATACTCGAAGAAGCCGTTTAGCCGGAATCTCGATCTGCGCATTAGGTAAGTTTTTCATCGTAATTTAATCTTTCTCTGACTTTGACTGAAATCATAATGCGGCAGAGAAAGTAGTCTGAAAATTTTAATACGCTCACGTTATTCATCCAAGAACATTGGTTTTAACTTCATTATTTACTTAAACTCCGAATTGAACTCGACAAAGAGTTCTTTTTTCCCCGACAACTTATATTGTTTAAAACTTTTTTTAAAAAAAAAAAATGTAAAAAATAATATCTTGTAAAATATAATATACGAGTATTTCATACATTAACGGAGTTGGTTCGAAGCATCGTGAAACGTACACTAGTCTGCGTGGTAAAAGTATTCCAAATATAACGATTTCTTACTTTGTTCGCATTCGTTTTCGATTTCACGTCGATATTCATAAATAACCGTTATTGCGCTCTTTCTGTAAACACAGTATCGTATTTCAGTTTGGACGTGAACTGTTGAACAAAACTACTGTGAATATTTCATCGCCTCATCGATAACATAACGATAGTGAATATATTTTTTTCTTCGCCCGAACGCACATTGTTTCCCAAAATGAACTCTCGTTGCGTGTTATAGGTATAATGTTTACGGTAAGGGTATTGTATACATTCACCTGGTGTCAAGGGTTCCGTATTTAAAAGATGGTGGAGTGGCCGACTTATCGCTCCCCCTGATTTTCAACACAGTATGATAACGTATGCCCAGTGGTCCAGAATGAAATTCGATTTTATTGCCAGTCCAACGTATCGAATATTAATGTAATAAAGGTATCGCGTGTACTTTTATTATTGATGAACGTCCATCGATCTAAACGCACGTATTAATGCAACGCATACCTTTCGAGTAATGGGTATTGACTTAACATTTGACACGACATTATGTTGGATGATCTATTATGACGATATACCATAAGAGAACATCTTGTTTCACGTAAAAAACATGGTTTTATCTTTTGTGAAGTTTAACATTTGACGAGCCTTAATAGTTTAAAAATCACTGAAATTAAACTGATAACGTGTCATGAGTAAAACAGGGTAATAATTGAGAACGAGATGGTATTCGCTGATAAATTAATTTTATATGTTTACCACAGTTTTTATGGTACAATAGGTTTTGAGGTACGAAACCGAACTAGGTGCTGTTTTCATTAGGTTGAATTTTGATACGTGACCACACATGCTTTCCACAAACACATTTGGCTACAGTGACTTAAAGTTCGAACTCAGCGATTTTCGGCCGGTCACTGAGTGAGCATGTGGTTGTGTGTGTGTGTGTGTGTGTGTGTGTATCAGTGGTGGATTCGGAATTAGAAAACCGTGAGTCAGGATATTTCAAGCGATCATTTTTTATAGCTGAAACTGGATAATAAATGTATACCTTGTATCGAAAAAACGCAATATGCAATGCGCGTCTTTAAGTTTATTCATAGTTATCATTTAAAAATATTTACATTTATTTTATTTTATGGAGCCTTACACGGCGTCTGGCACAAACATATTTTACTGTGCTATACAATTAGACCTATAGCGTCATTTGAGATAAAGCAACCGGGGTACTTTCCCCAGTCTAGTAAAAATTTCCTATTCTGGTAACTAACCTGTAGTACACTTGAAAAATAAAAGTATCGACAAGTATTGTCAACAAATATTTCGGCCAAAAGCCCCATCCGAACACGGTACTGCTTATATTCGCGTACCTGTGTGTCGTGTGTATGCTAACTCGTCCGAAATGCAAAACGCTGTTGTCCTAATTACGGTAACGGTTTCAGGAAATAATTTAACCACCGCCTACGCAAATGAAAAACCATCGTGAACCCTTTTGTTTCGTACTCCCCCGTGATATCGGCATCGGCCGCAAGAGGCTTGGAGATTTATTCACGGACCGGTGCGCATCCTACGGGCACCGGTGCGTGAAATTTCTACCCGCGTTCCACCTCCGTCCCGCAAGCATCCGCCGTCTCCAGTACCGCAGATCCGAGGCTGAGCGTGTGTGTGCACGATGATAACAATAACAAAAATATATATATATAATAATAATAATAATAATAATAATAATAATAATAAAATAACAAACGAAACAAACGGCTCAAAAAAATAGAAAACAAAAAAAAAAAGAGTAAGAGACCCTACGTCCGGGTCGGGTGTGATGATGCTTTCGCGCCCGCGTGAACGCAATATCCATCCGGTACGGAATTTAATATCGACGGTGGACGGGGTACGGGAAAAGGTGCTCGCCACGCATTATAATGTAGTGCACAGTGCAATGGTAATGTTTCGATTATAACTATTGTTCGTGTAACGCAATACGATCCAGGTGGTGCTCGAATCAACAGGTACGCGCCGTGGACGTTTTCCGGTCAAAAACCCGTGTATTTTTACACCATGTGTAACGCCACGAGCGGCGATGACGCAGAAAGTGTTAAACATTTCGGCGGACGATGTCCCACAACTTAGTGACCATCTCAGTCCGGACTTTTATAGATCATCACATCGGCTGACGTGTGCAAAATGTTGAGACTTGACCTCAGTGCGGTCTTTGGCCACCAGCGATGACCCGTGGATACCTCTTCCATAGTGTTACGTGGTACCCAATAAAAACAGGTACCCATCGTAATGATGTTATTTCGGGATGGAAATTAATGACTTTAAATCAATTTACTATTTAACTCGTTGTAAGACACTTTAATGGTAGAAAGTAATCGACTGACAAAAGTATACAGTTATAAATTATAAAACATCGCGATAACAATATCGAAGACAAAACTCAGAAGGACTTGTGCTGACAGCTAGATACGTCTGATCTCTGCTGGTCCTGGAAGATGGTTATATAGTCCTCGATGTTGCCTAATCTCCCATGTTCTAATGCCTCCTCGAATGGAGTTTGTTCATGGCTATTTCTGGTAGATTCTTCGGCAGCATTTGCGTCTTTCTTATGGCGTGATGACCTCTCTTGACACGGGTTTCCTCCATTTCAGCATTTTTTATGTAAGCCTAATGAGTTTTACCGTTGGCTATATATATAATTTAGATTATATAATTTATATAATTTAGAAGTGTTAGCACTATTGAATGTCATATATAGTTATGCGTATTATACAGTTTTTTATAACTATGTGTTTTTATCAGCGTACGACTCGGGAATATGCATATTATTATCTAATAATAATATATGCATATTACAATAGGTACGAAATCGTAACCGGTCGACGAATCAATTACCCGCACGTCGCCCGCTTTACTGTTGCTGTTACCTCGGCTTAATGCGGTGACAAAAGAGACTAACGGAATTAAGGAACAATCATGAAGCTGAAGGCAGAGGAGAGAACTGAACGAGAACCCGTGGTCCATTGGTTACGAAAACGTTAATTGTTGAATTGCGTTGATTGTGAACTATCCAAACACCGGGCCAAAAACTTCTTGCCTAGGCCCAACCTTAATCCAACGGTTCTCAAACTATCCAGAGTTAAGGATCCTTTTAAGATATCTTATACAATCAGGGTCCTTATCAGTCCTTCCAATAGAACATATTTTGGTTACAGTAAAATTAAAAAATAATTTTTTCCTTAAATTATTCCACAAGTATGAATTAGAGATTGTTTACGATTATTGTTGATTATTATTTAAAGATATTAGTGGAATAAAATATTCAGAGCCATATCACAGACCCACAGTTCGTCATTTGCAGATGCCTAGGGGTCCAGGGACCACTGGTAAAGAAACCCTACCTCAGTCCTTGAGCAATTTTGATTTTGTACTACTCATCGTACTGAAGCGTTTGTTTATGTTTACAATAAGTTTCGCAAACGTTGGAAACCACGGATTGGATTCTTATAATGTAATAAAATTGTATTTTATGCAGCAAATAATGGTAGCAGCGAGTTAGCATGTTTCCTCAGACTATGGTTGGTTTAATTGGAGGGCAAAAAGTATAAGACTAACGAAGTAAATAACTATAATAATATACATTAATCCTGTAGCATACGAGAACACTCGAACGGGGTCACGTCACAAGATTCGTATTGCCGAAAGGCTTTGTTTGCCAGTGTGTGTGCACGTAAGTGTACGTGCTTACGTTTAATTTTACCTTATCGATTAAACAGGTTTGCAAATACACGAAAACGTACACACACACACACACACACACACGCACACACTAGTCTACTTAAGCACATCCGAAAACCACAACAACCTCTTCCTTTTCGCATACCGGTAATGTTGTCACCCCTCTGTTGTACCTCTCCTCGCTGCCGCAACCCGCGCGGTCCTTTAATAGACAAGATGATTTTGTCCTCCTACCTGACTCGAGAAATATCGTCTCTATTGTGATGTCGTCATTGTTCTCCGCATAATCCTTTACCTCGTGGCAAATGATTTCAGTGACGTGTGCGACATTTGTATCCGACATACGACGTCATACCCGAATATTCGACGTGGTCGGGTGTGAAACGGGAAATGACTGAGAAGGGGACGAAGAGCAATAGGCATGACATTTCGATATGAATGCCGTTTATAAGTCAGAAATATACGAGATCGTACGGGCACGGTTATTACTCATGCGCCATCCGCCACCACCTCTACCGCTTTCATGCAATCGGAGCATAATATTTCCCAAAGAATCTCCTCTAATAATACATCTTCTGTATAAAAATGTAATAGAAAGTTCCACTTTCAGAAAATTAACTTTTCAGAAATGCCACATTGGAATAATATTTATTCACATAAATTATTTATGTAAACACATATAATATCAATTAGAATGATTGGATACGATTTTTCAAGTCAAACGAATACAAATAAGTTTGATTTAATATACACACCCGTAAATAACAAGATAATATGAACTTTACGACGAGCAAAATATTTAAATCTGTTTTTGAGAGCAATTCCAAATACTTTAAACGTGTGTATGCATTTGATTAAATATTTAAGCTACAAATGATATTTCAGAACAGCTTGTAAGCATTGGTGTAAAGCAATTGTATTTCGTATGAATAATTTTATTGACAAGTAGCAGAAGTTTAATATTATTGAGCTCGTAAATAAAAAATGTTTTTAAATTAATATATGAATAAGCAAATAGTTTACATTTAGAAATAAACGAATCATAGGCGGCATTTAGGGGGGAGGCATAAGGTGGCAGTTGCCCCCCAGGAAAAATATTGAGAGGGCAAATTCATCATTTTGCCCCCTCATAAATTAAATATTATTAAAACAATTTTTAATTTTAATAAAATATTTATGTTGAAATTACTATTGTACAATTATGGAAGAAAATCATATGTTAAGTCAGTTCAAAATAATCAATAATACCATAAATTAATATAAACTAATGTAAATTCTAGAAAACTGTATATTAATATAATATTATGGTTGCTTTTAAAACATAACATAAGATATACCACATATTTTTATTTTATTAAGATGCGAATCTGTACTATTTAGCACAATTAGGGCCGTTCATACAATGTCCGATTAAGTGTCGGTTAAGACTAACCGGTAGAATTCTGTCGGTTAACACATGATAAATTCTTCCGGTTAGCGTTATCAGACACTAACTAAACATTGTAAGAACGGCTCTTAGTGTATGTGGTGATAGAACAAAAATACAATGAAAATAGGAATAAGAAGCCATAAGTGGCACTTGACTGGGAAATTATTTAAATATAAATTATAAAAGTATAGGAGTGTGAGATGTTATATGTTATTATTGAGATAATAAGTTAAATTTAGGTGGAATGAATATGCATTAGATAAGTTGAATATGAGAAAATTTTTATATGGGTCAGTAAATTATGATTAATTTTTGCCCACCCTATAATATGAGCCAAGCGCCGCCTATGAAACGAATGCTTGGCCTGGAACATTATTATATTTGTAATGCACAAAAAATTTTCAAGTATTTTTCTACGTGCTTTGAACAGAAATATTACAATTTCTATAATACTTTGAACACATATAAGAATGTGCGTATTCACAATTTATATAAATCAAAATGTATATACTTTTTTACCTGAGTAGGGGCCCATTATGTCTTCGAAGAAATAAATGAAAAAAATAATAATAAAAAATATAATATCATTATAATAAAACGATACAATGGGTTTTTTGGATACGATCGTTATCAGCTGTAAGAACACGAAATTCCTCACATACCATAGATTTCAGACTCGACTGTAAGAATCAAGAATTTGCCGAAGACGCCCTTCAGCCCTCATTATTCGTGCGCAATAATAACGTGAGTTCCCGGTGCGTACGTAAAAAAAAACCTCCGTCGTTACACCGAATACGCGTTCGCCCGCCAAGTTTATTTGATGTCGTGTATATCCTGCTCGCGTCCAAAGATTCCACATGAATCCACCGGGGGTGGTATCACGAACTTAACTTATGTTTTCCTTTTCGTGTCCTCTCGAGCCACGGGCCCGTCACACTCAAGCGGGTACGCTATTTACGTATACCGAAATCCGATGGCATCGCATCACCTGCTGTCGAGAACAACGTCCATTTACGCTTCAGTGTTTTGTTCACGTTGGACTAGACACAACTTTTGAAACGATCATTTTTTTTAAATTTATTTTATTTCATTTTTATTTTTTTAAACCATACGTTCGCAGTATTATATAACTATACTTATATTGTACTGTTCACATATATTCGTATATTACCGTATACGTTATGATACCGTTAGGGTTAATAACTAGGGAGTATATATATTTATATTTATCGATATTTTCACGAGCACCGCAAAAATATTTCGGCGATTTTCAGATGTTCAGTAACCGCATGGTTACAATTGGTTTCGAATGCACATGTTTGGTAGGTACGCGCGTGGCCGGTGTACGTTTGACGCCTGATTGTTCGAACGAAAATGTATCAGTGACAACGAAACCGTTTCGGCGTGCTCAAAGGTCCCTGATGTAATATTACTGAGTAGAATTGCGAAATCTCGGTTTTTGTATATGTGCGTGCATGTGCACGTAAAAGACGTGTTGGTGTGCGATTGTCGAAATAGAAAAATTCGAGTGTACACGATATCTTAGACCTATTGATTTTTTCACGATAATAACACTTACCGGATACATAGGATAAATTAAATAGATTAATAAATATATATACTATATATGTGTGTGTGTGTTTATATAATACTCGATTTCAGTACAATAAAACAATTCGATTAGCTAACCCGAATCACCCGTATCACTATTTTGGTGTAAAAAGATTCACGTAGTGAAATAATAACAGTATATATGTTCATATATTGTAGTCTACCTTTGCGACCGTTTTTATCGTACCTAATGCCTATACGCTTAAAATATTTATTTGCTCCTCTGGAAAATTGAGTTTTAGTAATACACCAATAAACTGTACAATATATGGTAAATAAAAAACGAGTTTGGAACGTTTTATTTTATTTCCTTTCCAATAAACATAAAGTAAACAGTTTCCGAAACGGTAAAATTGAACAAAACTAAATGGCAAATTATCCGCAGTGCTTCACGCGTGTACGTCGTGTACTACGAATTCGGTTTTCCGTGAAATGTGCAGAGGACAGTAACACTCCAATTATGTTTCCGAAACAAACGAACCTAGCTCCGAACGTAATTAAACCCAAACCGTTTGGGGATCTCGCGAAACGAAACGTACAGAGACTGGTCTCAATGGTGCATATGTAAAAAAGCGAAGAACACGTCGCGCAACGGAAAAGAAAAAATCCGCAAAAAATAGAACGCATCGCGTTCGCGGGATGATGGTCGGACGTGCGTCACCGACAGGTTACCCGCGCACGACTAGTGGAGTACAATGTGATCAATTATCGTTTGTTTTCGCTTGCACGTATAGATATATCGAACGCGAAAATCGTCTTAAATGCGCGCGCAGAGTTCGTTCGCATAGTCAATAGATTAATAATATTATTGTACCGGTAGCGCGTCGCGAAGGTTCGACTCATTAGTATGCTACCGGTGTTTTCCGAAGGAGATGGTCGCGCGGGTAAAAAATGGAAACATTTTTTTCATTTCATTTTCTGTATTTTCGGGGGGAGGGGAGGGGTCCGTTAGACGGTAGGAGTTCACTGCAACACGCAGTAGCGCTTACGGTGTAAGAAATATTTCGAGTACGACACTGTTATTGGACTGCACTGGAATAAAGGCTACGTGCGAAACTTTGCCTCGTTATCGAACAATGCGTGCGAAAAATGTGCAATAATAACATGGGGTACGCTCTCGTACACGGACTCTAAGTGATAATACGCCGACCGTGTGGAATGCGCCCCGGAGCGTCGAGGATAAAAACTGAGAATATATAAAAAAAAACCAATGTAAGCCACTCGAAAACGAATACGAACGTGTATTATATTTGTCGAACGAACGAATTCACTTGAAATTTTAAACCGATCGGTATTTCTCGTACGCGCAACGTTTGTGTTATTCTTTATTTGCACGTATTATCGATGCCGCGAAGCGTGCAATATTACGTGATATATCGTTTTGTGTTATCCAGCGCGACGGTAGTGGCGCTAAGCTAAGCAAAAAAAAAAAAATACATCAACCAAGTATGCCACAGCGCGCATTAAGAGTACGTTCCGTTGGAACCGCGCGACGATTCATATTAATTATTTGCCATGCTTTACAAGGCTAATGACTAGACGTAATAGGTCCTATGATGACTTTAAATCAACCGTTCAAAAATATTGTGCCGATGAGAATATGGTAACTCGCAAGCGAATCGGTCGGATAGCTCAAAAGTTACAGTCAAAAACGTTCGATATTTTTTACATCCGGTTTTTCGAATGCGATAAAAATACATAGTAAAAAGTTTTGTTTTATCCCGATCCGCTGCTTATCTATACCACTGATCTAATTCTTGCGACAGTGACAAATCATTAATATACACATCTATACAATACAATAATTATAAACGTTTACAAATTGTTAATCTACAAGATTTATTAAAAAATATACAACTGATATCATAACAAAAAAATGTATGCCAGAAATAGTCAAGAGAAAAAAAAAAGTCCATTTTTTCTAAGATCTTTAAACACTCTAAAGATGTAGTGTTATAAAAATCCATTTTCAACAAACCATATTAAACTACTCTAACTTTGTTTCAATCATTTGTTTGGTTTGCGAAAGGAATTACACTGCACAACACTAATTAGTATGAAAAAAATAAATAATAAGTTTCGGGACTGCATAATATTTATACATATTTCTATGCGGGTCGAAATAAGCCTTCGCCAATAGTAAATTAATAATCGAAAGCAAGTAAGATTATTTTATTTCAATTTACCCTGAACATTTATCCATGTTATCATATCTTAAAGGTCCTTATATTCGACTGACTTTTTTGACCTTAGCCGTTTCTACACGAAATTCTACGAAGTGTTTTCTTGTCCGGTTACGTGAAACGCGTGTGATGTCGCGAAAAACAATAACGGACACTTAAACGCCACGAGTTTACGGATCGATACGGATGTTCGCGAGGTAACGTATCGTAATGCGATGCCAATAGATACAAACGGTGTACGGATGCTTTTTGCGATTGATTAACAATCCATCGTCAAGTCAGTTGGATGAGTGGAGGGAAAGGTTTTCAAAATGCCCCTGGAAAAAGTGAATCGTCGGGTGAATGCAGCGCTTCGAACTGTTTCGCGATGTTGCCTACGTTTTTCTTCTTCTCATGACGAAATCACTCTCCGAGAGATTTGGCCGGCACCACGTCACCTGTTTCCGTTCAGTACTGTACGCTTTTCGAGTTCCTCGTATCGCAATTGTTTTAAATTCGAAAGCAACGTGACGATGCGATAAATCATCGTATAAAACGACTCCGAACGATAATGGGTCGGCTTCGTATCGATATTACTATTGCTACCGCCGCGACGGCGTGTGTTTACAAAACGTTTTTCGAAATATTTCAAGTGCAGCGCGCGGTGCTCGTAAACAGTTCGACGACCACGGTTACCACGACCGTCACGAACACGCACGGGTGCGATGGCTACGAGGTATTTGACTTATGGGCAGAGGACAGTTTTATGGCCACCACTGGCGGTGGTAAATTAATGTCGGAGAATTTCGTTTTCCGTTTTCACACAATGTATTATAATATTGGGAACGACCTGGTACCGCCTACACGCGCCATTTACCATCGTCTACCACCACCGTGAGCTCGGTATCATACAAGCAGTCTTCCTACAACGTCCTATTGATCGCCGTTATCCCGTTCGATGACACAAGGTCCGGGGATGCGAAACCGTCTTCCTGCTTTTTTTTTTTTTCGACAACGTAACAAAACCACTCCGTTCCTTCCGCGTGCTTACAACGGTTTGCCGTTCAACGAAAGTCATGCACCGACGACCGATTATTTTACGTAGGACTCATCGAAAGCCATTAGCCAACCAGCGTTCCTTGTACTTTTTCCTTCGAGTACCGATCGAGCGTTGACTTTTTCGGCTACGTTCCTGGTCGAATTCGAATTACGGACGTTTGTTTTTTGACGCCTGATTTTCGTTTTATCTTGTTTCTCGTACATCGATCCAATTTAATTTTTAAAACGATATAATTTCATATAACTAAAAGTTATTTTATGCATTTCGATGTGTGCATATAATCGATTACGACATGCCTTCCTTCTTGAACGTGTTTACTTTTTGCAGACAAACTTGAGATATTTAGAGTTGTTGAAAATGCTTCACGGATCAAAACGACCAACGAAATAGTGTCTAGACAATTCTATCGAAGACGCCTTTTCAACGATTTAAATTTTAACATTAATTAATATAATTATATTTCTTTTATCAAAAAAATATCTCCGACTTCTTTTCAATTGAATTCTTTTGAAATCATTTAGGAACGTAATATTATTTTCCTTGATCGTTGTTGATAAAGTGATAACCATCGTATTGATTCGTATTACATTAGTCGTTCGAAATACAGACAAAAGTCGATCGTCCAAACTAATTTTGAACTTATGTTAATTCAAAACACTATAATTAATCAATCGTCTATTGCAGTAGAAGGCAAAAGTAAACGAATAATTATACGTTAATCGTTTTGAATTGATTAAGTTTTATTATAAAATGGGTACATGTTGATCCTCGAATGTCGTTTCATTACAGATGTTTTTAATTTGTGGTGTGATCGCAGTCCAATGTTTTACCTCGTTCCGTGAACCATGCAACGTTATATTATCGCACGCTGTATCGTGTAACTTTAGCGAATATTCGTATCATGACGTCCCACTACGTATACCGTAATACAACATGTGACACAACTCATTACTACTCTATTTGCCACCCACTCGTATCGTTACGCAGTCTCAAGCAAACAAACGCTAAAAGATATTCAAAATTACACGTTTCGGCGCCATCACCGTCTATCCTATTAGTACGCAGTGCCTACGGTTACCGTTGCAGCCATCAACCGTGCTGCGTCACGTGTATACGTATACATTCAGTAACGACCATCAATCAAACGAAATGCTTGAAGACGAGTTTAAACGCGCTCTCTTAAGTGCTAGACAGAACAACATAAACCGCTAATTATTAAGGTTATCAATCTTTCAAATTGCCGTTTGAGAAAAACCGTTCCAGACGATTGCAACTCCTGACGAAACATAACCGTAAACGTGTGTACGGTGTTCGCTATATATGGTATTCCAAATCCTGCTAAAATCTGTACCAATAGATCTTTTTAATGTTTTATCATCTACAAATGATGATAAAATCATTGAGTGTAAATTTGAAATCTATACGATTATTATTCTGTGAGTTATGTTGAAAACAAAAATTCGATTTAACGAAAACCGGTGTATTGTATATTTGTTACTTTTTTTTTTTTAATTTTTCGTAATATTCAATATTTAAAACAGCTCCTCCAAAGTACTAACTAGGCGAAATCAGAAATATTTCATGATTGTAGCGATCGAAGCGATCTTCCTGGTTGGAAACGTGTACACAAAAAATAGATATCATAGTGGACCAACTCGTTTAACACGGGGTCTTAAAATTTAAATTATATTTTAAACTATATTGTCAAGAACATAATATATTTTAAGGATTGAATATGAGTTATAATTTTTGTTATGTACAATTTTTAAAATTTAACTAATATATACATTGTAATAGGTATATTTTTATACAAAAATCAGTTTCCAAGACTTCGTCAAACCAAAATATCGATATTTCACCAAAAAAAGTTAATAAAACAAAATTATCATATACCTATAGTTTTAAAAATTAAAAGTCCAATTAATACTATACTACCTAAAGTGAACGGTAATATAAGCATTCAGTGAACATTTCAAGTATTGACGATTATTTTTTGAGCTGTGACAAAAAAATAAAATTCACTTTATCGAAAACCGTAGTGCCGTAGATTTTGCCTTTTTTTCAATACTTTTCGCTAGTTTTGGCCATATTTAAGAAAACTCTCATGAATTTCTTAAAATAATTTCGAAGTACCAAATATACAACATTTTCTATCAGAAACTTTCCATGGTCGTCATGATCGGAGTAATCTTAGTCAAAATCGTGTAAACAAACACAAAGAATACAAAAAAATAAAATGAATGAATAAATTACACATCATGGTAAAACCAATGGCTTCTTCGTTTCATTAAAAGTCTAAAAAATTGAATAACATTGCCAGATGCATTATAGATGTGCATAATAAATCGTTTAAAAAAAAAAGAAAAAAACGAGGTACTTACTAAGCAGTATATCCAAAACGTTGAATTGTCTAAAGATTTAATTTAAAATACCATTGTTATGAAATAACGTATTCGCTCTTAACGTGTCTCGTCGTGAAAATTTCACACATTACAATATTGTGCTGATACGAACCAAACCCAAAGACTGCCATTTTTTTTAGGAAAAAGTACATTCAAATTCTTTAGGAGGTCTGGGAATGTCAGGTCACGTTCCTTTTTTGATGTGTTTCAATTTTATCTCGCACAATAACAACTCCGGAAAGTATACTTCATGATTGTTTTAATATAAAATACCACGTTTGTAGGTACCTATTTGAAACGTTCTACGCATAGTTGTGCTTTTGAACGTTGCGTTGTATTTAAATACGCGAAAACCTGGGGAAAAAAAGCTATTGCGCGCATTTTATTGCGTGACTTAACATTGTCGGTTATCTCAAATTTATCCGAATGCATTTGTCAAGTCTTTTAAATGATGCGTTTAACGTAAGCAAAAAATATATATATATATATATTCCTTGCTGCACTCAAAATTTAAAAATCCGTATTGACCGAAACAACAAAGTATATTAACGAAAAAATATGTAGGATGTTCAATATGACGAATAAAATATCTTTGCTTTACATAATTTACAGTATTTTTTTTTTCGGATTAATATTTTAATATTGGACTGTACTTATTAATTTGGATTTTATTTTTCGATTTCGAACATTTTATTTCAGAAAAAAGTGTATAATATCCATTTTGTGAACTCCGGCTCGTCGACACCTATCGAATATCTACTACGGAACAAGTAAGTGCTATTTAATTTGGATTACAATACTGTCCTGCGGCACTGATCATCTCTCGAACCTTTGTAACCCTGAAAGCCCTGCCTTAAGCAAGGATGAAAATAATAAATCGAAACCCACTACCTATCTCCACACAATACTTATCTTATCCCTGTTTT